>JASTWF010001838.1:0-56000 GCA_030390025.1 Squalus acanthias | reverse complement strand
TACAAACTTCTCAGACCAAGTTCTGTACATTTGCCGCCCGTCTCCGAGCGGCTAGCTTAAGCTCTGTTAGGACTGCGGCAGGCTGCTCCCTGCAGCGTGGCTGTACGGACCCTTACTTCTGGTCCTTCACAGCCTGCGACTGTTGGCTGGGGACCTTCGCCTCCAGGTTCAAAACCTGGGTCGGGGGTGGGGCTATCTGGTTCGGGCTCCTCCTCCTCCCCACCTGAGTCCCAGAAGAGAGGGGGGGGTGGTTCGAACAGGGGCCTGGGTGACTCCTCCCTCAACGCACGCAACTGTACCTGCGTGTGTTGCCTGTGAGCTGAGACTTGCTGGCTCCTCCCCTTTGTCAGGTTTAAACAGTTTGCACTGGTTAATGCTGCTAGCAGCCTGCCAGTTAACCTGTTTTAAAACCTTGTCCATTGCCTCAAACGGACATTCTAGGGACTCCCCATTCTCTCTCTTTACCAGGATGGCCTTAAGGACGGGATCCTGGGCTTGGACCTGCTTTAAGTCCGGGGCCAAAGCTACCTCCTGTGTGCCTCCCTTGCCCCGGATTACGGCTACCGGACCTGCTTTACGGGGATCCCAGAACTCTCCTTCCCTGGCCCCCTGCTTGGCCAACTTGCCGGCCTTTTGGTTACCCTCCCACGTGGTATGGAGGGATCCTAAATCTATGTCCAAAGGTTTGGACATTGCCCCAGCCTGCTTGTTCCCTGTGAATCCCATTAAACTGTACGGGACCCCGTTAGACCTGGGTGAATTGGTCGGGTCTTCCGAATGGACCACCGTGCTGGAAGCTCCGGTGTCCACTAGATGTCTCCCCTGCACTTTCTCCACCCCCTTCTTAACATCGTATCCCGGGGAACACAGGTGGACAGGCTGCGCTGGTTCTAGTCATAGGTCTGCGTTGTATGGGGCTGATGGGATCAATGCGCCAGTGGCTGTAGCTACCTTCCCCGGACTGGTCAGGAGAACCCGCAGTGCTTCTAGAACGCTCTCTACTGTGGGGGTCCCAGTGTCTACCTTTGGGCCTGGAGCTGTGGAGCTCTTTCCCTTGGTGTCCTTCCAGGGGTTTTTGCAATCTTTGCGCCAGTGGCCGTCCTTCCCGCAGCCATAGCAGTTTAACTTATTCTGGGAGGGACGGTTTCCCTCCTGGTGCCACTCTTTCTTATTCTGGCCCCCAGGTTTAACCTCGTGGACTTTCCCTTTGGACTGGGGCGTCTCAATTCCCCTCCCGTTATTTCTAAATGCTACCGTGAGCTGGCGGATCACCGTTTCTTCGGTGGTCTGGGGGTTTCGGGGGTCAAACCAGGCCGCAGCCTGGGCTCGGATTTGGGGCAGGCAGTTTGTCATGAGACAACGGAGCCAGTGGGCCAATTGGTCTCTGTTGAGGAACGTCCGCACTGGCGTTCCCGGGCACGCGCTCTGGTAGACTGGCCACAGCCTGTCTGCGAATGCCTGCGGGGACTCCCCGGGGAGCTGTAACGTTTTTTCCACTCGGGCGAACGGACTCCCATCATTTAGTCCCATGGCCTCCAATATCTCATCCCTTAACTCCTCGTAATCTTTCTGTCCCTTCTTACACTCATCCGATAGGGTTTGGAGGAGATCACTACCCAGAGAGAACAGCAGCATTTTTGCTTGTTCTGCCTCATCGCAGTCATTAACGCATGCTGCCTGTTCTATCTCCCGGAAATGTAGAGAGGGGTCCCCCCTCACTGTGAGCTTAGGGATGTGTCCAACCATGGCTCTGAGCTGTTGGGTACCATGCGGCACTACAAACTGGTTCTGGATGGCCCCTAGGTCCTCGCCATCGGCTGGCGGGCCGTACCTCCTGTTGTTTGAGGGGGTACACTGGTCCCGGACCCGGTTTATCCCCTAGGGCCTGCTGGGTCTCCCCTAATGCTCCATCCTCCACCCCCTCTTGCTGCCAGGCCTCCTGAAAACTCAGGGCTATGGGTGGCGGTCGTGAAACCTCTGATTCCCTAACCAATGCCTTTCTGGGAGCTGCCTGTGGGACTTCCCTGCTTGGGTTGCCGGTAAAATCCCACTGGCCCGTCTTCGGGCTAATGAGGCATACCATGCCCTTCGCCCTTACTAAAGCCATGCCCAAGCTTTCTATTTCTTGCCTACAGGGCCCGTGATCGGCGTCTTCAAACCCCTGGGCACAAGCCAGCTTATACGCTGCTTTTACTTCGCCTACTTTCTCCTCCTGCTCTTTCAATTCTTGCGTGAGGCTGGAAATCCTGTCCATTAATCTAACCTCACTACCTCTCGCCTCTCTGACCTGGTATTCCAGGTGTTCCATCCTGTGCCTAGTGCTACCTTTGAGCTCAGCGATCCGGTTTTCCAGGCGCTCTGACTTTGCCTGGTGTTCCCTTTGAGCTTCAACGGCCCGGGCCCTCATACGCTCTAACTCAGCCTGATGATCCCGCGCCGTCTGCGCCCTCTCTTGGCTTACTGCCTGGAGGGCCGCGATTACTTTCTCCTCCGCTGCAGTCTTTTCCTGCAGCTCTCGGGTCAACTGTTTGATCTTGGCTGCTCGTGTTGCAACAGCATGGTCTAACATTAAAACCTGCTTTTTCAAACACATGAGCCAGACCGCCTTTTCAATACCTCTCCTGTACTCTTTACTTGCTGTCCACTGGGCAGCTGCATCTAGGGGGCGCTCGGCTTTTAACATATCGCACACCCATTTTTTTGCGATATTTACTTTTCCGCACACGTATGTCGATAACCTACGCTCCATTGTGGATTCCTCCTCCGCAACACGGTCTGCCTTATCACACGCTTTCGCCTGGACTCCTGGCTGGCTCGCCATTTCTGTAAGGGGTTTTTGTCTCGGGCTTATTTGTGGGTCAGCCAGTTATGTTTTCCTGGACTGTCCCTGCCTGCTATGCGGTTGCGAATCGCTATCCCCTTTATTAGTTCTGAGCCCAGGACTTATCGAACGGCGATAAAGACAAACGAACAGACCCGTGGATTGGTGCGAGGAAAACCAATGTTTATTTACAGAAGTAAAACTACAGAGAAAAAGTATATGAAAACGGTTTTACACTTAGCATGGGAAGAGAACGGACACATCGAGGGAAAATCCTAAAATTACAGTTTTAGCAATATCTCCATTAATCCCCACCCTTATGCCTAACTAAAATTGTCTTGCGACAGCCAGAAGAAAGATAATGCTCACCGGTGAAATGGATGGAAAAACCTGGCCCTGTGCTCTGTTTCTGCCGTCGACACGTGGCGTTTCTGGTAGTCTTCTTTCTGGGCTGCTGGCAGACAGAGCGAACCGGGTCCAGGCAGAGAGAGCGAAAAATGGCTGGGTCTTCCCATTTATACCCCTCCCGGACGCCCTAATCTTCCCACCGATCAGCACATTTCTATTGTCTGATCTGGGCATGATGAATTTTAACAAAAGGTACTGGTCTCGGCCCATCATGCTAGATGGCCGGTAATGGTGTGATACCAGTTCTTCAACTGCCACCCTATTGTTCGACAGGTTGGATGATTGTCCAGAACAGTTATGTTGATGGGCCCAGCGCCGTCTCAATGTCCCCGCCGATTACTTGAGCAAACACCTTGAAAGCCTTATGCATAGACCTGATTGTATTGCATAAGGAAAGGTCCTGTCCTGTTGCAGACATCGGAATACACAAGCTGACACGAGGTCAGACCGCGGCCATTTTATGCCCTGGATTTTAAAACTCAGTCTGACCAGGGTTTCTTTATTAATAAGTCCAACAACAAACATCTTCGGGGTGGGGGGGTGAACACATGAAATTTTGCAAATCCTTTCAGGAGTCACCGATACTGAGTGAATGGGGTTGGGAGGGAGTCACCTGTACTCAGTGAATGGGGTTGGGAGGGAGTCAGCTATACCAAGTCAATGGGGTTGGGAGGGAGTCACCTATACTCAGTGAATGGGGTTGGGAGGGAGTTACCTATACTCAGTGAATGGGGTTGGGAGGGAGTTACCTATACTCAGTGAATGGGGTTGGGACGGGAGTCACCTATACTGTGTGAATGGAGTTGGGAGGGAGTAACCTGTACTGCGTGAATGGGGTTGGGAGGGAGTCACATATACCAAGTGATTGAGGTTGCGGGGGAGTCACCTATACTGAGTGAATGGGGTTGGGAGGGAGTCACCTGTACCAAGTGATTGAGGTTGGGAGGGAGTCACCTAAACTGAGTGAATGGGGTTCGGAGGGAGTCACTTATACTGAGTGAATGGGGTTGGGAGGGAGTCACCTATACTGAGTCAATGGGGTTGGGAGGGAGTCACCTATACTCTGTGAATGGGGTTGGGACGGGAGTCACCTCGACTGAGTGAAAGTTGTTTGGACGGGAGTCACGTATACTGAGTGAATGGGGGTGGGATGGAGTCACCTATACTAAGTAAATTGGGTTGGGAGGGAGTCACCGATACCGAGTGAATGGGGTTGGGAGGGAGTCACCGAAACTGAGTGAATTGGGTTGGGAGGGAGTCACCTATACTGAGTGAATGGGGTTGGGAGGGAGTCAGCTATACCGAGTCAATGGGGTTGGGAGGGAGTCACCTATACTCAGTGAATGGGGTTGGGAGGGAGTTACCTATAATCAGTGAATGGGGTTGGGAGGGAGTTACCTATACTCAGGGAATGGGGTTGGGACGGGAGTCACCTATACTGCGTGAATGGAGTTGGGAGGGAGTAACCTGTACTGCGTGAATGGGGTTGGGAGGGAGTCACATATACCAAGTGATTGAGGTTGCGGGGGAGTCACCTATACTGAGTGAATGGGGTTGGGAGGGAGTCACCTATACCGAGTGAATGGGGTTGGGAGGGAGTCACCTATACTGAGTCAATGGGGTTGGGAAGGACTCACCTATACCGAGTGAATGGGGTTGGGAGGGAGTCACCTATCGTGAGTGACATGAATCTGTCATTCATGACTTATGAAATAATACTGAGTGGCCTGCGGGTAGCGCTGTCCAGGGAGAGTATAAATACTCGGGCATGGGCCCAGCTTGCGCAGGACATTCTTAACAGGAACTAGTGAAGGACACAACTGGACCTCCATGATTGAAAAACAGTTGATTAAAGCTTTGCTTGACGCTTAGACCAAGTGCCTAGTAATTTTCTTCCGTCGGTGAGTGAATGGGGTTGGGATGGAGTCACCTATTCTGAGTCAATGGGGTTGGGAGAGAGTCATCTATTCCGAGTCAATGGGGTTGGGAGAGATTCACCTATTCCGAGTCAATGGGGTTGGGAGGGAGTCATCTATTCCGAGTCAATGGGGTTGAGAGGGAGTCACCTATTCCGAGTCAATGGGGTTGGGAGGGAGTCACCTATACCGAGTGAATGGGGTTGGGAGGGAGTCACCTATACTGAGTCAATGGGGTTGGGAAGGACTCACCTATACCGAGTGAATGGGGTTGGGAGGGAGTCACCTATACCATGTGAATGGGATTGGGAGGGAGTCACCTATAATGAGTGAATGGGGTTAGGAAGGAGTCACCTATACCGAGTGAATGGGGTTGGGAGGGAGTCACCTATACCAAGTGAATGGGGTTGGGAGGGAGTCACCTATACTGAGTGAATGGGGTTGGGAGGGAGTCACCTGTACTCAGTGAATGGGGTTGGGAGGGAGTCACCTATACCGAGTGAATGGGGTTGGGAGGGAGTCACCTATACTGAGTGAATGGGGTTGGGAGGGAGTCAGCTCTACCGAGTCAATGGGGTTGGGAGGCAGTTACCTGTACTCAGTGAAGAGGGTAGGGAGGGAGTTACCTGTACTCAGTGAATGGGGTTGGGAGGGAGTCAGCTCTACCGAGTCAATGGGGTTGGGAGGCAGTTACCTGTACTCAGTGAAGAGGGTAGGGAGGGAGTTACCTATACTCAGGGAATGGGGTTGGGACGGGAGTCACCTATACTGCGTGAATGGAGTTGGGAGGGAGTCACCTGTACTGCGTGAATGGAGTTTGGAGGGAGTCAACTATACTGCGTGAATGGAGTTGGGGGGGAGTCACCAAAACTGAGTGAATGGGGTTGGGAGGGATTTCACTTATGCTGAGTGAATGGGGTTGGGAGGGAGTCACCTATACCAAGTGATTGAGGGTGGGAGGGAGTCACCAAAACTGAGTGAATGGGGTTGGGAGGGAGTCACCTATAGTGAGTGAATGGTGTTGGGAGGGAGTCACCTATACTGCGTGATTTGGGTTGGGAGAGAGTTACCTATACAGAGTGATTGGGGTTGGGAGGGAGTCACCTATACTGAGTGAATGGGGTTGGGAGGGAGTCACCTATACCAAGTGAATGTGGTTTGGACGGGAGTCACGTATACCGAGTGAATGAGGTTGCGTGGGAGTCACCTATGCTGAGGGAATGGAGTTGGGAGGGAGTCACCCATACCGAGTGAATCGGGTTGGAAGGGAGTCACCTATACCGAGTGAATGGTGGTGGGATGGAGTCACCTATACTGAGTGAATCGGGTTGGGAGGGAGTCACCGACACCGAGTGAATGGTGGTGGGATGGAGTCACCTATACTGAGTGAATTGGGTTGGGAGGGAGTCACCTATACCGAGTGAATGAGGTTGCGTGGGAGTCACCTATACTGAGTGAATGGGGTTGGGAGGGAGTCACCTAGACTCAGTGAATGGGTTTGGGAGGGAGTTACCTATAGTCAGGGAATGGGGTTGGGAGGGAGTCACCTGTACCAAGTGATTGGGGTTGGGAGGTAGTCACCTATACCGAGTGAATGGGAATGGGAGGGAGTCACCTATCGTGAGTGACATGAATCTGTCATTCATGACTTATGAAATAATACTGAGTGGCCTGCGGGTAGCGCTCTCCAGGGAGAGTATAAATACTCGGGCATGGGCCCAGCTTGCGCAGGACATTCTTAACAGGAACTAGTGAAGGACACATGGACCTCCATGATTGAAAAACAGTTGATTAAAGCTTTGCTTAACGCTTAGACCAAGTGCCTAGTAATTTTCTTCCGTCGGTGAGTGAATGGGGTTGGGATGGAGTCACCTACTCCGAGTCAATGGGGTTGGGAGGGAGTCACCTATTCCGAGTCAATGGGGTTGGGAGGGAGTCACCTATTCCGAGTCAATGGGGTTGGGAGGGAGTCACCTATTCCGAGTCAATGGGGTTGGGAGGGAGTCACCTATACCGTGTGAATGGGATTGGGAGGGAGTCACCTATACTGAGTGAATGGGGTTGGGAAGGTGTCACCTATACCGAGTGAATGGGGTTGGGAGGGAGTCATCTATACCGAGTGAATGTGGTTTGGACGGGAGTCACGTTTACCGAGTGAATGAGGTTGCGTGGGAGTCACTGATACTGAGGGAATGGGGTTGGGAGGGATTCACATTTACTGAGTGAATGGGGTTGGGAGGGAGTCACCTATACTGAGTGAATGGGGTTGGAAGGGAGTCACCTATACTGAGTGAATCGGGTTGGGAGGGAGTCACCCATACCGAGTGAATTGGGTTGGGATGGAGTCACCTATACTGAGTGAATCGGGTTGGAAGGGAGTCACCTATACCGAGTGAATGGTGGTGGGATGGAGTCACCTATACTGAGTGAATCGGGTTGGGAGGGAGTCACCGATACCGAGTGAATGGTGGTGGGATGGAGTCACCTATACTGAGTGAATTGGGTTGGGATGGAGTCACCTATACCGAGTGAATGAGGTTGCGTGGGAGTCACCTATACTGAGTGAATGGGGTTGGGAGGGAGTCACCTATACTCAGTGAATGGGTTTGGGAGGGAGTTACCTATAGTCAGGGAATTGGGTTGGGAAGGAGTCACCGATACCGAGTGAATGGGGTTGGGAGGGAGTCACCTATACTGAGTGAATCTGGTTGGGACGGAGTTACCTATACTGAGTCAATGGGGTTGGGAGGGAGTCACCTATACTGAATGAATGGGGTTGGGAGGGAGTCACCTATACCGAGTGAATGGGGTTGGGAGGGAGTCACCTATACCCACTGAATGGGGTTGGGAGGGAGTCACCTATACCGAGTGAATGTGGTTTGGACGGGAGTCACGTATACTGAGTGAATGGAGTTGGGAGGGAGTCGCATATACTGAGTGGATGGGGTTGGGTGGGAGTCACCTATACTCAGGGAATGGGGTTGGGAGGGAGTCACCTATACTGAGTGAATGTGGTTGGGACGGAGTCACCTATACTGAGTCAATGGGGTTGGGAGGGATTCACCTATACTCACTGAATGGGGTTGGGAGGGAGTCACCTATACCGAGTGAATGTGGTTTGGACGGGAGTCACGTATACTGAGTGAATGGAGTTGGGAGGGAGTCACCTATACTCAGTAAATTGGGTTGGGAGGGAGTCACCGATACCAAGTGAATGTGGTGGACGTGAGTCACGTATACTGAGTGAATGGGGTTGGGAGGGAGTCACCGATACCGAGTCAATGGGGTTGGGAGGGAGTCACCTATACTGAGCGAATGTGGTTTGGACGGGAGTCACGTATACTGAGTGAATGGGGGAGGGAGTCACATAAACCGAGTGAAAGGGGTTGGGATGGAGTCACCTATACCGAGTGAATGGGGTTGGGAGGGAGTCACCTGTACCACGTGATTGAGCTAGGGAGGGAGTCACCTATACTGATTGAATGGGGTTGGGAGGGAGTCACCTATCCTGAGTGAATGTGGTTGGGAGGGAGTCACCTATACTCAGGGAATGGGGTTGTGAGAGAGTCACCTATACTGAGTGAATGTGGTTGGCAGGGAGTCACCTAATCCGAGTCAATGGGGTTGAGAGGGAGTCACCTATTCCGAGTCAATGGGGTTGGGAGGGAGTCACCTATTCCGAGTCAATGGGGTTGGGAGGGAGTCACCTATTCCGAGTCAATGGGGTTGGGCGGGAGTCACCTATTCCCAGTCAATGGGGTTGGGAGGCAGTCACCTATACTGAGTGAATGGGGTTGGGAAGGAGTCACCTATACCGAGTGAATGGGGTTGGGAGGGAGTCACCTATACTCAGTGAATGGTGTTGGGAGGCAGTTACCTGTACTCAGTGAATTGGGTTGGGAGGGAGTCACCTATTCCGAGTCAATGGGGTTGGGAGGGAGTCACCTATACCGAGTCAGTGGGGTTGGGCAGGAGTCACCTATACTGAGTCAATGCGGTTGGGAAGGAGTCACCTATACCGAGTGAATGGTGTTGGGAGGGAGTCACCTATACTGAGTGAATGGGTTTGGGAGGGAGTCACCTGTACTCAGTGAATGGGGTTGGGAGGGAGTCAGCTATACCGAGTGAATGGTGTTGGGAGGGAGTCACCTATACTGAGTGAATGGGGTTGGGAGGGAGTCACCTATACTCAGTGAATGGGGTTGGGAGGCATTTACCTGTACTCAGTGAATGGGGTTGGGAGGGAGTTACCTATACTCAGGGAATGGGGTTGGGACGGGAGTCACCTATACTGCGTGAATGGAGTTGGGAGGGAGTCACCTGTACTGCGTGAATGGAGTTGGGAGGGAGTCACCAAAACTGAGTGAATGGGGTTGGGAGGGATTCACTTATACTGAGTGAATGGGGTTGGGAGGGAGTCACCTATACTGAGTCAATGGGGTTGGGAGGGAGTCACCTATACTCAGGGAATCGGGTTGGGACGGGAGTCACCTATACTGAGTGAAGGTTGTTTAGACGGGAGTCACGTATAGTGAGTGAATGGGGGTGGGATGGAGTCACCTATACTAAGTGAATGGGCTTGGGAGGGAGTCACCTGTACTGAGTGAATTGGGTTGGGAGGGAGTCACCTATACTGAGTGAATTGGGTTGGGAGAGAGTCACCTATACAGAGTGATTGGGGTTGGGAGGGAGTCACCGATACTGACTGAGTGGGGTTGGGAGGGAGTCACCTATACCAAGTGAATGTGGTTTGGACGGGAGTCACGTATACCGAGTGAATGAGGTTGCGTGGGAGTCACCTATACTGAGTGAATGTGGTTTGGACGGGAGTCACGTATACTGAGTGAATGGGGGAGGGAGTCACATATACCGAGTGAATGGGGTTGGGATGGAGTCACCTATACCGAGTGAATGGGGTTGGGAGGGAGTCACCTATACCAAGTGAATGGGGTTGGGATGCAGTCACCTGTACCACGTGATTGAGGTAGGGAGGGTGTCGTAAGAATGAGCCTTACGCGTGGTGAACTTAAAGTAAGCTTTAATCAACTAAAAAGGTGCTACATACAAAAGAGGTCTTACTCTATGCCTCTCCAGGATCCAACTGCTCAGTCCAGTATTTATCCTGGACTAATCACAGGAAGTGATGCAATAAAGTTCGAGTCACAGGAAGCTGTATTGTGTTACCACATTCTCCCCCCCCAAAAGATTAGGAGGCCGGGATGCTCCCTCCATTTCGTAGCCGCCGGACGAGGGAGAGCCGCACCCGTTTGGGTTCTCGTAGCGGTAGAGGGCCCCTAGCCCGTTTACCCGCCGCGGGCCGTGGACCAGAGTCCGAGTGATCCAGCCCGCTCTGTGAGGGGTCAGGACGATCCTGACTGTGTACTGGTGCCCGAACGGGTGTCGGGCAGGGCTGTGGCAGATCAGTTTCCGAGCGTATGGTACGGGGTGGATCGTGGCTGCGCGTGCGAGCCCCGACGGGCTCATAGTCAGTCTGCCCCAGGTCGGCACGCTGGAGTGAGGTACCAGCCGGCGTTAGATCCAGATCGTGATGAGAGGCACCTGGCGAGCCCAGAGATGTGCCTGGTACAATATCATCCCCTGGTGTCCCTCTATGTTTCGGCGGGCAGGGAGCCAGATCCCGCAATGACACGGTAGATTCCCGACCGTCAGGATATCGAATATAGGCGTAGGTAGGGTTGACGTCAGTGAGCTCAACCTCATCTACCAGGGGGTCATTCTTAGACGCCCGAACATATCTTCGGAGTAGCACTGGTCCCGGTGCAGTCAGCCACGACGGGAGAGATATCCCAAAGGATGAGCGACGCTGAAATCGGAAGAACCGTTCATGAGGCGTCGTATTTGTGGCGGTCGAAAGGAGGGACCGTGTGGAGTGTAATGCATCTGGAAGTACAGCTTCCCATTGCTGGTTGGGTAGGCCCCGAGATCTCAAAGCCAGACGTACCGCATTCCAGATGATAGCGTTAAAACGCTCGACTTGCCCATTCCTGACCGGATGATAAGGCGTTGTTCTGCTGGCAGCAATACCCCGTTCCGAGAGATAGGCCTTGAGTTCTCCTGACATAAAAGAAGGGCCCCGATCCGAATGAACATAGGATGCCATGCCACAGAAAGCAAATACCTGCTCAAGGCAGCTGATAACCGTGGTCGTCAGCATATTGGGGCAGGGAAAGGCAAATGGAAAACGGGAATACTCATCGACCATGGTCAATAGATAAGTGTTGCGAGTTGAAGAGGGCAACGGCCCCTTAAAATCGATGCTAAGCCGTTGCATTGGCTGGGTCGCATGTATGAGTATACCACCCGAGGGGCGGAAAAACTGAGGTTTCAATTCCGCACAGACTCTGCAGTCCGAGCACATCTTCTTTACATCCCCGGTAGAGAATGGGAGATTTCGGGACCGCACGAAGTGTAGCATGCGAGTAACGCCCGGATGACACAACCCATCATGGATGTCTACGAGCGTAGAGGGTGCCATGGCGGAGCAGAATGCTCGTGTGAGGGTATCCGGAGCCACATTCTCCTTGCCAGGTCGATAGTGGATGGTGTAACCAAAAGAGGCCAATTCCAGCCGCCAAAGCTGGATTTTATTATTTTAAATTTTGGTCCGTTTTCGATTATCGAGCATGAAGGCGACCGATCGCTGGTCCGTGATTAAGGTAAAGTGCTGGCGAGCTAGGAGATGAGTCCACTTCCGTACTGCCTCTATGATGGCTGTAGCTTCTTTCTCAACTGGAGGATAATGTAGCTCAGCCCCTTGAAAAGTCCTGGACAAAAATGCCACCGGACGACCTTCCTGATTCAGAGTGGCCGAGATCGCCACCTCCGAGGCATCACACTCAACAACAAAAGGAAGACTCTCATCGATGGAGTGAAGAGCCGCTTTCTCCAACTGTTTTTTCAGGAGGTTAAAGGCTGCAACAGCCGCTGTGTCTAGTGGGAATGTGCTGGCCTTCAGTAGAGGTTGGATTCGGTCCGAGAAGTTAGGAATCCATTTAGCATAGTATGCAAACAGGCCGAGGGCCCGGCGCAAGGAGGCCGGATTCTTAGGTGGCGGGAGTTCTTGGAGTGGGCGAAGCCTTTCAGGGTCAGGTTTAATGATGCCATTGCCCACACAATAGCCAAGGATGTTGATGGTTGGTTGTGACTCAATGGATTTAGCCGCATTTAATGTCAAATTACGGTGCTGGAGTGCATCCCAAAATCGTTGGAGATTGGCGTCATGTTCCCGCTGATTGCGACCTGCGACAGTAATATTGTCCAGATAAGGAAACGTATCCTTCAAGTCTTCCTGTTTGACCAGGTCATCCATTGCTCGCTGGAAGACAGCCACTCCATTAGTGACCCCAAAGGGGAGGCGACGAAATTGATACAGCCGTCCATTGGCTTCAAAGGCCGTATACTGCTTGTCTGAGACCTTCAAGGGTACCTGATGATAGGCACTTTTCAGATCATATGTTGAGAACACCGTGTACTCAGCCAGTTTATTAACCATATCATCGATGCGCGGCAATGGGTATGCGTCCAAGTCCGTATATTGATTGATGGTCTGTGAATAGTCAATGCACAGCCGTTTCTTGTGAGGTTGTAGAGGGTTCTTAACAATAACGACCTGGGCGCGCCATGGCGACGAACAAGGCTCGATGATATCCTCTGCTAAAAGCCGAGAAATCTCAGCCGCAATAAAAGACTGATCTTCCTGACTGAAACGTCGTGACTTTGTTATAATCGGTTTGCATCGAGGAGGGATACTGGTAAACAGTGAGGGTTCATCCAGTGAAGCTGCTGACAATGCACAGAACGGTAATCGAGGTCGTATATTAGAAATAGTGAGTTCAGGTTTGGATCCGCCGAACTCAATGGTGAGCTTCTTATGCTGCTTTTGAAAATCCAGCCCTAAGATAAGATCACTACATAAGTCCTTGAGCACCGAAAGCCAGGTGGAGGGATACCTGTGACCATTAAGTGTTATTTCAACCATACAAAAGCCAGAAATTCTGGTATTAAGTGATGACTGAGCCATCGCAATTGCCTGGTCCGATGGGAAAACATGTAGCTTTAACTCTGCAACAATCTGTTCCCTAATGAAACAATCAGTGCTACCTGAGTCAATTAAGGCATCTAAAGTATGTCCATTAATTGATGCTTTTGTAGCTGCATGGAATAGGTTCTGAGGACAAGCAGCTGTAATTGGTGTCGTTGCACAAAGAGTGGCTGAAACTCTAGGTGTGTTTCTTCGAGAGAAAACCCGAGAGGAAGCACGATAGATTTTAGCCGGAACATCTTGATAGGCCCTTACCGGGGCAGTTCGGTAGGACTTAGCTTGATAAGCCCTCGTAGAGGCTCTTGATAGGCAAACTTTTGCAAAATGACCCTTTTTGTTGCAATGACTGCAAAACGCATTGCGAGCAGGGCAGAATTTCCGAGGGTGAAACTCATCACCACAAAAGAAGCATTTCTTAGATTGCCAAGAGGCTGCCACAGTGGGGTCATCATCCTCTTCATCAGTGAAGTCATCAGATTGATCGTCAGGGATAAAGTCCTCCCTAATAGAGTTCACCTGTGGCCTCTTAAATTGCCTGACTGTAGTTAAGGCAGCAGACCGAGGTCTGGGCACTGTATAAAGGTCTGCATTTCTTTTTGCCAGATCTAGAGAGCAAGCCATGTCATAAGCTCTCTGAAGCTCAAGTGTCTTACTTTCCAGTAGACGCTGGCGTATAAATGGGGAGGCAAGTCCGCAGATGAAAGCATCACGGATCATTTCTTCACGGTACAGCTCAGCTGAGGCCGCCTGAAAGTTACAGTCCATACTAAGTCTGCGAAGCTCTTGGAGGAATTTATCAATGGATTCCTCCGGCCCTTGTTGGGCTGTAGCTAGTAGATGTCTGGCATAGACCTCATTCGGTGTCTTAGTATATAGTCTTTTAAGCATCCGAATTGCCTCCTCGTAACTGCCCCATTCCTCAACATACTGAAATACATTCGGAGTGACACAGTTGATGAGTATCCGCAACTTTGTGTCATCATCAGCCTTGCAATATTCGAGAAAATTGTCAAACGTGCGATACCAGTGTTTCCACACCTTACCGGCTGCTGGGGTGTTTGGGTCCAAGTCAAGACGCGATGGTTTAAGGATGTTTTCCATGATGGGTGATTCCCTGGATCCTTAGTTCCGAGTTCGTCCAAAAAGTTTGAGTGCGAAGTTTTTCAAAGTTGATTAAATTGTCGTAAGAATGAGCCTTACGCGTGGTGAACTTAAAGTAAGCTTTAATCAACTAAAAAGGTGCTACATACAAAAGAGGTCTTACTCTATGCCTCTCCACGATCCAACTGCTCAGTCCAGTATTTATCCTGGACTAATCACAGGAAGTGATGCAATAAAGTTCGAGTCACAGGAAGCTGTATTGTGTTACCACAGAGGGAGTCACCGATACTGAGTGAATGGGGTTGGGAGGGAGTCACCTATACTGAGTCAATGGGGTTGGGAGGGAGTCACCTATACTGAGTGAATGGGGTTGGGAGGGAGTCACCTATACCGAGTGAATGGGGTTGGGAGGGAGTCACCTATACTCGAGTGAATGGGGTTGGGAGGGAGTCACCTATACCGAGTGAATGGGGTTGGACGGGAGTCACTATACTGAGTGAATGGAGTTGGGAGGGAGTCACCTATACTGAGTGAATGGGGTTGGGAGGGAGTCACCTATACTCGAGTGAATGGGGTTGGGAGGGAGTCACCTATACTGAGTGAATGTGGTTGGGACGGAGTCACCTATACTGAGTGAATGGGGTTGGGAGGGAGTCACCTATACTCAGCTGAATGGGGTTGGGAGGGAGTCACCTATACCGAGTGAATGTGGTTTGGACGGGAGTCACGTATACTGAGTGAATGGGTTGGGAGGGAGTCACATATACTGAGTGAATGGGGTTGGGAGGGAGTCACCTATACTCAGCTGAATGGGGTTGGGAGGGAGTCACCTATACCAAGTGAATGGGATTGGGAGGGAGTCACCTATACTCAGGGAATGGGGTTGGGAGGGAGTCACCTATACTCGTGAATGGGGTTGGGAGGGAGTCACCTATACTGAGTGAATGGGGTTGGGAGGGAGTCACCTATACTGTGTGAATGGGGTTGGGAGGGAGTCACCTATACTCAGGGAATGGGGTTGGGAGGGAGTCACCTATACTGAGTGAATGGGGTTGGGAGGGAGTCACCTATACTCAGGGAATGGGGTTGGGAGGGAGTCACCTATACTCAGTGAATGGGGTTGGGAGGGAGTCACCTATACTCAGGTAATGGGGTTGTGAGGGAGTCACCTATACTGAGTGAATGTGGTTGGGAGGGAGTCACCTATACTGAATGAATGGGGTTGGGAGGAGTCACCTATACCGATTGAATGGGTTGGGAGGGAGTCACCAATACTGAGTGAATGGGGTTGGGAGGGAGTCACCTATACTCAGTGAATGGGGTTGGGAGGGAGTCACCTATACTGAGTGAATGGGGTTGGGAGGGAGTCACCTATACCGAGTGAATGGGGTTGGAGGGAGTCACCTATACTGAGTGAATGGGGTTGGGAGGGAGTCACCTATACTGAGTGAATGGGGTTGGGAGGGAGTCACCTATACTGAGTGAATGGGGTTGGGAGGGAGTCACCTATACTCGAGTGAATGGGGTTGGGAGGGAGTCACCTATACTGAGTGAATGGGGTTGGGAGGGAGTCACCTATACTGAGTGAATGGGGTTGGGAGGGAGTCACCTATACCGAGTGAATGGGTTGGGAGGGAGTCACCTATACTGAGTGAATGGGGTTGGGAGGGAGTCACCTATACTGAGTGAATGGGGTTGGGAGGGAGTCACCTATACTCAGTGAATGGGGTTGGGAGGGAGTCACCTATACTCAGTGAATGGGGTTGGGAGGGAGTCACCTATACTGAGTGAATGGGGTTGGGAGGGAGTCACCTATACCGAGTGAATGGGGTTGGAGGGAGTCACCTATACTGAGTGAATGGGGTTGGGAGGGAGTCACCTATACTGAGTGAATGGGGTTGGGAGGGAGTCACCTATACCGAGTGAATGGGGTTGGGAGGGAGTCACCTATACTGAGTGAATGGGGTTGGGAGGGAGTCACCTATACCGAGTGAATGGGGTTGGGAGGGAGTCACCTATACCGAGTGAATGGGGTTGGGAGGGAGTCACCTATACCTGAGTGAATGGGGTTGGGAGGGAGTCACCTATACTGAGTGAATGGGGTTGGGAGGGAGTCACCTATACTGAGTGAATGGGGTTGGGAGGGAGTCACCTATACTGAGTGAATGGGGTTGGGAGGGAGTCACCTATACTGAGTGAATGGGGTTGGGAGGGAGTCACCTATACTGAGTGAATTGGGTTGGGAGGGAGTCACCTATACTGAGTGAATGGGGTTGGGAGGGAGTCACCTGTACTGAGTGAATTGGGTTGGGAGAGTGTCACCGATACAGAGCGATTGGGGTTGGGAGGGAATCACCTGTGCCACGTGATTGAGGTAGGGAGGGAGTCACCTATACTGAGTGAATGTGGTTGGGAGAGAGTCACCTATACTCAGGGAATGGGGTTGTGAGGGAGTCACCTATACTGAGTGAATGTGGTTGGGAGAGAGTCACCTATTCCGAGTCAATGGGGTTGGTAGGGAGTCACCTGTTCCCAGTCAATGGGGTTGGGAGGGAGTCACCTATTCCGAGTCAATGGGGTTGAGAGGGAGTCACCTATTCCGAGTCAATGGGGTTGGTAGGGAGTCACCTATTCCGTGTAAATGGGGTTGGGAGGGAGTCACCTATTCCGAGTCAATGGGGTTGGGAGGGAGTCACCTATACCGAGTCAGTGGGGTTGGGCGGGAGTCACCTATACTGAGTCAATGGGGTTGGGAGGGAGTCACCTATACCGAGTGAATGGGGTTGGGAGGGAGTCACCTATACTGAGTGAATGGGGTTGGGAGGGAGTCACCTATACCGAGTGAATGGGTTGGGAGGGAGTCACCTATACTGAGTGAATGGGGTTGGGAGGGAGTCACCTATACTGAGTGAATGGGTTGGGAGGGAGTCACCTATACTGAGTGAATGGGGTTGGGAGGGAGTCACCTATACTGAGTGAATGGGGTTGGGAGGGAGTCACCTATACTGAGTGAATGGGGTTGGGAGGGAGTCACCTATACCGAGTGAATGGGGTTGGAGGGAGTCACCTATACTGAGTGAATGGGGTTGGGAGGGAGTCACCTATACTGAGTGAATGGGGTTGGGAGGGAGTCACCTATACTGAGTGAATGGGGTTGGGAGGGAGTCACCTATACTGAGTGAATGGGGTTGGGAGGGAGTCACCTATACTGAGTGAATGGGGTTGGGAGGGAGTCACCTATACCGAGTGAATGGGTTGGGAGGGAGTCACCTATACTGAGTGAATGGGGTTGGGAGGGAGTCACCTATACTGAGTGAATGGGGTTGGGAGGGAGTCACCTATACTGAGTGAATGGGGTTGGGAGGGAGTCACCTATACTCAGTGAATGGGGTTGGGAGGGAGTCACCTATACTGAGTGAATGGGGTTGGGAGGGAGTCACCTATACTGAGTGAATGGGGTTGGGAGGGAGTCACCTATACTGAGTGAATGGGGTTGGGAGGGAGTCACCTATACTGAGTGAATTGGGTTGGGAGGGAGTCACCTATACTGAGTGAATGGGGTTGGGAGGGAGTCACCTATACTGAGTGAATGGGGTTGGGAGGGAGTCACCTATACCGAGTGAATGGGTTGGGAGGGAGTCACCTATACTGAGTGAATGGGGTTGGGAGGGAGTCACCTATACTGAGTGAATGGGGTTGGGAGGGAGTCACCTATACTGAGTGAATGGGGTTGGGAGGAGTCACCTATACTGAGTGAATGGGGTTGGGAGGGAGTCACCTATACCGAGTGAATGGGGTTGGGAGGGAGTCACCTATACTGAGTGAATGTGGTTGGGACGGAGTCACCTATACTGAGTCAATGGGGTTGGGAGGGAGTCACCTATACTCACTGAATGGGGTTGGGAGGGAGTCACCTATACCGAGTGAATGTGGTTTGGACGGGAGTCACGTATACTGAGTGAATGGAGTTGGGAGGTAGTCACATATACTGAGTGGATGGGGTTGGGAGGGAGTCACCTATACTCACTGAATGGGGTTGGGAGGGAGTCACTTATACCAAGTGAATGGGATTGGGAGGGAGTCACCTATACTCAGGGAATGGGGTTGGGAGGGAGTCACCTATACTCAGGGAATGGGGTTGGGAGGGAGTCACCTATACTAAGTGAATGTGGTTGGGAGGGAGTCACCTATACTCAGGAATGGGTTGTGAGGGAGTCACCTATACTGAGTGAATGTGGTTGGGAGAGAGTCACCTATTCCGAGTCAATGGGTTGGGAGGGAGTCACCTGTTCCAGTCAATGGGGTTGGGAGGGAGTCACCTATTCGAGTGAATGGGGTTGAGAGGGAGTCACCTATACCGAGTGAATGGGGTTGGGAGGGAGTCACCTATACTCGAGTGAATGGGGTTGGGAGGGGAGTCACCTATACTGAGTGAATGGGGTTGGGAGGGAGTCACCTATATCGAGTGAATGGGGTTGGGAGGGAGTCACCTATACTGAGTGAATGGGTTGGGAGGGAGTCACCTATACCGAGTGAATGGGGTTGGGAGGGAGTCACCTATACTGAGTGAATGGGGTTGGGAGGGAGTCACCTATACTGAGTATTGGGGTTGGGAGGGAGTCACCTATACGAGTGAATGGGGTTGGGAGGGAGTCACCTATACCGAGTGAATGGGGTTGGGAGGGAGTCACCTATACTCGAGTGAATGGGGTTGGGAGGGAGTCACCTATACTCAGTGAATGGGGTTGGGACGGAGTCACCTATACTGAGTGAATGGGGTTGGGAGGGAGTCACCTATACTGAGTGAATGGTGTTGGGAAGGAGTCACCTATACTGAGTGAATGGGGTTGGGAGGGAGTCACCTGTACTCAGTGAATGGGGTTGGGAGGGAGTCAGCTATACCGAGTCAATGGGGTTGGGTGGGAGTCACCTATACTCAGTGAATGGAGTTGGGAGGGAGTCACCTGTACTGCCTGAATGGAGTTGGGAGGGAGTCAACTATACTGCGTGAATGGAGTTGGGTGGGATTCACCAAAACTGAGTGAATGGGGTTGGGAGGGATTTCACTTATTCTGAGTGAATGGGGTTGGGAGGGAGTCACCTATAGTGAGTCAATGGGGTTGGGAGGGAGTCACCTATACTCAGGGAATCGGGTTGGGACGGGAGTCACCGATACTGAGTGAAGGTTGTTTGGACGGGAGTCACGTATAGTGAGTGAATGGGGTTGGGATGGAGTCACCTATACTAAGTGAATGGGCTTGGGAGGGAGTCACCTGTACTGAGTGAATTGGGTTGGGAGGGAGTCACCTATACTGAGTGAATGGGGTTGGGAGGGAGTCACCTATACTGAGTGAATGGGGTTGGGAGGGAGTCACCTATACTCGAGTGAATGGGGTTGGGAGGGAGTCACCTATACCGAGTGAATGGGGTTGGGAGGGAGTCACCTATACTGAGTGAATGGGGTTGGGAGGGAGTCACCTATACTGAGTGAATGGGGTTGGGAGGGAGTCACCTATACTGAGTGAATGGGTTGGGAGGGAGTCACCTATACTGAGTGAATGGGGTTGGGAGGGAGTCACCTATACTGAGTGAATGGGGTTGGGAGGGAGTCACCTATACTGAGTGAATGGGGTTGGGAGGGAGTCACCTATACTCAGTGAATGGGGTTGGGAGGGAGTCACCTATACTGAGTGAATGGGGTTGGGAGGGAGTCACCTATACTGAGTGAATGGGGTTGGGAGGGAGTCACCTATACTAAGTGAATGGGTTGGGAGGGAGTCACCTATACTGAGTGAATGGGGTTGGGATGGAGTCACCTATTCCGAAGTGAATGGGGTTGGGAGGGAGTCACCTAGACCGAGTGATTGGGTTGGGAGGGTTCACCTATACCGAGTGAATGGGGTTGGGAGGGAGTCACCTATACTGAGTGAATGGGTTGGGAGGGAGTCACCTATACTGAGTGAATGGGGTTGGGAGGGAGTCACCTATACCGAGTGATATGGGGTTGGGAAGGGAGTCACCTATACTGAGGGAATTGGGTTGGGAGGGAGTCACCTATACTCGAGTGAATGGGTTTGGGAGGGGAGTCACCTATACCGAGTGAATGGGGTTGGGAGGGAGTCACCTATACTGAGGTATGGGGTGGAGGGAGTCACCTATACTGAGTGAATGGGGGTTGGGAGGGAGTACCTATACTGAGTGAATGGGTGTTGGGAGGGGAGTCACCTATACTGAGTGAATGGGGTTGGGAGGGAGTCACCTATACTGAGTGAATGGGGTTGGGAGGGATCACCTAAACTCAGTGAATGGGGTTGGGAGGGAGTCACCTATACTGAGTGAATGGGGTTGGGAGGGAGTCACCTATACTGAGTGAATGGGGTTGGGAGGGAGTCACCTATACTGAGTGAATGGGTTGGGAGGGAGTCACCTATACTGAGTGAATGGGGTTGGGAGGGAGTCACCTATACTCAGTGAATGGGGTTGGGAGGGAGTCACCTATACTGAGTGAATGGGGTTGGGAGGGAGTCACCTATACTGAGTGAATGGGGTTGGGAGGGAGTCACCTATACCGAGTGAATGGGGTTGGGAGGGAGTCACCTATACTGAGTGAATGGGTTGGGAGGGAGTCACCTATACCGAGTGAATGGGTTGGGAGGGAGTCACCTATACCGAGTGAATGGGGTTGGGAGGGAGTCACCTATACTGAGTCGAATGGGGTTGGGAGGGAGTCACCTATACCGAGTGAATGGGGTTGGGAGGGAGTCACCTATACCGAGTGAATGGGGTTGGGAGGGAGTCACCTATACGAGTGAATGGGGTTGGGAGGGAGTCACCTATACCGAGTGAATGGGGTTGGGAGGGAGTCACCTATACTCGAGTGAATGGGGTTGGGAGGGAGTCACCTATACCGAGTGAATGGGGTTGGGAGGGAGTCACCTATACTGAGTGAATGGGGTTGGGAGGGAGTCACCTATACGAGTGAATGGGGTTGGGAGGGAGTCACCTATACTGAGTGAATGGGGTTGGGAGGGAGTCACCTATACGAGTGAATGGGGTTGGGAGGGAGTCACCTATACTGAGTGAATGGGGTTGGGAGGGAGTCACCTATACCGAGTGAATGGGGTTGGGAGGGAGTCACCTATACCGAGTGAATGGGGTTGGGAGGGAGTCACCTATACTGAGTGAATGGGGTTGGGAGGGAGTCACCTATACGAGTGAATGGGGTTGGGAGGGAGTCACCTATACTGAGTGAATGGGGTTGGGAGGGAGTCACCTATACTGAGTGAATGGGTTGGGAGGGAGTCACCTATACTGAGTGAATGGGGTTGGGAGGGAGTCACCTATACCGAGTGAATGTGGTTGGGAGGGAGTCACGTATACTGAGTGAATGGGGTTGGGAGGGAGTCACCTATACTGAGGGAATGGGGTTGGGAGGGAGTCACCTATACTGAGTGAATGGGTTGGGAGGGAGTCACCTATACTGAGTGAATGGGTTGGGAGGGAGTCACCTATACTGAGTGAATGGGTTGGGAGGGAGTCACCTATACTGAGTGAATGGGGTTGGAAGGGAGTCACCTATACCGAGTGAATGGGGTGGGAGGGAGTCACCTATACTGAGTGAATGGGGTTGGGAGGGAGTCACCTATACTCGAGTGAATGGGGTTGGGAGGGAGTCACCTATACTGAGTGAATGGGGTTGGGAGGGAGTCACCTATACCGAGTGAATGGGGTTGGGAGGGAGTCACCTATACTGAGTGAATGGGGTTGGGAGGGAGTCACCTATACCGAGTGATTGGGGTTGGGAGGTAGTCACCTATACCGAGTGAATGGGAATGGGAGGGAGTCACCTATCGTGAGTGACATGAATCTGTCATTCATGACTTATGAAATAATACTGAGTGGCCTGCGGGTAGCGCTGTCCAGGGAGAGTATAAATACTCGGGCACGGGCCCAGCTTGCGCAGGACATTCTTAACAGGAACTAGTGAAGGACACATGGACCTCCATGATTGAAAACAGTTGATTAAAGCTTTGCTTAACGCTTAGACAAGTGCCTAGTAATTTTCTTCCGTCGGTGAGTGAATGGGGTTGGGATGGAGTCACCTATTCCGAGTCAATGGGGTTGGGAGAGAGTCACCTATTCCGAGTCAATGGGGTTGGGAGGGAGTCACCTATTCCGAGTCAATGGGGTTGGGAGGGAGTCACCTATTCCGAGTCAATGGGGTTGGAGGGAGTCACCTATTCCGAGTCAATGGGTTGGGAGGGAGTCACCTATACCGTGTGAATGGGATTGGGAGGGAGTCACCTATACTGAGTGAATGGGGTTGGGAGGGAGTCACCTATACTAGTGAATGGGGTTGGGAGGGAGTCACCTATACCGAGTGATTGGGTTTGGGAGGAGTCACGTATACCGAGTGAATGTGGTTGGGAGGGAGTCACCTGATACTGAGTGAATGGGGTTGGGAGGGAGTCACCTATACTGAGTGAATGGGGGTTGGGAGGGAGTCACCTAACTGAGTGAATGGGGTTGGGAGGGAGTCACCTATACTGAGTGAATGGGGTTGGGAGGGAGTCACCTATACTGCGTGAATCGGGTTGGGAGGGAGTCACCATACCGAGTGATGGGGTTGGGAGGGAGTCACCTATACCGAGTGAATGGTGGTGGGAGGGAGTCACCTATACTGAGTGAATGGGGTTGGGAGGGAGTCACCTATACCGAGTGAATGGGGTTGGAGTGGAGTCACCTATACTAGTGAATTGGGTTGGAGGGAGTCACCTATACTGAGTGAATGTGGTTGGGATGGGAGTCACTATACTGAGCGAATGGGGTGGGAGGGAGTCACCTATACCGAGCTGAATGGGGTTGGGAGGGAGTCACCTATACCGAGTGAATGGGGTTGGGAGGGAGTCACCTATACCGAGTGAATGGGGTTGGGAGGGAGTCACCTATACGAGTGCAATGGGGTTGGGAGGGAGTCACCTATACTCAGTGAATGGGGTTGGGAGGAGTCACCTATACTCAGTGAATGGGGTTGGGAGGGAGTCACCTATACTCGAGTGAATGGGGTTGGGACGGGAGTCACCTATACTGAGTGAATGGAGTTGGGAGGGAGTCACCTGTACTGCGTGAATGGGGTTGGGAGGGAGTCACCTATACTGAGTGAATGGAGTTGGGAGGGAGTCACCAATACTGAGTGAATGGGGTTGGGAGGGAGTCACCTATACTGAGTGAATGGGGTTGGGAGGGAGTCACCTATACCAAGTGATTGAGGTTGGGAGGGAGTCACCTATACTGAGTGAATGGGGTTGGGAGGGAGTCACCTATAGTGAGTGAATGGTGTTGGGAGGGAGTCACCTATACTGAGTGATTTGGGTTGGGAGAGAGTCACCTATACAGAGTGATTGGGGCTGGGAGGGAATCACCTATACTGAGTGAATGGGGTTGGGAGGGAGTCACCTATACCAAGTGAATGTGGTTTGGACGGGAGTCACGTATACCGAGTGAATGAGGTTGCGTGGGAGTCACCTATGCTGAGGGAATGGAGTTGGGAGGGATTCACCTATACTGAGTGAATGGGGTTGGGAGGTTTTCACCTATACTGAATGAATTGGGTTGTGAGGGAGTCACCTAGACTGAGTGAATCGGGTTGGGAGGGAGTCACCCATACCGAGTGAATCGGGTTGGAAGGGAGTCACCTATACCGAGTGAATGGTGGTGGGATGGAGTCACCTATACTGAGTGAATCGGGTTGGGAGGGAGTCACCGACACCGAGTGAATGGTGGTGGGATGGAGTCACCTATACTGAGTGAATTGGGAAGGGATGGAGTCACCTATACCGAGTGAATGAGGTTGCGTGGGAGTCACCTATACTGAGTGAATGGGGTTGGGAGGGAGTCACCTGTACCAAGTGATTGGGGTTGGGAGGTAGTCACCTTTCCCGAGTGAATGGGAATGGGAGGGAGTCACCTATCGTGAGTGACATGAATCTGTCATTCATGACTTATGAAATAATACTGAGTGGCCTGCGGGTAGCGCTCTCCAGGGAGAGTATAAATACTCGGGCATGGGCCCAGCTTGCGCAGGACATTCTTAACAGGAACTAGTGAAGGACACATGGACCTCCATGATTGAAAAACAGTTGATTAAAGCTTTGCTTAACGCTTAGACCAAGTGCCTAGTAATTTTCTTCCGTCGGTGAGTGAATGGGGTTGGGATGGAGTCACCTACTCCGAGTCAATGGGGTTGGGAGAGAGTCACCTATTCCAAGTCAATGGGGTTGGGAGGGAGTCACCTATTCCGAGTCAATGGGGTTGGGAGGGAGTCACCTATTCCGAGTCAATGGGGTTGGGAGGGAGTCACCTATTCCGAGTCAATGGGGTTGGGAGGGAGTCACCTATACCGTGTGAATGGGGTTGGGAGGGAGTCACCTATACTGAGTGAATGGGGTTGGGAGGGAGTCACCTATACCGAGTGAATGGGGTTGGGAGGGAGTCACCTATACCGAGTGAATGTGGTTTGGACGGGAGTCACGTATACCGAGTGAATGGGGTTGGAGGGAGTCACCTATACTGAGTGAATGGGGTTGGGAGGGAGTCACCTATACTGAGTGAATGGGGTTGGGAGGGAGTCACCTATACTGAGTGAATTGGGTTGGGAGGGAGTCACCTATACTGAGTGAATGGGGTTGGGAGGGAGTCACCTATACTGAGTGAATGGGTTGGGAGGGAGTCACCTATACCGAGTGAATCGGGTTGGGAGGGAGTCACCTATACCGAGTGAATGGTGGTGGGATGGAGTCACCTATACTGAGTGAATCGGGTTGGGAGGGAGTCACCTATACCGAGTGAATGGTGGTGGGATGGAGTCACCTATACTGAGTGAATTGGGTTGGGATGGAGTCACCCATACCGAGTGAATCGGGATGGAAGGGAGTCACCTATACCAAGTGAATGGTGGTGGGATGGAGTCACCTATACTGAGTGAATCGGGTTGGGAGGGAGTCACCTGTATCAAGTGAATGGTGGTGGGATGGAGTCACCTATACTGAGTGAATTGGGTTAGGATGGAGTCACCTATACCGAGATAATGAGGTTGCGTGGCAGTCACCTATACTGAGTGAATGGGGTTGGGAGGGAGTCACCTATACTCAGTGAATGGGTTCGGGAGGGAGTTACCTATAGTCAGGGAATTGGGTTGGGAGGGAGTAACCGATACCGAGTGAATGGGTTTGGGAGGGACTCACCTGTACTGAGTGAATGGTGTTGGGAGGGAGTCACCGATACTGAGTGAATGGGGTTGGGAGGGAGTCACCTATACTGAGTGAATGGTGGTGGGATGGAGTCACCGAAACTGAGTGAATTGGGTTGGGACGGGAGTCACCTGTAATGAGTGAAGGTTGTTTGGACGGCAGTCACGTATAGTGAGTGAATGGGGGTGGGATGGAGTCACCTATACTAAGTGAATGGGCTTGGGAGGGAGTCACCTGTACTGAGTGAATTGGGTTGGGAGGGAGTCACCTATACTGAGTGAATTGGGTTGGGAGGGAGTCACCTATACTGAGTGAATGGGGTTGGGAGGGAGTCACCTATACCAAGTGAATGTGGTTTGGACGGGAGTCACGTATACCGAGTGAATGAGGTTGCGTGGGAGTCACCTATACTGAGTGAATGGGGTTGGGAGGGATTCACCTATACTGAATGAATTGGGTTGGGAGGGAGTCACCTATACTGAGTGAATGGGGTTGGGAGGGAGTCACCTATACTGAGTGAATCGGGTTGGGAGGAGTCACCCATACCGAGTGAATCGGGTTGGGAGGGATTCACCTATACCGAGTGAATGGTGGTGGGATGGAGTCACCTATACTGAGTGAATCGGGTTGGGAGGGAGTCACCTATACCGAGTGAATGAGGTTGCGTGGGAGTCACCGATACTGAGTGAATGGCGTTGGGAGGGAGTCACCTATACTCAGTGAATGGGTTTGGGAGGGACTCACCTGTACTGAGTGAATGGGGTTGGGAGGGAGTCACCGATACTGAGTGAATGGGGTTGGAATGGAGTCACCTATATCGAGTCAATGAGGTTGGGAGGGAGTCACCTGTACCACGTGATAGAGGTTGGGAGGGAGTTACGTATATTGAGTGAAGGAGGTTGGGAGGGAGTCACCTATACTCAGGGAATGGGTTTGGGAGGGAGTCACCTATACTGAGTGAATGTGGTTGGGAGGGAGTCACCTATACTGAGTCAATGGGGTTGGGAGGGAGTCACCTATACTGAATGAATGGGGTTGGGAGGGAGTCACCTATACCGACTGAATGGGGTTAGGAGGGAGTCACACATACTCAGTAAATTGGGTTGGGAGGAAGTCACCTATACCAAGTGAATGTGGTTTGGACGGGAGTCACGTATACTGAGTGAATGGGGGAGGGAGTCACATATACCGAGTGAATGGGGTTGGGATGGAGTCACCTATACCGAGTGAATGGGGTTGGGATGGAGTCACCTATACCGAATGAATGGGGTTGGGAGGGAGTCACCTGTACTGAGTGAATGGGGTTGGGAGAGAGTCACCGATACTGAGCGATTGGGGTTGGGAGGGAGTCACCTGTACCACGTGATTGAGGTAGGGAGGGAGTCACCTAAAGTGAGTGAATGGGGTTGGGAGGGAGTCACCTATACTGTGTGAATGGGGTTGGGAGGGAGTCACCTATACCGATTGAATGGGGTTGGGAGGGAGTCACCAATACTGAGTGAATGGGGTTGGGAGGGAGTCACCTATACTGAATGAATGGGGTTGGGAGGGAGTCACCTATACCGATTGAATGGGGTTGGGAGGGAGTCACCAATACTGAGTGAATGGGGTTGGGAGGGAGTCACCTATACTGAGTGAATGGTGTTGGGAGGGAGTCACCTATACTCAGTAAATTGGATTGGGAGGGAGTCACCTATACCAAGTGAATGTGGTTTGGACGGGAGTCACGTATACTGAGTCAATGGGGTTGGGAGGGAGTCACATATACTGAGTCAATGTGGTTTGGACGGGAGTCACGTATACTGAGTGAATGGAGTTGGGAGGGAGTCACCGATACCGAGTGAATGGGTTTGGGAGGGAGGCACCTATACTGAGTGAATGGGGTTGGGAGGGAGTCACCCATACTGAGCGATTGGGGTTGGGAGGGAGTCACCTATACTGAGTGAATGGGGTTGGGATGGAGTCACCTATATCGAGTCAATGAGGTTGGGAGGGAGTCACCTGTACCACGTGATAGAGGTTGGGAGGGAGTTACGTATACTGAGTGAAGGAGGTTGGGAGGGAGTCACCTATACTGAGTGAATGGGGTTGGGAGGGAGTCACCTATACTGAGTGAATGGGGTTGGGAGGGAGTCACCTATACTCAGGGAATTGGGTTGGGAGGGAGTCACCTATACCGAGTGAATGGGGTTGGGAGGGAGTCACCTATACTGAGTGAATGGGGTTGGGAGGGAGTCACCTATACTGAGTGAATGGGGTTTGGGAGGGAGTCACCTATACTCAGGGAATGGGTTGGGAGGGAGTCACCTATACCGAGTGAATGGGGTTGGGAGGGAGTCACCTATACCGAGTGAATGGGGTTGGGAGGGAGTCACCTATACCTGAGTGAATGGGTTGGGAGGGAGTCACCTATACCGAGTGAATGGGGTTGGGAGGGAGTCACCTATACTGAGTGAATTGGGTTGGGAGGAGTCACCTATACCGAGTGAATGGGGTTGGGAGGGAGTCACCTATACCTGAGTGAATGGGGTTGGGAGGGAGTCACCTATACTGAGTGATGGAGGTTGGGAGGGAGTCACCTATACTGAGTGATGGAGGTTGGGAGGGAGTCACCTACACTCAGGGAATGGGGTTGGGAGGGAGTCACCTATACTGAGTGAATGGGGTTGGGAGGGAGTCACCTATACTGAGTGAATGGGGTTGGGAGGGAGTCACCTATACTGAGTGAATGTGGTTGGGAGGGAGTCACCTATATCAAGTAAATGGGGTTGGAGGGAGTCACCTATACTCACTGAATTGGGTTGGGAGGGAGTCACCTATACCAAGTGAATGGGGTTGGGAGGGAGTCACCTGTACTGAGTGAATGGGGTTGGGAGAGAGTCACCGATACTGAGCGATTGGGGTTGGGAGGGAGTCACCTGTACCACGTGATTGAGGTATGGAGGGAGTCAACTATACTGTGTGAATGGGGTTGGGAGGGAGTCACCTATACTCAGGGAATTGGGTTGTGAGGGAGTCACCGATCCTGAGTGAATGTGGTTGGGAGGGAGTCACCTATACTGAGTGAATGGGGTTGGGAGGGAGTCACCTATACTCAGTGAATGGGGTTGGGAGGGAGTCACCTATACTCAGGGAATGGGGTTGGGAGGGAGTCACCTGTACTGAGTGAATGGGGTTGGGAGGGAGTCACCTATACTCAGTGAATGGGGTTGGGAGGGAGTCACCTATACTCAGTGAATGGGGTTGGGAGGGAGTCACCTATACCGACTGAATGGGGTTTGGACGGGAGTCACGTATACTGAGTGAATGGGGTTTGAGAGGGAGTCACCTATACTCAGTAAATTGGGTTGGGAGGGAGTCACCTATACCAAGTGAATGTGGTTTGGACGGGAGTCACGTATACTGAGTGAATGGGGTTGGGAGGGAGTCACCGATACTGAGTCAATGGGGTTGGGAGGGAGTCACCTATACTGAGTGAATGTGGTTTGGACGGGAGTCACGTATACTGAGTGAATGGGTTTGGGAGGGAGTCACCTATACTCAGTGAATGGGGTTGGGAGGGAGTCACCTCTTCTCAGTGCATGGGGTTGGGAGGGAGTCACCTATACTCAGTGAATGTGGTTGGGAGGGAGTCACCTATACCGAGTGAATGGGGGAGGGAGGGAGTCACCTATACTGAGTGAATGGGGGAGTGAGTCACATATTCCGAGTGAATGGGTTTGGGAGGGAGTTACGTAAACTGAGTGAAGGAGGTTGGGAGGGAGTCACCGATACACAGGGAATGGGGTTGGGAGGGAGTCACCTATACTGAGTGAATGGGGTTGGGAGGGAGTCACCTATACTCAGGGAATGGGGTTGGGAGGGAGTCACCTATACTGAGTGAATGTGGTTGGGAGGGAGTCACCTATACTGAGTCAATGGGGTTGGGAGGGAGTCACCTATACTGAATGAATGGGGTTGGGAGGGAGTCACCTATACCGAGTGAATGGGGTTGGGAGGGAGTCACCTATACTCACTGAATGGGGTTGGGAGGGAGTCACTTATACCGAGAGAATGTGGTTTGTACGGGAGTCACCTATACTGAGTGAATGGAGTTGGGAGGGAGTCACATATACTGAGTGAATGGGGTTGGGAGGGAGTCACCTATACTCAGTAAATTGGGTTGGGTGGGAGTCACCTACACCGAGTGAATGTGGTTTGGACGGGAGTCACGTATACTGAGTGAATGGAGTTTGGAGGGAGTCACCTATACTGAGTGAATGGGGTTGGGAGGGAGTCACCTATACCGAGTGAATGGAGTTGGGAGGGAGTCACCTATACCGAGTGAATGGTGTTGGGAGGGAGTCACCTATACTCAGTGAATGGTGTTGGGAGGGAGTCACCTATACTGAGTGAATGGGGTTGGGAGGGAGTCACCTATACTGAGTGAATGGGGTTGGGAGGGAGTTATGTATACTGAGTGAAAGGATTTGTGAGGGAGTCACCTGTACCGAGTGAATGGGAGTGGTATGGAGTTACCTATACCGAGAGAATGGGGTTGGGAGGGAGTCACTTATACTGAGTGAATGTGGTTGGGAGGGAGTCACCTATACTGAATGAACAGGGTTGGGAGGGAGTCACCTATACTGAGTGAATGGGGTTGGGAGGGAGTCACCTATACTCAGTGAATGGGGTTGGGAGGGAGTTATGTATACTGAGTGAAAGGATTTGTGAGGGAGTCACCTGTACCGAGTGAATGGGAGTGGTATGGAGTTACCTATACCGAGAGAATGGGGTTGGGAGGGAGTCACCTATACTGAGTGAATGGGGTTGGGAGGGAGTCACCTATACTCAGTGATTGGGTTTGGGAGGGAGTCACCTATACTGAGTGAATGGGGTTGGGAGGGAGTCACCTATACTGAGTGAATGGGGTTGGGAGGGAGTCACCTTTCCTGAGTGAATGTGGTTTAGACGGGAGTCACGTATACTGAGTGAATGGGTTTGGGAGGGAGTCACCTATACTCAGTGAATGGGGTTGGCAGGGAGTCACCTCTTCTCAGTGCATGGGGTTGGGAGGGAGTCACCTATACTGAGTGAATGGGGTTGGAGGGAGTCACCTATACTGAGTGAATGGGGTTGGGAGGGAGTCACCTATACTCGAGTGAATGGGGTTGGGAGGGAGTCACCTATACCGAGTGAATGTGGTTTGGAGGGAGTCACCTATACCGAGTGAATGGGGTTGGGGAGGGAGTCACCTATACTCACTGAATGGGGTTGGGAGGGAGTCACCTATACCGAGTGAATGTGGTTGGGAGGGAGTCACCTATACTGAGTGAATGGGGTTGGGAGGGAGTCACCTATACCGAGTGAATGTGGTTGGGAGGGAGTCACCTATATCGAGTGAATGGGGTTGGGAGGGAGTCACCTATACTCAGTGAATGGGGTTGGGAGGGAGTCACCTATACTCGAGTGAATGGGGTTGGGAGGGAGTCACCTATACTGAGTGAATGGGGTTGGGAGGGAGTCACCTATACTCATGGAATGGGGTTGGGAGGGAGTCACTTATACCGATTGAATGGGGTTGGGAGGGAGTCACCTATACTCAGTGAATGGGGTTGGGAGGGAGTCACCTATACTCAGTGAATGGGGTTGGGAGGGAGTCACCTTTACTCTGTGAATGGGGTTGGGAGGGAGTCACCTATACTCAGTGAATGGGGTTGGGAGGGAGTCACCTATACTCAGTGAATGGGGTTGGGAGGGAGTCACCTATACCGAGTGAATGGGGTTGGGAGGGAGTCACCTATACTGAGTGAATGGGTTGGGAGGGAGTCACCTATACCGAGTGAATGGGGTTGGGAGGGAGTCACCTATACAGAGTGAATGGGGTTGGGAGGGAGTCACCTATACCGAGTGAATGAGGTTGGGAGGGAGTCACCTATACTGAGTGAATGGGGTTGGGAGGGAGTCACCTTTACTGAGTGAATGGGGTTGGGAGGGAGTCACCTATACTCAGTGAATGGGGTTGGGAGGGAGTCACCTATACTGAGTCAATGGGGTTGGGAGGGAGTCACCTATACTGAGTGAATGGGGTTGGGAGGGAGTCACCTATACTGAGTGAATGGGGTTGGGAGGGAGTCACCTATACTGAGTGAATGGGGTTGGGAGGGAGTCACCTATACTCAGTGAATGGGGTTGGGAGGGAGTCACCTATACTGAGTGAATGGGGTTGGGAGGGAGTCACCTATACTGAGTGAATGGGTTGGGAGGGAGTCACCTATACTCGAGTGAATGGGTTGGAGGGAGTCACCTATACTGAGTGAATGGGGTTGGGAGGGAGTCACCTATACTGAGTGAATGGGGTTGGGAGGGAGTCACCTATACTGAGTGAATGGGTTGGGAGGGAGTCACCTATACCGAGTGAATGGGTTGGGAGGGAGTCACCTATACCGAGTGAATGGGGTTGGGAGGGAGTCACCTATACTGAGTGAATGGGGTTGGGAGGGAGTCACCTATACTGAGTGAATGGGGTTGGGAGGGAGTCACCTATACTGAGTGAATGGGTTGGGAGGGAGTCACCTTTACTGAGTGAATGGGAGTGGTATGGAGTTACCTATACCGAGAGAATGGGGTTGGGAGGGAGTCACTTATACTGAGTGAATGTGGCTGGGAGGGAGTCGCCTATACTGAATGAACAGGGTTGGGAGGGAGTCACCTATACTGAGTGGATGGGGTTGGGAGGGAGTCACCTATACTGAGTGAATGGGGTTGGGAGGGAGTCACCTTTCCTGAGTGAATGTGGTTTAGACGGGAGTCACGTATACTGAGTGAATGGGTTTGGGAGGGAGTCACCTATACTCAGTGAATGGGGTTGGCAGGGAGTCACCTCTTCTCAGTGCATGGGGTTGGGAGGGAGTCACCTATACTCAGTGAATGGGGTTTGGAGGGAGTCACCTCTTCTCAGTGCATGGGGTTGGGAGGGAGTCACCTATACTCAGTGAATGTGGTTGGGAGGGAGTCACCTATACCGAGTGAATGGGGGTGGGAGGGAGTCACCTATACTGAGTGAATGGGGGAGGGAGTCACATATACCGAGTGAATGGGTTTGGGAGGGAGTTACCTATACTCAGGGAATTGGGTTGGGAGGGAGTCACCGATACCGAGTGAATGGGGTTGGGAGGGAGTCACCTATACCAAGTGAATGTGGTTTGGACGGGAGTCACGTATACCGAGTGAATGAGGTTGCGTGGGAGTCACCTATACTGAGTGAATGGGGTTGGGAGGGAGTCACCTTTCCTGAGTGAATGGGGTTGGGAGGGAGTCACCTATACTCAGGGAATGGGGTTGGGAGGGAGTCACCTATACTGAGTCAATGGGGTTGGGAGGGATTCACCTATACTGAGTGAATGGGGTTTGGAGGGAGTCACCTATACTGAGTGAATGGGGTTGGGAGGGAGTCACCTATACTCAGGGAATGGGGTTGGGAGGGAGTCACCTATACTGAGTGAATGGGGGTGGGAATCACATATTCCGAGTGAATGGGTTTGGGAGGGAGTTAGGTAAACTGAGTGAAGGAGGTTGGGAGGGAGTCAACTATACTCAGAGAATGGGGTTGGGAGGGAGTCACCTATACTGAGTGAATGGGGTTGGGAGGGAGTCACCTATACTCAGGGAATGGGGTTGGGAGGGAGTCACCGATACTGAGTGAATGTGGTTGGGAGGGAGTCACCTATACTGAGTCAATGGGGTTGGGAGGGAGTCACCTATACTCACTGAATGGGGTTGGGAGGGAGTCACCTCTTCTCAGTGCATGGGGTTGGGAGGGAGTCACCTATACTCAGTGAATGTGGTTGGGAGGGAGTCACCTATACCGAGTGAATGGGGGAGGGAGGGTGTCACCTATACTGAGTGAATGGGGGAGGGAGTCACATATTCCGAGTGATTGGGTTTGGGATGGAGTCACCTATACTCAGGGAATGGGGTTGGGAGGGAGTCACCTATACTGAGTGAATGGGGTTGGGAGGGAGTCACCTATACTCAGGGAATGGGGTTGGGAGGGAGTCACCTATACTGAATGAATGTGGTCGGGAGGGAGTCACCTATACTGAGTCAATGGGGTTGGGATGGAGTCAGCTATACTGAATGAATGGGGTTGGGAGGGAGTCACCTATACCGAGTGAATGGGGTTGGGAGGGAGTCACCTATACTCACTGAATGGGGTTGGGAGGGAGTCACTTATACCGAGTGAATGTGGTTTGTACGGGAGTGACGTATACTGAGTGAATGGAGTTGGGAGGGAGTCACATATACTGAGTGAATGGGGTTGGGAGGGAGTCACCTATACTCAGTAAATTGGGTTGGGAGGGAGTCACCTTCACCGAGTGAATGTGGTTTGGACGGGAGTCACGTATACTGAGTGAATGGAGTTCGGAGGGAGTCACCTATACTGAGTGAATGGGGTTGGGAGGGAGTCACCTATACCGAGTGAATGGAGTTGGGAGGGAGTCACCTATACCGAGTGAATGGGGTTGGGAGGGAGTCACCTATACTCAGTGAATGTGTTTGGGAGGGAGTCACCGAAACTGAGTGAATGGGGTTGGGAGCGAGTCACCTATACCGAGTGAATGTGGTTTGTACGGGAGGCACGTATACTGAGTGAATGGGTTTGGGAGGGAGTCACCTTTACTCAGTGAATGGGGTTGGGAGGGAGTCACCTATACTGAGTGAATGGGGTTGGGAGCGAGTCACCTATACCGAGTGAATGTGGTTTGTACGGGAGGCACGTATACTGAGTGAATGGGTATTGGGAGGGAGTCACCTATACTGGGTGAATGGGGTTGGGAGGGAGTTACGTAAACTGAGTGAAAGGTTTTGGGAGGGAGTCACCTGTACCGAGTGACTGGGAGTGGTATGGAGTTACCTATACCGAGTGAATGGGGTTGGGAGGGAGTCACCTATACTGAGTCAATGTGGTTGTGAGGGAGTCACCTATACTGAATGAACGGGGTTGGGAGGGAGTCACCTATACTGAGTGAATGGGGTTGGGAGGGAGTTATGTATACTGAGTGAAAGGATTTGGGAGGGAGTCACCTGTACCGAGTGACTGGGGTTGGGAGGGAGTCACCTATACCGAGTGAATGGGGTTGGGAGGGAGTCACCTATACTGAGTGATGGGTTGTGAGGGAGTCACCTATACTGAAGTGAATGGGTTGGGAGGGAGTCACCTATACTGAGTGAATGGGGTTGGGAGGGAGTCACCTATACTGAGTGAATGGGGTTGGGAGGGAGTCACCTATACTCAGTGATTGGGTTTGGGAGGGAGTCACCTATACTCAGTGAATGGGGTTGGGAGGGAGTCACCTACACCGAGTGAGTGTGGTTTGGACGGGAGTCACCTATACTGAGTGAATGGCGTTGGGAGGGAGTCACCTATACTCAGTGAATTGGGTTGGGAGGGAGTCACCTATACTGAGTGAATGTGGTTTGGACGGGAGTCACGTATACTGAGTGAATGGGTTGGGAGGGAGTCACCTATACTGAGTGAATGGGGTTGGGAGGGAGTCAACTGTACTGAGTGAATGGGTTGGGAGGGAGTCACCTATACTGAGTGAATGGGGTTGGGAGGGAGTCACGTATACTGAGTGAATGGGGTTGGGAGGGAGTCACCTATACTGAGTGAATGGGGTTGGGAGGGCGTCACCTATACTGAGTGAATGGGGTTGGGAGGGAGTCACCTATACTGAGTGAATGGGGTTGGGATGGAGTCACCTATACCGAGTGAATGGGGTTGGGAGGGAGTCACCTATACCGAGTGAATGGGGTTGGGAGGGAGTCACCTATACTGAGTGAATGGGGTTGGGAGGGAGTCACCTTTACCGAGTGAATGGGGTTGGGAGGGAGTCACCTATACTGAGTGAATGGGGTTGGGAGGGAGTCACCTATACTGAGTGAATTGGGTTGGGAGGGAGTCACCTATACTGAGTGAATGGGGTTGTGAGGGAGTATCCCATACTGAGTGAATGGGGTTGGGAGGGAGTCACCTATACCGAGTGAATGGGGTTGGGAGGGAGTCACCTATACCGAGTGAATGGGGTTGGGAGGGAGTCACCTATATTCAGTGGATGGGGTAGGGAGGGAGTCACCTATACTCAGTAAATGGGGTAGGGAGGGAGTCACCTAAACCGAGTGAATGGAGTTCGGAGGGAGTCACCTTTACTCAGTGAATGGGGTTGGGAGGGAGTCACCTATACCGAGTCAATGTGGTTGGGAGGGAGTCACCTGTACCGAGTGAATTGGGCTGAGTGGGAGTCACCTATACTCAGGGAATTAAGTTGGGAGGGAGTCACCTATATTGAGTGAATGGGATTGGGAGGGAGTCACCTATACTGAGTGAATGGGGTTGGGAGGGAGTTACCTATACTGAATGAATGGGGTTTGGAAGGAGTCACCTATACCGAGTGAATGGGTTTGGGAGGGAGTCACCTATACCGAGTGAATGGGGTTGGGAGGGAGTCACCTGTACTCAGTGAATGGGGTTGGGAGGGAGTTACCTATACTGAATGAATGGGGTTTGGAAGGAGTCACCTATACCGAGTGAATGGGGTTGGGAGGGAGTCACCTATACTGAGTGAATGGGGTTGGGAGGGAGTCACCTATACTGAGTGAATGGGGTTGGGAGGGAGTCACCTATACCGAGTGAATGGGGTTGGAAGGGAGTCACCTGTACTCAGTGAATGGTGTTGGGAGGGAGTCAGCTATACCGAGTCAATGGGGTTGGGAGGGAGTCACCTGTACTCAGTGAATGGGGTTGGGAGGGAGTTACCTATACTCAGTGAATGGGGTTGGGAGGGAGTTACCTATACTCAGGGAATGGGTTTGGGACGGGAGTCACCTATACTGCGTGAATGGAGTTGGGATAAGTGCATTCCTTGATTTATTTTAGTTTCCCTCCAATTAATAGTACCTTTCACAAATCCTATGCTGGCTCTCTCTGATCAGCTGAAAATTTTCGAGGTGTTCTGTCACCCTATCCTTAATTATAGACTCTAGTCATTTCCTGACAACAGATGTTAGGCTAACTGGTTTATAATTCATTGGTTTCCCTCTCTCGCCATTCTTAAAATGCGGAGTAACATGTACAATTTTCCAAACGAAAGGACGGTTCCTGAATCTAAAGAACTTTGGAAGATTATAATTAGGGCATCTGCAATGTGCTCCTAGTTCCTTTAAAACCCTGGGATGGAAACCATCTGGTCCTGGGGATTTGTCACTCTTTAGTGCCATTATTTTCTTCATTACTGTTGCTTTACTTACATTAATTTTATTGAGTCCCTGTTCCCGATTCAATATTAGTTTCTTTAGGATTTCCGGCATGCTGTCCTCTTCTTCTAATGTAAATACTGACGCAAAGTAATTATTCAACGTGTCCGCCATTTCCCCATTGTCATTGACAATATCACCACTTTGTTTTTAAGGGGCCAACTTTGCTCCTGACCACCCTCTTTTTCCCAATGTAATTGTAAAAATTCTTTGCATTGATTTTGATATCCCTTGCAAGTTTCTTTTCATACTCCCTTTTTGTAGCTCTTACTAACTGTTGTGTGACCCTTTGCTGTTCTTTGTATCATCCCCATTCGCCAGGATCTGTGCTATTTTTTGCATTTTTGTATGCCCTTTCCTTTATAGTTTTATGCTGGCCTTTACCTCTTTAGTTGTCCATGGATGGGCTTTTTTGGCAAGTAGAGCTCTTGCCCCTCAGGGGTATAAACTGGTTCTGTAACACCTTAAATTATTTTTTAAACATCTCCCACTGATCTTCTGTCGTTTTACCCAGTGACAGATTTGCCCACTTTACTGTGGACATCCCGTTGAAGTCGGCCTTACCTAAATCTAGAATCTTAGTAGCTGTTTTGCGTTTCTCCCTTTCAAACACTATGTTGAACTCGATCATGTTATGATCGCTGTTGGATAAATGTTCACGCACAGTTAGGCTGTTAACTAAATCTGGCTCATTACTCATTACTAAATCTAATATGACTTGCCCCCTTGTTGCCTCTAGGACATATTGTTGTAGAAAACTATCCCGGACACACTCAAGAAATTCACTACCTTTCTGACAGGTGCTAGTCTGCTTTTCCCAATCTATATGAAAGTTAAAATCCCCCATTAAAAACACTCCACCTTTGCTACACGATTGTCTAATCTCTTCATTTATACAATCTAGCACTTCAGAGCTGCTACCAGGGGGCCTATACACAACTCCCACTACAGTCTTAGATCCTTTATTTCATAATTCAACCCATAATGTCTCCACTGCCTGCTTACCTCTCCTTAAATCCTCTCTTATCATTGAAGTGATTTCATCCTTAATCACTAAGGCTACTCCTCCCCCTCTGCCATTTCCCTATCTTCCCTGTAGACCTTATAACCTGGTATATTTAGTTCCCAGTCCTGACCGTCTTGCAGCCATGTCTCAGTAATAGCTACAATGTCATACCCTCCAATTTGAATTCATGCCTGCAGTTCATTCAATTTATTCCTTATACTCTGTGCATTTGTGTAAAGAACCCTTATTTGGGCCACACCCCCTAGCCTGTCCTTCAGCTCTAATGTTTTACTCATCATTTTTTGCACCCTCTTCAGTGCCTCTATATCCTTTTTATAATATGGTGTCCAGAATTGTATGCAGTACTCCAAGTGTGGTCCAACCAAGGTTCGATTCAAGTTTAGCATAACTTCACTACTTTTCAATTCAATCCCTCTAGAAATAAACCCCAGTGCTTGCGTTTTTTATGGCCTTGTTAACCTGTGTCGCTACTTTCAGTGATTTGTGTATTTGTACTCCGAGATCCCTTTGCTCTTCTACCCCATTTAGATTCGTTATTTCCAAGTAATATGTGACCTCCATATTTTTCTTACCAAAATGTAATACCTCACATTTATCTGTGTTGATAAATATTGAATATTTACATAAGTTGATGAGATGATTGTATGAAATGAAAACATTGACCAACAAGTAGGTAAATACAATTTTTTAATTGTTACATGAAACAGATTTTTACAGTGAAGTATTTCTCAAAGTCCACAATCTGTACATGAAGTATGAAATGTAACACCGAAAGATGTTTAAAATCCCACGTTGTTGGTTTTTTCTCATGGAGTGGGAAATACAGTGAATGTCCTCATATTTTAACATCTGTAATAAGACAGCATCTAAAATGGGGAGAGGACGGGACGGAGGGAAGACGGGAGGAGGAAGAGACCTTGGGTTCACCGTCCCTTTGAACTCAGTGCCCTCCAGGAGTTGCCTGGGTCACATGGCATCGCCTTCCCCTCCCATACAGGTCTCATTCTGAAAGTGTCACTAGCTCTTTGTCTCCAATCAGCAGCAGTCTGTTCCGTTAGCCTCAGGGGAGAATTAATTGGCAGCATTTTGTTCGTCCATGGACAAAAATATGTAAACGGTTAGTGTTAAATTTGGTCCATTTTTATAAATGATTAAAATCAGCTCTAGCTTTTGTATTGTGTTTTCTCTCTCCTCATCTCCTTCTTTCGCAACTACCTCCAGGCAGAACATAAGAACATAAGAACATAAGAAATAAGAGCAGGTGTAGGCCATACGGCCCCTCGAGCCTGCTCCGCCATTCAATAAGATCATGGCTGATCATCGACCTCAACTCCACTTTCCCGCCCGATCTCCATATCCCTTGATTCACCTGGAGTCTAAAAAATCTATCGATCTCAGCCTTGAATATACTCAAAGACTCAGCATCCACAGCCCTCTGGGGCCAGAGAATTCCAAAGATTCACAACCCTCTGAGTGAAGAAATTCCTCCTCATCTCAGTCTTAAATGGCCGACCCCTTATCCTGAGACTATGCCCCCTAGTTCTAGACACTCCAGCCAGGGGAAACAACCTCTCAGCATCTACCCTATCAATCCCTTCAGAATCTTGTATGTTTCAATGAGATCACCTCTCATTCTTCTAAACTCCAGAGAGTACAGGCCCATTCTACACAATCTCTCATCATAGGACAGCCCTCTCATCCCAGGAATCAATCTAGTGAACCTTCGTTGCACCGCCTCCAAGGCAAGTATATTCCTCCTTAGATAAGGAGACCAAAACTGTGCCCAGTACTCCAGGTATGGTCTCACAAAGGCCCTGTACAAGTGCCAAGTGGATCCATTGCCGCCTCCTCCTGAGGTCCCCACTCTCATAGATGCCAGTCCTCAGCCAATTCAATTCACTCCACTTGATATCAGAAAACGTCAGAACGCACTGGATACTGCAAAGGCTGTGGGGCCCCAACAACATCACAGCTGTAGAGCTGAAGACCTGCACTCCAGAACTAGCAGCACCTCTAGCCAAGCTGTTCCTGTACTGGCCTCTACCTGATAAAGTGGAAAATTGGGCAGGTATGTCCTTTCCGCAAAAGGCAGGAAAAATCCAATCCGGCCAATTACTGCCCCATCAGTCTACTCTCAATCATCAGCAAAGTAACTAGCCAGGCCACGTAAATACAAGAGCAGGTCAGAGGCTGGGTGTCCGCCGGCAAGTGACTCACCTCCTGACTCCTCAAAACCATTCTAGCACCTACAAGGCACAAGTCAGGAGTGTGATGGAATATTCTCCACTTGCCTGGATGGTTGCAGATCCAACAACACTCAAGAAGCGCGACACAATCCAGGAGAAAGCAGTCCGCTTAATCAGCCCCCCGTCCACCATCATAAACATTTACTCCCTCCTCATCCGGCGCACTGTGGCTGCTCGGGCATCACCAAGAGTGGCTCGGTAGTACCACTATTCACCGAGCTGGCAAAGTCCTCAAGGAGATAGCTGCCAGACTGGGCTCACAGCAGGTGGTGAGAGAACAAACACGAGGAAAAAAGCTACTTGATCTCGTCCTCAACAATCCATCTGTCGCAGATGCATCTGTCCATGGCAGTATTGGTCGCAGTGACCACCGCACAGTCCTTGTGGTGATGAAGTCCCGTCTTCACACTGAGGACAACCCTTCATTGTGTTGTGTGGCACTACCACCGTACTAAATGGGATAGAATCAGAAGAGATCTAGCAGCTAAAAACTGGGCACCATGGAGGCGCTGTGGGCCATCAGCAGCAATGGAATTATATTCCACCACACTCTGTAACTTCATGGGCTGATATATCCCTCCCTCTACCATTCCCATCAAACCAACCCTGGTTCAATGAGGAGTGTTGAAGAGCATGCCAGGTGTACATGAAAATCAGATACCAACTTGGTAAAGCTACAACACAGGACAATATTCATGTTAAACAGCAGGAACATTGCTATAGACCGAGCTAAGCGATCCCACACCCAATGGAGCAGATCAAAGCTCTGCAGTCCTGCCACATCCAGTCGTGAATGGTGATGGACAATTAAACAACTAACGAGAGGAGGAGGCTCCATGAACATACCCATCCTCAACGATGGCGGAGCACAGCACGTGAGTGCAAAAGACAAGGCTGAAGCCTTCGCAACCATCTTCAGTCACAAGTGCCAAGTGGATGATGCATCTCGGCCTGCTCCTGAGGTCCCCACCATCACAGAAGCCAGTCTTCAGCCAATTCACTTCACTCCACATGATATCAAGAACGGTAGAGCGCACTGGATACAGCAAAGGCTATGGGCCCTGACAACATCCCGGCTAGCAGTGCTGAAGACCTGTGCTCCAGAACTAGCTGCACCTCTAGCCAAGATGTTCCAGTACTGGCATCTACCCGACAAAGTGGTAAATTGGCCAGGTATGTCCAGTCCGCAAAATGCTGGACTAATCCAACAGCCAGTTACAACCCCATCAGCCATCTCTCCATCATCAGCAAAGTGATGGAAGCTGTCATCGACAATGCTATCAAGAGGCACTAAAAGCACAAATAACCTGCTCACCGATGCCCAGTTTGGTTTCCGCCAGGACCACTTGGCTCCTGACCTCATTACAGCATTGGGCCAAACATGGACAAAAGAGCTGAATTCAGAGGTGAGGTGAGAGTGACTGTCCTCGACATCAAGGCAGCATTTGACCGAGTGTGGCACCAAGGGGCCCGAGTAAAACCGAAGTCAATGGTGATCGGAGGAAAACTCTCCACTGGATGGTGTCATATCCAGCACAAGGAAGATGCCTGTGGTTATTGGAGGCCAATCATCTCAGCCCCAGGTCATCGCTGCAGCAGTTACTCAGGACAGTGTCCTAGGCCCAACATCTTCAACTGTTTTATTAATGATCTTCAGAAGTGGGGATGTTCGCTGCTGATTGCACAGTGTCAAGTTACTTTCACAATTCATCAGATAATGAGGCTGTCTGTGTCCACATGCAGCAAGACCTGGACAACATTCAGGTTGGGGATGATAAGTGGCAAGTAACATTTGTGCCACACAAGTGCCAGACAATGACCATCTCCAACAAGAGAGAGTCTAACCACCTCGCCATGACTGTCAATGGTATTACCATCGTTGAATTCCCCACCATCAACATCCTGGGGGTCACCATTGACCAAAAACTTAACTAGATCGGCCAAATAAATACTGTGGCTACAAGAGCTAGTCAGTCGCTGGGTATTCTGCGCAAGTGACTCACCACCTCCTGACTCCCCAAAGCCTTTCCACCCCCTACAAGGCACAAGTCAGGAGTGCGATGGAATATTCTCCACTTGCCTGGACGGTTGCATCTCCAACAACACTCACGAAGCTCGACACAATCCAGGGGAAAGCAGGCCGCTTAATCAGCTCCCCATCCACCATCTTAACATTTACTCCCTGCTCATCCGGTGTACTGTGGCTGCTGGGGCACAGAAAGTACTCTGGGTGGGGGACTTCAATGTCCATCACCAAGTGTGGCTCGGTAGTGGCTCGTGTTTGTTCGCTCACCACCTGCCGTGTGCCAGTCTGGCTGCTATGTCCTTCAGGACTCAGCCAGCTCGGTCAATCATGGTACTACCGAGCCAGTGAGGACACCCCTTCATCGTGTTCTGTGCACTACCACCGTGCTAAATGGAATAGATTCAGAGCACATCTAGCAGCTCAAAACTGGGCATCCATGAGGTGCTGTGGGCCATCAGCAGCAACAGAATTGTATTCCACCATAATCTGTAACTTCATGGGCTGGCATATCCCTCATTCTGCCATTACCATCAAACCAGCCCTGGTTCAATAAGGAGTGTTGAAGAGCATGCCAGGAGCTGCACCAAGGGTATCTGAAAATCAGAAACCATCTTGGTGAAGCTACAACACAGGATGATGGCGGAGCACAGCACGTGTGTGAAAAAGACAAGGCTGATGCCTTCACAACCATCTTCAGCCACAAGTGCCAAGTGGACGATGTATCTCGGCCTGCTCCTGAGGTCACCACCATCACAGAAGCCAGTCTTCAAACAATTTGCTTCACTCCACGTGATATCAAGAACGGTAGAGCGCACTGGATACAGCAAAGGCTATGGGCCCCGGCAACATCCTGGCTGCAGAGCTGAAGACCTGTGCTCCAGAACTTGCTGCAGCCTCTAGCCAAGCTGATCGAGTACTGGCATCTACCCGACAAAGTGATAAATTAGACAGGTATGTCCAGTCCGCAAACAGCTGGACTAATCCAACAGCCAGTTACCACCCCATCAGCCATCTCTCCAACATCAGCAAAGTGATGGAAGCTGTCATCCACAATGCTATCAAGCATCACTAATGCACAAATAACCTGCTCACCAATGACTAGTTTGGTTTCCGCCAGGACCACTTGGCTCCTGACCTCATTACAGCCTTGGTCCAAACATTGACAAAAGGGCTGAATTGCAGAGGTGAGGTGAGAGTGACTGTACTCGACATCAAGGCAGCATTTGACTGAGTGCGGCACCAAGGAGCCCGAGTAAAACTGAAGTCAATGGTGATTGGGGGAAAACTCTCCACTGGATGGTGTCATATCTAGCACAAAAGGAAGATGCCTGTGGTTATTGGAGGCCAATCATCTCTGCCCCAGGTCATCGGTGCAGCAGTTACTCAGGACAGTGTCCTCAGCACAACATCTTCAACTGCTTTATTAATGACCTTCAGAAATGGGGATGTTCACTGCTGATTACACAGTGTCAAGTTACTTTAGCAATTCATCAGATAATGAGGCAGTCTGTGTCCACGTGCAGCAAGACCTGGACAACATTCAGGTTGGGGATGATAAGTGGCAAGTAACATTTGTGCCACACACGTGCCAGACAATGACCATCTCCAACAAGAGAGAGTCTACCCACCTCCCCATGACATTCAATGGCATTACCATCGTTGAATTCACCACCATCAACATCCTGGGGGTCACCATTGACCAGAAACTTAACTAGATCGGCCAAATAAATACTATGGCTACAAGAGTTAGTCAGACATTGGGTATTCTGCACAAGTGATTCATAGAAACATAGAAGATAGGAGCAGGAGTAGGCCATTCGGCCCCTCGAGCCTGCTCCGCCATTCGATGAGATCATGGCTGATCATCCAAACTCAGTACCCTGTACCTGCCTTCTCCCCATATCCCTTGATACCTTTAGCTTTAAGAAATATATCTAACTCATTCTTGAATATATTTAATGACTTGGCCTCAACTACCTTCTGTGGTAGAGAATTCCACAGGTTCACCACTCTCTGGGTGAAGAAATTCTTCCTCATTTCTGTCCTAAATGGCTTACCCCTTATCCTTAGATTATGACCCCTGGTTCTGGACTCTCCGACCATCGGGAACATTCTTCCTGCATCTAGTTTGTCCAGACCTGTCAGAATTTTATATGTTTCGATGAGATCCCCTCTCATTCTTCTATACTCCAGCGAGTATAAGCCCAATCGACCCAATCTCTCCTCATATGTCATTCCTGCCATCCCAGGTATCAGCCTTGTGAATCTTCGCTGAACTCCTTCCATGGCAAGAACATCCTTCCTCAGATAAGGTGACCAAAACTGCACACAGTACTCAAGGTGTGGTCTCACCAAGGCCCTGTACAACTGCAGCAGGACATCCCTGTTCCTATACTCAAACCCTTTCGCTATGAAGGCCAACATACCATTTGCCTTCTTCACCGCCTGCTGCACCTGCATGCTTACTTTCAGCGACTGGTGCACAAGGACACCCAGGTCTCGTTGCACTTCCCCTTCTCCCAATCTATTGCCATTCAGATAATAGTCTGCCTTTCTGTTTTTGACACCAAAGTGGATAACCTCGCATTTATCCACGTTATATTGCATCTGCCACACTTCTGCCCAATCACCCAACCTGTCCAAATCATCCTGGAGTTTCTCGGTATCCTCCTCGCAGCACACACTCCCACCCAGCTTTGTGTCATCTGCAAACTTGGAGATATTACATTTAGTTCCCTTATCTAGATCATTAATGTATATTGTGAATAGCTGGGGTCCAAGGACCGATCCCTGCGGTACCCCACTAGTCACTACTTGCCATTCGGAAAAAGACCCATTAATTCCTACTCTGCTTTCTGTCCGCCAACCAAGACCTGTCAAATCTATGAATTGAAATCGGCCCCAAAACAACACCTAAACTTCAAATAAATTTTTTTAAAAACCATCACATTTTTAAAATAACTATAAGTTAAATAAATTAACTACTTAAAACAAAAATTTAAATTTTTGAAAAAATTAAATACTTTTTTAGAGTGCTAAAAATAAACTTACCTTTCTTTAAAGTATCTAAAAAAGATAAACCTGCTGAAATTTTTTTTAATTGTAATTAATTAACCACTTACCTTGTTAAAAACGGGTCCTGCGCCTCCTTTTTAAAAGTGCAGCTTCTTCCATACTTACCTTACCGGAGAAACCTGAAAAAAAACCTAAGTTCCCTGCGTGCGCGCAGCCTCTCCCGTGCACGCGGTTCACCTCTGAACCCCTCCCTTCACGAGACCGGAAGTTCCAGTTTCCCGCGCATGCGCAGTGCATGCAGGAAACCGGCACTTCAGGAGGCCTTACGGGTGAGTACACAGCGCGTACTCACCCGGCAAGTGCCGAATTTTTGGCCCAATGAGGCAGTCTGTGTCCACGTGCAGCAAGACCTGGACAACATGCAGGTTGGGGATGATAAGTGGCAAGTAACATTTGTGACACACAAGTGCCAGACAATGACCATCTCCAACAAGAGAGAGTCTAACCACCTCCCCATGACAGTCAATGGCATTACCATCATTGAATTCCCCACCATCAACATCCTGGGGGTCACCATTGACCAAAAACTTAACTAGATCAGCCAAATAAATACTGTGCCTACAAGAGCTAGTCAGATGCTGGGTATTCTGCGCAAGTGACTCACCACCTCCTGACTCCCCAAAGCCTTTCCACCCCCTACAAGGCACAAGTCAGGAGTGCGATGGAATATTTTCCACTTGCCTGGACGGTTGCAGCTCCAACAACACTCACGAAGCTCGACACAATCCAGGGGAAAGCAGGCCGCTTAATCAGCTCCCCATCCACCATCTTAAACATTTACTCCCTCCTCCTCCGGCGCACTGTGGCTGCTGGTGCACAGAATGTACTCTGGGTGGGGGACTTCAATGTCCATCACCAAGTGTGGCTCGGTAGTGGCTCGTGTTTGTTCTCTCACCACCTGCCGTGAGCCAGTCTGGCTGCTATGTCCTTCAGGACTCAGCCAGCTCGGTCAATCATGGCACTACCGAGCCAGTGAGGACACCCCTTCATCGTGTTCTGTGCACTACCACCGTGCTAAATGGAATAGATTCAGAGCACATCTAGCAGCTCAAAACTGGGCATCCATGAGGTGCTGTGGCCCATCAGCAGCAACAGAATTGTATTCCACCATAATCTGTAACTTCATGGGCTGGCATATCCCTCATTCTGCCATTACCATCAAACCAGCCCTGGTTCAATAAGGAATGTTGAAGAACATTCCAGGAGCTGCACCAGGTGTATCTGAAAATCAGAAACCAACTTGGTGAAGCTACAACACAGGACGATGGCAGAGCACAGCACGTGAGTGAAAAAGACAAGGCTGATGCCTTCGCAACCATCTTCAGCCACAAGTGCCAAGTGGACGATGTATCTCGGCCTGCTCCTGAGGTCACCACCATCACAGAAGCCAGTCTTCAAACAATTTGCTTCACTCCACGTGATATCAAGAACGGTAGAGCGCTCTGGATACAGCAAAGGCTATGGGCCCCGGCAACATCCTGGCTGCAGAGCTGAAGACCTGTGCTCCAGAACTTGCTGCACCTCTAGCCAAGCTGATCGAGTACTGGCATCTACCCGACAAAGTGATAAATTAGACAGGTATGTCCAGTCCGCAAACAGCTGGACTAATCCAACAGCCAGTTACCACCCCATCAGCCATCTCTCCAACATCAGCAAAGTGATGGAAGCTGTCATCCACAATGCTATCAAGCGTCACTAATGCACAAATAACCTGCTCACCAATGACTAGTTGGGTTTCCGCCAGGACCACTTGGCTCCTGACCTCATTACAGCCTTGGTCCAAACATTGACAAAAGGGCTGAATTCCAGAGGTGAGGTGAGAGTGACTGTACTCGACATCAAGGCAGCATTTGACCGAGTGCGGCACCAAGGAGCCCGAGTAAAACTGAAGTCAATGGTGATTGGGGGAAAACTCTCCACTGGATGGTGTCATATCTAGCACAAAGGAAGATGCCTGTGGTTATTGGAGGCCAATCATCTCAGCCCCAGGTCATCGGTGCAGCAGTTACTCAGGACAGTGTCCTCAGCCCAACATCTTCAACTGCTTTATTAATGACCTTCAGAAGTGGGGATGTTCACTGTTGATTACACAGTGTCAAGTTACATTCGCAATTCATCAGATAATGAGGCAGTCTGTGTCCACGTGCAGCAAGACCTGGACAACATTCAGGTTGGGGATGATAAGTGGCAAGTAACATTTGTGCCACACACGTGCCAGACAATGACCATCTCCAACAAGAGAGAGTCTACCCACCTCCCCATGACATTCAATGGCATTACCATCGTTGAATTCCCCACCATCAACATCCTGGGGGTCACCATTGACCAGAAACTTAACTAGATCGGCCAAATAAATACTATGGCTACAAGAGTTAGTCAGACGTTGGGTATTCTGCGCAAGTGACTCATAGAAACATAGAAGATAGGAGCAGGAGTAGGCCATTCGGCCCCTCGAGCCTGCTCCGCCATTCGATGAGATCATGGCTGATCATCCAAACTCAGTACCCTGTACCTGCCTTCTCCCCATATCCCTTGATACCTTTAGCTTTAAGAAATATATCTAACTCATTCTTGAATATATTTAATGACTTGGCCTCAACTACCTTCTGTGGTAGAGAATTCCACAGGTTCACCACTCTCTGGGTGAAGAAATTCTTCCTCATTTCTGTCCTAAATGGCTTACCCCTTATCCTTAGATTATGACCCCTGGTTCTGGACTCTCCGACCATCGGGAACATTCTTCCTGCATCTAGTTTGTCCAGACCTGTCAGAATTTTATATGTTTCGATGAGATCCCCTCTCATTCTTCTATACTCCAGCGAGTATAAGCCCAATCGACCCAATCTCTCCTCATATGTCATTCCTGCCATCCCAGGTATCAGCCTTGTGAATCTTCGCTGAACTCCTTCCATGGCAAGAACATCCTTCTCAGATAAGGCGACCAAAACTGCACACAGTACTCAAGGTGTGGTCTCACCAAGGCCCTGTACAACTGCAGCAGGACATCCCTGTTCCTATACTCAAACCCTTTCGCTATGAAGGCCAACATACCATTTGCCTTCTTCACCGCCTGCTGCACCTGCATGCTTACTTTCAGCGACTGGTGCACAAGGACACCCAGGTCTCGTTGCACTTCCCCTTCTCCCAATCTATTGCCATTCAGATAATAGTCTGCCTTTCTGTTTTTGACACCAAAGTGGATAACCTCGCATTTATCCACGTTATATTGCATCTGCCACACTTCTGCCCAATCACCCAACCTGTCCAAATCATCCTGGAGTTTCTCGGTATCCTCCTCGCAGCACACACTCCCACCCAGCTTTGTGTCATCTGCAAACTTGGAGATATTACATTTAGTTCCCTTATCTAGATCATTAATGTATATTGTGAATAGCTGGGGTCCAAGGACCGATCCCTGCGGTACCCCACTAGTCACTACTTGCCATTCGGAAAAAGACCCATTAATTCCTACTCTCTGCTTTCTGTCCGCCAACCAAGACCTGTCAAATCTATGAATTGAAATCGGCCCCAAAACAACACCTAAACTTCAAATAAATTTTTTTTAAAAAGCATCACATTTTTAAAATAACTATAAGTTAAATAAATTAACTACTTAAAACAAAAATTTAAATTTTTGAAAAAATTAAAATACTTTTTTAGAGTGCTAAAAATAAACTTACCTTTCTTTAAAGTATCTAAAAAAGATAAACCTGCTGAAATTTTTTTTAATTGTAATTAATTAACCACTTACCTTGTTAAAAACGGGTCCTGCGCCTCCTTTTTAAAAGCGCAGCTTCTTCCATACTTACCTTACCGGAGAAACCTGAAAAAAAACCTAAGTTCCCTGCGTGCGCGCAGCCTCTCCCGTGCACGCGGTTCACCTCTGAACCCCTCCCTTCACGAGACCGGAAGTTCCAGTTTCCCGCGCATGCGCAGTGCATGCAGGAAACCGGCACTTCAGGAGGCCTTACGGGTGAGTACACAGCGCGTACTCACCCGGCAAGTGCCGAATTTTTGGCCCAATGAGGCAGTCTGTGTCCACGTGCAGCAAGACCTGGACAACATGCAGGTTGGGGATGATAAGTGGCAAGTAACATTTGTGACACACAAGTGCCAGACAATGACCATCTCCAACAAGAGAGAGTCTAACCACCTCCCCATGACAGTCAATGGCATTACCATCATTGAATTCCCCACCATCAACATCCTGGGGGTCACCATTGACCAAAAACTTAACTAGATCAGCCAAATAAATACTGTGCCTGCAAGAGCTAGTCAGATGCTGGGTATTCTGCGCAAGTGACTCACCACCTCCTGACTCCCCAATTCCTTTCCACCCCCTACAAGGCACAAGTCAGGAGTGCGATGGAATATTTTCCACTTGCCTGGACGGTTGCAGCTCCAACAACACTCACGAAGCTCGACACAATCCAGAGGAAAGCAGGCCGCTTAATCAGCTCCCCATCCACCATCTTAAACATTTACTCCCTCCTCCTCCGGCGCACTGTGGCTGCTCGTGCACAGAATGTACTCTGGGTGGGGGACTTCAATGTCCATCACCAAGTGTTGCTCGGTAGAGGCTCGTGTTTGTTCTCTCACCACCTGCCGTGAGAAAGTCTGGCTGCTATGTCCTTCAGGACTCAGCCAGCTTGGTCAATCATGATACTACCGAGCCAGTGAGGACACCCCTTCATCGTGTTCTGTACACTACCACCGTGCTAAATGGAATAGATTCAGAGCACATCTAGCAGCTCAAAACTGGGCATCCATGAGGCGCTGTGGGCCATCAGCAGCAACAGAATTGTATTCCACCATAATCTGTAAACTCATGGCTCGGCATATCCCTCATTCTACCATTACCATCAAACCAGCCCTGGTTCAATAAGGAGTGTTGAAGAGCATTCCAGGAGCTGCACCAGGTGTATCAGAAAATCAGAAACCAACTTAGTGAAGCTACAACACAGGACTATATGCATGTTAAACAGAGGAGGCAGCGTGCTATAGACAGAGCTAAGCGATCCCACACCCAATGGATCAGATCAAAGCTCTGCAGTCCTGTCACATCCAGTCGGGAATGGTGATGGACAATTAAACAACTAACGGGAGGAGGAGGCTCCTTGAACATCCACATCCTCAATGATGGCGGAGCACAGCACCTGAGTGAAAAAGACAAGGCTGAAGCCTTCGCAACCATCTTCAGTCACAAGTGCCAAGTGGATGATGCATCTCGGCCTGCTCCTGAGGTCCCACCATCACAGAAGCCAGTCTTCAGCTAATTCACTTCACTTCACGTGCTATCAAGAACGGTACAGCGCACTGGATACAGCAAAGGCTATGGGTTCTGACAACATCACAGCAGCAGTGCTGAAGACCTGTGTCCAGAACTAGCTGCAACACTATCCAAGCTGTTCCCGTACTGGCATCTCCCCGACAAAGTGGTAAATTGGCCAGGTATGTACAGTCCACCAGAAGCTGGACTAATCCAACAGCCCGTTATCATCCCATCAGCCATCTCTCCATCATCAGCAAAGTGATGGAAGCTGTCATCGACAATGCTATCAAGCGGCACTAACAAAGCATAAATAACCAGCTCACCGATGTCCAGTTTGGTTTCCGTCAGGACCACTTGGCTCCTGAATGCATTACAGCCTTGGTCCAAACATGGACAAAAGAGCTGAATTCCAGAGGTGAAGTGAGAGTGACTGTCATAGAAACATAGAAACATAGAAGATAGGAGCAGGAGTAGGCCATTCGGACCCTCGAGCCTGGTCCGCCATTCAATGCGATCATGGCTGATCATCCAAATTCAGTACCCTGTCCCTGCTTTCTCCCCATATCCCTTGATCCCCTTAGCCTTAAGAAATATATCTAACTCCTTCTTGAAGATATTTAATGAATTGGCCTCAACTGCCTTCTGTGGTAGAGAATTCCACAGGTTCACCACTCTCTGGGTGAAGAAATTCCTCCTCCTCTCAGTCCTAAATGGCTTACCCCTTATCCTTAGACTGTGACCCTTGGTTCTGGACTCCCCCGCCATCGGGAACAGCCTTCCTGCATCTAGTCTGTCTAGTCCTGTTAGAATTTTATAAGTTTCAATGAGATCCCCTCTCATTCTTCTAAACTCTAGCGAATATAAGCCTAATCGACCCAATCTCTCTTCATACGTCATTCCTGCCATCCCAGGTATCAGTCTGGTGAGTCTTCGCTGCACTCCCTCCATGGCAAGAGCATCCTTCCTCAGATAAGGCGACCAAAACTGCACACAATACTCAAGGTGTGGTCTCACCAAGGCCCTGTACAACTGCAGCAAGTCATCCTTGCTCCTGTACTCGAATCCTCTCGCTATGAAGGCGAACATACCATTTGCCTTCTTAACCACCTGCTGCACCTGCATGCTTACCTTCAGCAACTGGTGCACAAGGACTCCCAGATCTCGTTGCACTTCCCCTTTTCCCAATCTATTGCCGTTCAGATAATAATCTGCCTTCCTGTTTTTGCCACCAAAGTGGATAACCTCGCATTTATCCACATTATACTGCATCTGCCATGCACCTGCCCAATCACCCAACTTGTCCAAATCATACTGGAGTTTCTCTGCATCCTCCTCACAACACACACGCCCACCCAACTTTGTGTCATCTGCAAACTTGGAGATATTACATCTAGTTCCCTGTAAGCTTCGCAAAATTCCCCAGAAACTCGTAAAGAACCCTAAAAGGGGTGATTTTTGGATTATTCCGACGAATTTGGGATGATGGGACATAAGTGAAGTGATTTGAGGTAAAAACCTCAGTTTTGGACATTTTAAAGATCAGGGAAGAAAAAAACCTGAGGAAAAATGACTTTTGAAAATGACTATGGAAAATAAAACACCTTTGCGAAGGGGTGTGGCGAGGCAGTGGACAACTTTTGGCGTCAAGCTGTCTGGAATTTGTTTGCACTGCAATCCAGGCAGGAGGAAGAACCTCACCCAAAACCTCACAACACATCCAAAATTGAATAATTCAAGACACCTTTTGAACATCCCCAGGCCCAAACAGGATGCCAGAAGCCTGTAAACAATAAAACATCTAGTACAGCCATTACTTCATCAAAAACCAATCAGCCAGGTATCTATAGGGACAAGATTTGGCACGTAGATAAAGGCCCTGCCTAAATGGGAGACATCGGAAGCCATCAGGACAATTTAACACCAAGTTAAAACCATCAAAACTTAACAAGCCCGCAAAACTAAGACAATGGAATGAACAGGCATCAACTGAAACCTAAATCACTTCAACACGAAACCGATTTAGGAAAGCGGTTTTGGCGCAAAAAAGACAGTGGGTCTGAACAGTATAATTGAGGGCCGAATCCCCCAAGAAAGTCTCTCTCAGCTCTGTTCCAGTTGCAGCAAGTTCCAGCAAGACACTACCAGCCACACGACACGAGCAGGAGGTGGAGAGAAGCAGCAAGGCCACGAGGCAGACCCAGGGCGAGATCGGAGGCAAGGACAGACTAGGCCAGGCAAGGGCTAGAGCTGAGGCCACTGGGAGTGAGTCGGCATCGCTCAGCACACGGTCTAGCACTAGCAGCCACTAGCCAAGGTCACTGGAGGCTGGGAGCGAGTCGGCATCGCTCAACCCACGGTCCAGCCCCAGAAGGTACCGCCCCGACAAGCTTCCAACGCAACAAAACTCGACGACCAGACCACCATTGCAGATTTCACTGACTCTAACCACGTGGGGACTGGCAGGCCCCAAAGGACAAAAAGAGAATACCTCAAAATCGCAATCAACTTACCTGGCTGGATTTCGCATGGTCAAAACCCCTGTTTGGTGAGCATAATCCCTGATCTCCTGCAACCAAGGCCTAGCTAGATAGTGGGATTTTTGTGAGGGATAAGGGTTTTTGTATATTGTCGTTCTCCCTCGCCTGCACCGTGTGCTCCCCAACCTGTTTAAGTGTTAAGTGTGTTTTAAGTTTGTTACCTTTTCTTTTAATAAAAGTCAAAATTCTTTCATCGGAACCTGTTGTCTACTGCATCTTTGTTCACAACCCCCAAATAAGTCCAAGGTCCAGAACTAGGGGCGTGGCAGCAATTTGAACCGCTCGCTGAGTCAGAGGTGAGGCTGACCCCTACCACACCACCACCTACACCCTCGTCTAGATCATTAATATATATTGTGAATAACTGGGGTCCTAGCACCGATCCCTGCGGTACTCCACTAGTCACTGCCTGCCACTCGGAAAAAGACCCGTTTATTCCAACTCTTTGCTTCCTGTCTGCCAACCAGTTCTCTATCCAAGTCAGTACCTTACCCCCACAATCCCATGTGCTTTAACTTTGCACGCCAATCTCTTATGCGGGACCTTATCGAAAGCCTACTGAAAGTCCAAATACAACCACATCCACTGGTTCTCCCTTATCTATTCTATCAGTTACATCCTCAAAAAATCCAGTAGATTAGTCAAGCATGATTTACCTTTTGTAAATCCATGTTGACTTTGTCCGATACTGTCACTGTTTTCCAAGTGCTCTGCTATTACATCTTTTAGAATGGACTCTAGCATTTTCCCCACTACCGATGTCAGGCTTACCAGTCTATAATTCCCCATTTTCTCTCTCCCACCTTTTTTAAACCGTGGGGTTACATTAGCTACCCTCCAATCCATGGGAACTGTTCCAGAGTCTATAGAATTTTGGAAGATGACCAGCAATGCATCTACTATTTCTAGGGCCACTTCCTTAAGTACACTAGGATGTAGATTATCAGGCCCTGGGGATTTATCGGCCTTCAATCCCGGCAATTTCCCTAACACCATTTCCCTACAAATACTGATTTCATTCAGTTCTTCCCTCTCATTAGACCCTATGTTCCCCGACATCTCTGGGAGGTTATTTGTGTCCTCCTTTGTGAAGACAGAACCAAAGTATGTATTTAATTGGTCTGCCATTTCTTTGTTCCCCATTATAAATTCCCCTGATTCTGACTGCAAGGGACCTACGCTTGACTTCACCAATCTTTTTCTCTTCACATATCTATAGAAGCTTTTACAGTCAGTTTTTATGTTCCCTGCCAGCTTACTCTCATACTCTATTTCCCCCCTCTTAATTAATCCCTTTGTCCTCCTTTGCTGAATCCTAAACTGCTTCCCAATCCTCAGGTTTGCTGCTTTTTCTGGCCAATTTATATGTCCTCTCCTTGGATCTTCTGCTATCCCTAATTTCCCTTGTTAGCCACGGTTGAGTCACCTTTTTTGTTTTATTTTTATGCCAAACAGGGATGAACAAATTCTGTAGTTTATCCATGCGATCTTTAAATGTTTGCCATTGCCTATCCACCGTCAACCCTTTAAGTTCCCCAATCCATCCTATCCAATTCGCGCCTCATACCATCGTAGTTTCCTTTATTTAAATTCAGGACCCTAGTCTGATTCCTTCACAACCATCTTCAGCCACAAGTGCCAAGTGGACGATGCATCTCGGCCTGCTCCTGAGGTCACCACCATCACAGAAGCCAGTCTTCAGCCAATTTGCTTCACTCCACGTGATATCAAGAACGGTAGAGCACACTGGATACAGCAAAGGCTATGGGCCCCGGCAACATCCCGGCTGCAGAGCTGAAGACCTGTGCTCCAGAACTAGCTACACCTCTAGACAAGCTGCTCCAGTACTGGCATCTACCCGACAAAGTGGTAAATTGGCCAGGTATGTCCAGTCCGGAAAAAGCTGGACTAATCCAACAGTCAGTTACCACCCCATCAGCCATCTCTCCATCATTAGCAAAGTAATGGAAGCTGTCATTGACAATGCTATCAAGCGGCACTTACGCTCAAATAACCTGCTCACCGATGCCCAGTTTGGTTTCCGCCAGGACCACTTGAAACATAGAAAGAAACAAAGAAAAATAGCAGCAGGAGTAGGCCATTCGGCCCTTCGAGCCTGCTCCGCTATTCAATATGATCATGGCTGATCATCTATCTCAATACCATATTCCGGCTCTCTCCCCATACCCCTTGATGCCTTTTGTGTCTAGAAATCTATCTATCACCTTCTTAAATATATTCAGTGACTTGGCCTCCACAGCCTTCTGTGGTAGAGAATTCCACAGGTTCACCACCCTCTGAGTGAAGAAATTTCTCTTCATCTCAGTCCTAAATGTACTACCCCGTATCCTGAGACTGTGACCCCTCGTTCTAGACCCCCCAGCCAGGGGAAACATCCTCCCTGCATCCAGTCTGTCTAGCCCTGTCAGAATTTTATACATTTCAATGAGATCCCCTCTCATTCGTCTAAACTCTAGTGAATACAGGCCTTGTCGACCCAATCTCTCCTCATATGACAATCCTGTCATCCCAGGAATCAGTCTGGTGAACCTTCGCTGCTACTCCCGCTATGGCAAGTATATCCTTTCTTAGGTAAGGAGACCAAAACTGCACACTGTACTCCAGGTGTGGTCTCACCAAGGCCCTGTACAACTGTAGTAAGACATCCTTGCTCCTGTACTCAAATCCTCTTGCAATGAAGGCCAACATTTGGCTCCTGACCTCATTACAGCCTTGGTCCAAACATGGACAAAAGAGCTGAATTCCAGAGGTGAGGTGAGAGTGACTGTCATCGACATCAAGGCAGCATTTGACCGAGTGTGGCACCAAGGAGCCCTAGCAAAACTGAAGTCAATGGGGATCGGGGGAAAACTCTCCACTGGATGGTGTCATATCTAGCACAAGGAAGATGGTTGTGGTTATTGAAGGCCAATCATCTCAGCCCCAGGTCATCGGTGCAGCAGTT
>JASTWF010001837.1:0-56000 GCA_030390025.1 Squalus acanthias | reverse complement strand
TTCACAGACCCAGAGAGCTCCATTCACAGACACAGACATCTCCAGTCACACACCCAGAGAGCTCCATTCTCAGACCCAGACAACTCTATTCACAGACACAGAACATTTATTTCACAGACCGAGACAGCTCCAAACGCAGACTCAGACAGATCAATTCACAGACCCAGACATCTCCATCCACAGACGCAGACAAATCATTTCACAGACACAGACAGCTCAAGTCACAGACCCAGATATCTCTATTGAATGACCTAGACAACACCATTCACAGACTCAGAAAGCTCCATTCTCAGACCCAGACAACTCTATTCACAGACTCAGTAAGCTCATTTCACAGACCCAGAGAGCACCATTGACAGACCCAGACAGCTCCATTCACAGACTCAGCAAGCTAATTTCACAGACCCAGACAGCAGCATTCACAGATTCAGACAGATCATTTGACAGACCCAGACATCTCCATTCACAGAAGCAGACAGCTCCATTCATATACCGAGACAGCTGCATTCATAGACTCAGACGGCTCACTTCAAAGATTCAGAAAGCTGAGGTGACAGACCCAGACAGCTCCATTCACAGACTCTGACAGCTCTATTCACAGACCCAGACAACTCCATTCAAAGACCTAGACAGCTCGGTTCACAGATCCAGCGAGCTACATTCACAGACTCGGAAACCACATTTCACAGCTCCATTCAGAGACCCATCAGCTCCATTAACAGACCCAGACTGCTCCATTCACAGACCCAGACAGATGATTTCGCAGACTCTGGCAGATCATTTCACAGACCCAGACAGCACCATTCACAGAGCAAGACAGCTCAATTCAAAGGCTCAGACAACTCCATTCTCAGACCAAGACAGCTCTTATCACAGATCCAGACAGCTTCATTCACAGACCCATCAGCTCCATTCACAGACACAGAAATCTCCATTCGCAGACCCAGACTGTTCCATTCACCGACCCGGACAGTTCAATTCACAGACCCTGACAGCTCCATTCACAGACCCAGACAACTCATTTCACAGACTGAGACAGCTCCATTCACAGATCCAGGCAGCTCCATTCAGAAACCCATGCAGCTCCATTCAGAGACCCAGAGAGCAACAATCACAGACCCAGGCAATTCCATTCACAGACTAGACATCTCCATGAACAGACACAAACAGCTCCATTCACAGACCCAGACAGATGATTTCACAGACCCAGACAGCTCCATTCAGAGACCCAGACAGCTCCATTCACAGACCCAGTTAACTCTATTCACAGATTCAGCAAACTGATTTCACAGACCCAGGCAGCTCATTTCACAGACTCACACAGCGCCATTCAAAGACACAGACAGCGCATTTCAGAGACCCAGACAGCACCATTCAAAGACACAGACAGCACATTTCAGAGACCCAGACAGCACATTTCAGAGACCCAGAGAGCTCATTCACAGACACAGACAGCTCCATTCACAGAAACAGACAGCTCCATTCACAGACCCAGACAGTTCCATTCACAGTCCGAGTAGCTCATTTCACAGACTCTGGCAGCTCCATTCAGATATCCAGACAGATCCATTCACAGACCCAGAACGCTCCATTTACAGACACTGGGAGCTCCATTCAAAACAGAGGCAGCTCCATTCACAGACCCAGACAGCTCCATTTTCAGACTCTGGCAGCTCCATTCACAAACCCAGACAGCTCCATTCACAGACCCAGACAGCTACATTTACAGACCTAGGCAGCTCCATTCACAGACCCAGACAACCCATTTCAAAGACTCAGTCAGATCAATTCACAGACCCATACATCTCCATTCACAGACCAAGGCAGCTCCATTCACAGACTCCGAAAGCTTAATTCACATACCCAGACAGCTCCATCCACAGACCCAGAGATGTCGTTTCACAGATACTGACAGCTCTATTCACAGAAGCAGACAGCTCATTTCACCGACCCAGACTGCTCCAGTCACCGACTCAGAAAGCTCATTACACAGACCCAGACAGCTCCATTCACAGACTCCGAAAGTTAATTTCACATACCCAGACAGATCCATTCACAGACTCAGACAGCTCCATTCACAGAAACAGACAGCAACATTCACAGACATGGAAAGCTGAGTTCAAAAACACAGACAGCTCATTTTACAAACTCAGAAAGTTCATTTCACAGGCACAGACATCTCCATTCACAGTCTCAGACAGCTCCATTCACAGAAACAGACAGCAACATTCACAGACATGGAAAGCTGAGTTCAAAAACACAGACAGCTCATTTTACAAACTCAGAAAGTTTATTTCACAGACACAGACATCTCCATTCACAGACTCAGACAACTCATTTCACAGACCGAGACAGCTCCAATCGCAAACTCAGAGAGCTCCATTCACTGACCCAGACAGCTCATTTAACAGACCTTGATATCTCCATTCACAGACCTAGACAACACATTTCACAGACACATACAGGTACATTCACAGACCCAGACAACTCACTTCACAGACCCAGACAGCGATATTCACAGACCCAGGCAGCTCCATTCACAGACCCAGAGAGTTGCATTCTCAGACACAGACAACTCTATTCACAGACTAGCAAGCTCATTTCATAGACCCAGAGAGCACCATTCACAGACTCAGACAGTTTATTTCACAGAGCCAGAAAGCTCCATTGACAGACCCAGACAGCTCCATTCACAGACTCAGCAAGCTCATTTCACAGACTTAATCAGTTCATTTGACAGACCCAGACAGCTCCATTCACAGCCACATACTGCTCTATTCACAGATTGAGAGATCTCCATTCACAGACCCTGACATCTCCATTCACAGACATAAACAGATCCATTCACAGAACGAGACAGCTCCATTCACCGACCCAGACTGTAACATTCACCGACACAGATAGTTCCATTCACAGACCCAGACAGCTCCATTCACAGACCCAGACAGCTCCATTCACAGACCCAGACAGCTCCATTCAGTGACCCTGGCAGCTCCATTCACAGACTCAACAAGCTCATATCATAGACACAGTGAGCACCATTCACAGACTCAGAAAGCTCCATTCACAGACACAGACATCTCTATTCACAGACCCAGACATCACCATTCACAGACCAGGACAACTCATTTCACAGACTCAGGCAGCTCCATTCACAGACCCAGAGAGCTCCATTCACACACCCAGAGAGCTCCATTCTCAGACCCAGACAACTCTATTCACAGACTCAGCAAACTCATTTCACAGACCCAGAGAGCACCATTGACAGACCCAGACAGCTCCATTCACAGACTCAGCAAGCTAATTTCACAGACCCAGACAGCAGCATTCACAGATTCAGACAGATCATTTGACAGACCCAGACATCTCCATTCACAGAAGCAGACAGCTCCATTCAAATACCGAGACAGCTGCATTCACAGACTCAGACGGCTCACTTCAAAGATTCAGAAAGCTGAGGTGACAGACCCAGACAGCTCCATTCACAGACTCTGACAGCTCTATTCACAGACCCAGACAACTCCATTCAAAGACCAAGACAGCTCGGTTCACAGATCCAGCGAGCTATATTCACAGACTCGGAAAACACATTTCACAGCTCCATTAACAGACCCAGACTGCTCCATTCACAGACCCAGACAGATGATTTCGCAGACTCTGGCAGATCATTTCACAGACCCAGACAGCACCATTCACAGAGCAAGACAGCTCAATTCAAAGGCTCAGACAACTCCATTTTCAGACCAAGACAGCTCTTATCACAGATCCAGACAGCTTCATTCACAGACCCATCAGCTCCATTCACAGACACAGAAATCTCCATTCGCAGACCCAGACTGTTCCATTCACCGACCCGGACAGTTCCATTCACAGACCCTGACAGCTCCATTCACAGACCCAGACAACTCATTTCACAGACTGAGACAGCTCCATTCACAGATCCAGGCAGCTCCATTCAGAGACCCATGCAGCTCCATTCAGAGACCCAGAGAGCAACATTCACAGACCCAGGCAATTCCATTCACAGACTAGACATCTCCATTCACGGACCCAGACAGCTCCATTCACAGACCCGGACAGTTCCATTCACAGACCCAGACAGTTAAATTCACAGACCCAGCCAGCTCCATGAACAGTCCCAAACAGCTCCATTCACAGACCCAGACATATGATTTCACAGACCCAGGCAGCTCCATTCAGAGACCCAGACAGCTCCATTCAGAGACCCAGACAGCTCCATTCACAGACCCAGTTAACTCTATTCACAGATTCAGCAAACTGATTTCACAGACCCAGGCAGCTCATTTCACAGACTCACACAGCGCCATTCAAAGACACAGACAGCGCATTTCAGAGACCCAGACAGCACCATTCAAAGACACAGACAGCACATTTCAGAGACCCAGAGAGCTCATTCACAGACACAGACAGCTCCATTTTCAGACTCTGGCAGCTCCATTCACAGACCCAGACAGCTCCAATCACATACCCAGACAGATGATTTCACAGACCCAGACAGCTCCATTCAGAGACCCAGACAGCTCCATTCACAGACACAGTTAACTCTATTCACAGATTCAGCAAACTGATTTCACAGACCCAGGCAGCTCATTTCACAGACTCACACAGCGCCATTCAAAGACACAGACAGCGCATTTCAGAGACCCAGACAGCACCATTCAAAGACACAGACAGCACATTTCAGAGACCCAGACAGCACCATTCAAAGACCCAGACAGCACATTTCAGAGACCCAGAGAGCTCATTCACAGACACAGAAAGCTCCATTCACAGAAACAGACAGCGCCATTCACAGACCAAACAGTTCCATTCACAGTCCGAGTAGCTCATTTTACAGACTCTGGCAGCTCCATTCAGAGATCCAGACAGATCCATTCACAGACCCAGACAGCTCCATTTACAGACACTGGGAGCTCCATTCAAAACAGAGGCAGCTCCATTCACAGACCCAGACAGCTCCATTTTCAGACTCTGGCAGCTCCATTCAAAGACCCAGACAGCTCCATTCACAGACCCAGACAGCTACATTTACAGACCTAGGCAGCTCCATTCACAGACCCAGACAACCCATTTCAAAGACTCAGTCAGATCAATTCACAGACCCATACATCTCCATTCACAGACCAAGGCAGCTCCATTCACAGACTCCGAAAGCTTAATTCACATACCCAGACAGCTCCATCCACAGACCCAGAGATGTCGTTTCACAGACACTGACAGCTCTATTCACAGAAGCAGACAGCTCATTTCACCGACCCAGACTGCTCCAGTCACCGACTCAGAAAGCTCATTACACAGACCCAGACAGCTCCATTCACAGACTCCGAAAGTTAATTTCACATACCCAGACAGATCCATTCACAGACTCAGACAGCTCCATTCACAGAAACAGACAGCAACATTCACAGACATGGAAAGCTGAGTTCAAAAACACAGACAGCTCATGTTACAAACTCAGAAAGTTCATTTCACAGACACAGACATCTCCATTCACAGACTCAGACAACTCATTTCACAGACCGAGACAGCTCCAATCGCAAACTCAGAGAGCTCCATTTACAGACTCTGGCAGCTAAATTCACAGACCAAGACATCTCCATTCACTGACCCAGACAGCTCATTTAACAGACCTTGATATCTCCATTCACAGACCTAGACAACACATTTCACAGACACATACAGGTACATTCACAGACCCAGACAACTCACTTCACAGACCCAGACAGCGATATTCACAGACCCAGGCAGCTCCATTCACAGACCCAGAGAGTTGCATTCTCAGACACAGACAACTCTATTCACAGACTAGCAAGCTCATTTCATAGACCCAGACAGCGATATTCACAGACCCAGGCAGCTCCATTCACAGACCCAGAGAGTTGCATTCTCAGACACAGACAGCTCCATTCACAGACTCAGCAAGCTCATTTCACAGACTTAATCAGTTCATTTGACAGACCCAGACAGCTCCATTCACAGCCACATACTGCTCTATTCACAGATTGAGAGATCTCCATTCACAGACCCTGACATCTCCATTCATAGACATAAACAGATCCATTCATAGACCGAGACAGCTCCATTCACCGACCCAGACTGTAACATTCACCGACACAGATAGTTCCATTCACAGACCCAGACAGCTCCATTCAGAGACCCAGACAGCTCCATTCACAGACCCAGACAGCTCCATTCAGAGACCCAGGCAGCTCCATTCACAGACTCAACAAGCTCATTTCATATACCCAGAGAGCACCATTCACAGACTCAGACAGTTCATTTCACAGAGTCAGAAAGCTCCATTGACAGACCCAGACAGCTCCATTCACAGACCCAGCCAGCTCCATTAACAGACCCAGACAGCTCCGTTCAAAGACCCAGACAGCTCCATTCATAGAAACATAGAAACATAGAAGTTAGGAGCAGGATTAGGCCATTCGGCCCCTCGAGCCTGCTCCGCCATTCGATGAGATCATGGCTGATCATCCAAACTCAGTACCCTGTACCTGCCTTCTCCACATATCCCTTGATACCTTTAGCTTTAAGAAATATATCTAACTCATTCTTGAATATATTTAATGACTTGGCCTCAACTACCTTCTGTGGTAGAGAATTCCACAGGTTTACCACTCTCTGGGTGAAGAAATTCCTCCTCATTTCTGTCCTAAATGGCTTACCCGTTATCCTTAGATTATGACCCCTGGTTCTGGACTCTCCGACCATCAGGAACATTCTTCCTGCATCTAGTTTGTCCAGACCTGTCAGTATTTTATATGTTTCGATTAGATCCCCTCTCATTCTTCTATACTCCAGCGAGTATAAGCCCAATCGACCCAATCTCTCATCATATGTCATTCCTGCCATCCCAGGTATCAGCCTTGTGAATCTTCGCTGAACTCCTTCCATGGCAAGAACATCCTTCCTCAGATAAGGCGACCAAAACTGCACACAGTACTCAAGGTGTGGTCTCACCAAGGCCCTGTACAACTGCAGCAGGACATCCCTGTTCCAATACTCAAACCCTTTCGCTATGAAGGCCAACATCATCTTCTTCACCGCCTGCTGCACCTGCCTGCTTACTTTCAGCGACTGGTGCACAACGACACCCAGGTCTCGTTGCACTTCCCCTTCTCCCAATCTATTGCCATTCAGATAATAGTCTGCCTTTCTGTTTTTGACACCAAAGTGGATAACCTCGCACTTTTCCACGTTATATTGCATCTGCCACGCTTCTGCCCACTCAGCCAACCTGTCCATATCATCCTGGAGTTTCTCGGTATCCTCCTCGCAGCACATACTCCCACCCAGCTTTGTGTCATCTGCAAACTTGGAGATATTACATTTAGTTCCCTTATCTAGATCATTAATGTATATTGTGAATAGCTGTGGTCCAAGGACCGATCCCTGCGGTACCCCACTAGTCACTGCTTGCCACTCGGAAAAAGACCCATTAATTCCTACTCTCTGCTTTCTGTCCGCCAACCAGTTCTCTATCCAAGTCAATACATTGCCCCCAATCCCATGTGCCTTAACTTTACACGCTAATCTCTTATGCAGGACCTTATCGAAAGCCTTTTGAAAGTCCAAATACACCACATCTACTGGTTCTCCCTTATCTATTTTCCCAGTTACATCCTCAAAAAATTCCAGTAGATTAGTCAAGCACGATTTACCTTTTGTAAATCCATGTTGACTTTGTCCGATCCTGTCACTGTTTTTCAAATGCTCAGCTATTACATCCTTTATAATGGACTCTAGCATTTTCCCCACTACCGATGTCAGGCTTACCGGTCTGTAATTCCCTGCTTTCTCTCTACCACCCTTTTTGATTAGTGGGGTAACATTAACTACTCTCCAATCCATGGGTACAGTTCCAGATTCCATCGAATGTTGGAAGATGATCAGCAATGCATCTACTATTTCTAGGGCCAGTACCTTAAGTACCCTACGATGTAGATTATCAGGCCCTGGGGATTTATCGGCCTTCCATACCGTCAATTTCCCTAACACGATTTCCCTGCAAATACTGATTTCTTTCAGTTCCTCCCTTTCATCAGACCGTATGTTCTCCAACATCTCTGGGAGCTTATTTGTGTCCTCCTTTGTGAAGACAGAACCAAAATATGCATTTAATTGGGCCGCCATTTCTTTGTTCCCCATTATAACTTCCCCCGCTTCTAACTGCAAGGGACCTACACTTGATTTCACAAATCTTTTTCTCTTCACATATCTATAAAAGCTCTTACAGTCAGTTTTTATTTTCCCAGCAAGCTTACTTTCACATTCTATTTTCCCCTTCTTAATTAATCCCTTTGTCCTCCTTTGTTGAATCATAAACTGCTCCCAATCCTTAGGGCTAAAGCTTTTTCTGGCCAATTTATATGCCCACTCCTTGGATCTTATGCTATCCCTAATTTCCCTTGTTAGCCACGGTTGAGTCACCCTTTTTGTTTTATTCTTATGCCACACTGGGATGTACAAATTCTGTAGTTCATCCATGCAGTCTTTGAATGTTTGCCATTGCCTATCCACAGTCAACCCCTTGAGTGACATTCCCCAATCAATCCTACCCAATTCGCGCCTCATACCATCGTAGTTTCCTTTATTTAAATTCAGGACCCTAGTCTCTGATTCAACTACTTCACTCTCCATCCTAATGAAGAATTCTATCATATTATGATCACTCTGACCCAAGGGGTAACGTACAACAAGATTGCTAATTAATACTTTCTCGTTACATAATACCCAGTCTAAGATGGCCTGATCTCTGGTTGGTTCCTCGACATATTGTTCCAGAAAACCATCTCGTAAACATTCTAGGAATTCCTCCTCCACAGTATTTTTACTAATTTGGTTAGCCCAATCTATATGTAAATTAAAGTCACCCATGATGACTGCTGTGCCCTTACTGCATGCTTCTCTAATTTCCCTTTGAATGCCGTGCCCAACCTCCGTATTACTGTTTGGAGGTCTATATACCACTCCCACTAACGTTTTCTGCCCCTTGTTATTTCTCAGTTCTACCCATACAGATTCCGCATCATCAGAGCTAATATCCTTCCTTTCAATTATGTTAATCCCCTCTTTAACCAGCAATGCTACCCCACCTCCCTGTCTTTTTTGCCTATCTTTCCTAAATATTGAATAACCCTGGATGTTGATTTCCCAGCCTTGGCCACCCTGGAGCCATGTTTCTGTAATCCCATTCAAATCGTATTAATTTACCTCTATTTGCACAGCTAATTCATCCACCTTGTTCCGAATGCTCCTTGCATTAAGAGACAAAGCCTTCAGGCTTGTTTTTTTAACGCTTTCAGACCTATATGAATTATTATTTACTATGACCATGTTTGATTTAAACCGTTGAGTTCTTTGCCTTCTACTTTTGTTTTTCTTCTTCCTGTCTTTAAGTTTTATCCTTATTTCCCTTTCCTCTGTCTCCTGCTCAGGTTCCCAACCCCCTGCCACTTTAGTTTAAACCCTCCCCAACAGCACTTGCAATCACTCCGCCTAAGACATCGGTCCCGGCCCTGCCCAGGTGCAGACCGTCCCGTTTGTACTGGTCCCACCTCCTCCAGAACCGGTTCCAATGTCCAAGGAAATTGAATCCCTCCCCCGTGCACCATTCCTCTAGCCAAGTTTTCATTTGAAACATCCTCCTATTTCTACTCTGACTTGCACGTGGCACTGGTAGCAATACTGAGATTACTACCTTTGAGGTCCTATTTTTTAATTTACCTCCTAACTCCCTATATTGTGCTTTTAGGACCTCATCCCGTTTTTTTACCTATATCGTTGATGCCTATGTGCACCACGACTACTGGCTGTTCGCCCACCTCCTCCAAAATGTTCTGTAGTCGCTCCGAGACGTCCTTGACCCTTGCACCAGGGAGGCAACACATCATCCTGGAGTCCCGTTTGCGGCCGCAGAAACGCCTATCTATTCCCCTTACAATTGAGTCCCCTATCACTATAGCTCTTCCACACTTTTTCCTCGCAGCCTGTGCAGCAGAGCCACCCCTGGGGCCAGGAAGTTGGCTGCTGCTTCCTTCCACTGATAAGTCATCCCCCCAACAGTATCCAAAGTGGTATATCTGTTTGAGAGTGGGATGGCCACAGGGGACCCTTGCACTACCTGCCTGCTCCTCTTACTCTGCCTGGTGGTCACCCATTCACTTCCTGCCTGTACACCCTTTGCCTGCGGTGTGACCAACTCGCTAAACTTGCTATCCACGAGACAGAGCAGAGTGCAGGTTGTTGCTAGAACCACAGCCGCAGTTTTATCGGTGCAATATTTTGTTTTCAGCTTCTGGCAACAAATGTTGACAATTCCATCAAAGTGAAAATGACGGTGAACCAGACAGAACAGTCTCTCTGGCTGCAGCGGTCAGGACAAAGATAACACTACACATAGGGGTGATGTCCAGGAAAGACAATGGGAAATAATACGCATTGATCTGCCTCAGTATGACCTCAGTGATAATGACCAGTAGATCCGTCGCTGCCATGGCCATCAGGTAGCGAGTGTTGCAGGTGGAGAGCCCGCACTTTCCCCGGGACAGGATCACAATCGCCACTAACTTAACTGTAAAAAAGAATCGGGGAAAGAGATTGGAAATGACTGATTAAACATTCTCCGTGTCTGAGACAAGACAAGTTCCTAAAAGCCGCTGGGTTGGTGTCGGTGCAGAGTTTAAAATTTAAAAAATCCCCAACTGGAGCCTGCCCCCAACCCACCCACCCACGTCCGAGTTTAACGGAGGCGGGACAGGGGTGGGTGGCCAGCATACAGGAGGCCGGTTGGCAATTTATATATTTTATTGTTGCTGGCATCCTCTGAGTTAACCTGTTTTACGGGATTAACTGTGTCCGGTAGAGTTTCTCAGGCCACGGGAAAGCCAGCTGCTGAAGGGAGGCGAGGTTAGTTTCGGGTTGATGTGAAATGCCTTCAGAGCAGTACTTATGGGCCAGGAGGAGCAGGAGTGCTTCCCCCGGCCTCCCAATCTCCCCACCCATCAGAGCCAACCCATATAGAAAGACACCCAAGGCCCGGGGAACGCTCCGGTATTGAATACCACCCGGGGTCAGGGATCGCACCTCCAGCCGGACGGGATGCAGACCCCCACGGGTTCGGAGACCCTCTTCCGAGTTCGTGGATTGCAAAAAAAACCAGGATCAGACACCCACTCCCCGGGGATGGGGTATCAGAACAGCCAGGATCAAACAGCCCCTCCCCCGTGATGGGGTATCGGAACATCCCAGGATCAGGCAAACCCTCCCCCGTGATGGGGTATAGGAACTCCCAGGATCAAACAACCCCTCCCCGGGGAGGAGTATCGGAACACCCAGGATCAGACAAACCCTCCCACGTGATCGGGTATTGGAACAGCCAGGATCAAACAACCACTCCCCCGTGATGGGGTATCGGAACACCCGGGATCAAACAAACCCTCCCCCGTGATGGGGTGTCGGAACACCCAGGATCAAACAACCCCTCCCCCGTGATGGGGTATCGGAACACCCAGGTTCAGACAACCCTCCCCCGTGATGGGGTATCGGAACACCCAGGATCAAACAACCCCTCCCCCGTGATGGGGTATCGGAACACCCAGGATCAAACAACCCCTCCCCCGTGATGGTGTATTGTAACTCCCAGGATCAAACAACCCCTCCCCCGTGATGGGGTATCAGAACACCCAGGATCAGACAACCCCTCCCGCGTGATGGGGTGTCGGAACACCCAGGATCAAACAACCCCTCCCACGTGATGGGGTATCGGAACACCCAGGATCAGACAAACCCTCCCACGTGATCGGGTATTGGAACAGCCAGGATCAAACAACCCCTCCCCCGTGATGGGGTATCGGAACACCCAGGATCAAACAACCCCTCCCCCGTGATGGGGTGTCGGAACACCCAGGATCAAACAACCCCTCCCCCGTGATGGGGTATCGGAACACCCAGTTTCAGACACCCCTCCCCCGTGATGGGGTATCGGAACACCCAGGATCAAACAACCCCTCCCCCGTGATGGGGTATCGGAACACCCAGGATCAAACAACCCCTCCCCCGTGATGGTGTATTGTAACTCCCAGGATCAAACAACCCCTCCCCCGTGATGGGGTATCAGAACACCCAGGATCAGACAACCCCTCCCGCGTGATGGGGTGTCGGAACACCCAGGATCAAACAACCCCTCCCACGTGATGGGGTATCGGAACACCCAGGATCAGACAAATCCTTCCCCGTGATGGGGTATCAGAACACCCAGGATCAAACAACCCCTCCCCCGTGATGGGGTATCGGAACACCCAGGATCAAACAACCCCTCCCCCGTGATGGGGTATCGGAACACCCAGGATCAGACACCCCCTCCCCGGGGATGGGGTATTGTAACACCCAGGATCAGACAACCACTCCCCCGTGATGGGGAATAGGAACACCCAGGCTCAAACTACCCCTCCCCCGTGATGGGGTATCGGAACACCCAGGATCAAACAACCCCTCCCCCGTGATGGGGTATCGGAACTCCCAGGATCAAACAACCCCTCCCCCGTGATGGGGTATCGGAACACCCAGGATCAGACAACCCCTCCCCCGTGATGGGGTATTGTAACTCCCAGGATCAAACAACCCCTCCCCCGTGATGGGGCATCGGAACACCCAGGATCAAACAACACCTCCCCCGTGATGGGGTATCGGAACACCCAGGATCAGACAACCCCTCCGCCGTGATGGGCTATTGTAACTCCCAGGATCAAACAACCCCTCCCCCGTGATGTGGTATCGGAACATCCAGGATCAAACAACCCCTCCCCCGTGATGGGGTATCGGAACACCCAGGAGCAAACAACCCCTCCCCCGTGATGGGGTATTGTAACACCCAGGATCAAACAACCCCTCCCCCGTGATGGGGTATTGTAACACCCAGGATCAAACAACCCCTCCCCCGTGATGGGGTATCGGAACACCCAGGATCAAACAACCCCTCCCCCGTGATGGGGTATCGGAACACCCAGGATCAGACACCCCTTCCCACGTGATGGGGTATCGGAACACCCAGGATCAGACACCCCCTCCCCCGTGATGGGGTATAGGAACACCCAGGATCAAACAACCCCTCCCCCGTGGTGGGGTATCGGATCACCCAGGATCAGACAAACCCTCCCCCGTGATGGGGTATTGTAACTTCCAGGATCAATCACCCTTCCACGGGGTAAGTTATCGGAACACCCAGGATCAGACACCACTCATCCGGGAATGGGTATCGGAACACCCAGGATCAGACAATACTCTCCCGAGTCATGCATCGGACCTACCTGGTCCTGCGACCTGCACCGCAGTCCTCCCCGTTGAACTGTCAATCTGGTTGACTTCCGGGTGGGTAACCTGTCCAGGACAAAAGACCCACACGATGGAGTTAACCCGTCCGAAATTCCTCCCACCCCCGCACCCCCGCCGATATAACCCGACCTGTTAATATCCAGACCTACATATTTGAGGGAAAGCAAAATATTGAGACTGCTGTATATCTGAGGGAAATAAAAGAGAATGCTGAGAAAACTCAGCGGGTCAGGCAGCGTCTGTGGAGAGAGAAATATGGCCTCCAGGTAGCGAGTGGCGCTAGTGGAGAGCTCGCACTTTCCCCGGGACAGGTTCTGAATCGACAACAGGTCGATAACTTTTCGTGAGAACTGCATGATATCAGAGATTAACAGTTTAAAAGCAATGACAGAGACTGGAGAAATTGGCATGGAGGACCAAATTACAAAGAGGAAGGACTGTGATCGGCCATAGGGCCCGTATGATTCAATGACAAGAGGGATGATGGTACAAGGCGAATAGGACAATTAAAGATACAAAAGATGGGACCAGGGGAGGTGCAAATGGTAACAGCACGGAGAGAAGCCTGGGAAATCGAGCAAAGAGGAGAAGGAGGGGGAGATTTGTTTGATGGCTGCCTTAGCTGGACACGGATTAAATGGCAGAGGATGATCCGTTGAATGTGGAGGGGGGTGGAGTGGAAGGTGAGGACAATTGGAAACCTATCTTCTTTCCGGCTTGCAGGGTAAGGGGTGATGTCAGTAACACGGGAAATTGGATTGACACGGTCGAGGGCCCTGCCTACCACAATGGAGGGGAATCCTCAGCTGAGGAAAAATGAAGGCATTTCAGAAGTACTGGTGTGAAAGGTGGCATCGTCAGAGCAGATGCATCGGTGGCAGATACACCTGGAGAGTGGAATAGATTCCTTCCAGGGAGTGGGGTGGAAGGATATATAATCAAGATAGCTGTGGGAGTCGGTGAGCTTATAGAAGATATTGAAGAACATACTAAAAAAATATTATACATTCGTAAACAAACATTAGAAAAGGGAATAGTGCCATCGGACTTCCGGACAGCTAATGTTATTCCTGTATTCAAAACGGAAGATAGAACAAGTCCATGGAAGTATAGGCCAGTTAGCATAACGTTGGTGTTATCAAAGATAATGAAATCCTTACTCAAAGATGTAATAGAAAAACATATCTATAAACACAAAACATAATAAAGAGTAGTCAGCAAGTATTACAAAAGGAATGTCATGCTTTATCAACCTTCGTGAATTTTTTGAATAATTATCAGAAAGAGTAAATAAGGGTAATGTAGTGGATGTAATATACTTTGATTATCTAAAGTTATTCGATAAGTTAGCAAATAGCAGACTCATGAATAATCACAGAACAATTGGAGATAGGGACAAGCAGCAGAATTGATAGCAAGCTGGTTACACAAACATAAAACAGGTAGTAGGGGTTAAAGGTTTTCACTCAGATTGGCGGTTGGTGAGAGGTGTTGTTCCCGAAGGATAGCCGCTGGAACCACTGTTATTCACTATTTGCATAAACGATATGGACTCGGGAGGCAGAAGCAGAAATGTAATATTTAAAGACGAATCCAAATTGGGAGTGCAGGTAACACAGAGGGAGATAGCAACACAACACAGTACAATATTAATTTCAATACAGCTAAATGTGAGGTGCTGCATTTTGTCGGAAGAATAAGGTTCCCGATTAGTCCTTCGAAAGTAAGAGTTTGAATGGGATAGTGGGGTAAAGGGTTTCAGGGTTACAGCTTCACAAATCATTGAAAGTAGCAACACAGCTTGACAAGCCCATAAACATGCAAACAAAGCACAGCGGTTAATTTCTACAGGAATGGAATTGAAAAGCAAAGAGGTTATATTAAAATTATATCGAACCTTGGTGATACCACACTGAGCGCACAGTGTACAGTTCTGGTCATCCGATTAGAAAAGAATCGTTGCATTGGAGACAGTCGAAAAATTTTACAAGGATGATACCAGAACTGACAGATTATAATTATCAGGAAGGATTGAAATGTCTGGGGCTCTTTTCTCCAGATAAGAGAAGGCTGAGGGGTGACCTAATACAGGCCTTTGGACTGATGAAGGAGTTTGATGGGATAGACGTAGAAAAGATAATTCCACCTGTGAATGATTCGAAATCTGGAGTTCATCCATATAAGATAGTCATTAATTAATTCAATCAGGAATTCAGGAGAGACTTCTTTAAACAGAGAGTGGTTAGAATATGGAATAGTTGAGGTGAACAACATAGATACATTTCAGAGTAAGGTAGGTAAGTACATGAAGGAGATAGGGTTATAAAGATAAGCTGATAGGGTTAGTTGGGCTGGGAAGGGGAGAGACTCGTGCGGAGCATAAACACAGACTCAATCCACTTGGTCAGAATTGCCAATTTCTGCACTGTAAATAACATGTAATTCTTTTTAAAATGAGTAGTAATTAATCACAGTCATCATTTCTTACATAATATTGCAGATATTGAAGTAGTTTATTGTGTAGCAGTGCACACTTTAAGTCATTATTAACAGTTTACTAATGTTGTTACTTATTAACACTGGACTGATCTCTGTATCCTGATTCAGAATCTCTGCACAGGTAACCTGCACCGATATGTATGTTCTTCAGTGTCTCTCCTCGCAAGGACAGACCTCACTGAGCTAATGGCAGAGATCGATGCAGGTTACCGATGTAGAGATTCTGAATCATAGATAAGAACTGATCCGTCAAAACTTAATCAGTCACAGAATTGTAAAAGTGATGTCCTGCTGGATACAGGTCAGCAAATAGTTAACACCTGGTTGTGTTGGTGCACTTCAATGGGAAACAGAGCAATATCAATGCATTTCACTTTGTAAGTGTATTATCAAATGTCATCAACCAACAACTGAAATCTTCCCATTTGCCATCGCTTACATTCGTAAAACACGAAGGAAGTTCCATGGAGGGGAGAGATCAGTACCTTAAACCAATGATTTCAAAGTAGAACTAGCTTGTTCCATTCAGGGAATGACACACACAGAGTACAATGCTACAGTGACAGACACGCCCCGTAACACCTGACCACTGGGGTCAGGTGTCCACTCCGGTTAGTGACCCACACTCAGTACAATTCTACAGTGACAGACACGCCCAGGAGTACATGGCCACTGGGGTCAGGTGTTCCACTCCGGTTAGTGACCCACACTCAGTACAATTCTACAGTGACAGATACTCCCAGTAATACATGGTCACTGAGGTCAGGTGTTCCACTCCGGTTAGTGACCTATTCTCAGTACAATTCTACAGAGACAGATACTCCCAACATTACATGGCCACTGGGGGTCAGGTGTTCCACTCCGGTTAGTAACCCACACTCAGTACAATTCTACAGTGACAGATAATCCTAGTAATACATGGCCACTGGGTTCATGTGTTCCACTCCGGTTAGTGACCCACACTCAGTACTATTCTACAGTGAGCGATACTCCCAGTAATACATGGCCACTGGGGTCAGGTGTTCCACTCCGGTTAGTAACCCACACTCAGTACAATTCTACAGTGACAGATAATCCTAGTAATACATGGCCACTGGGTTCATGTGTTCCACTCCGGTTAGTGACCCACACTCAGTACAGTTCTACAGTGACAGCCCCTTCCACTATTACCTTCCCTAAGAGAGTTGCCCGCACTGAGGACTGATTCAACAGTGCAAGATATTCCACGAAAAACAATAACTTGTTTCAGCGATCCTGTAAGCTACATGTATAAATTTACTTTCACTTGAGGCAATGGAACAGAACAGCAGATGTAATTCAGGACATTTGATTTAACGAAATGTTGTCACTGATCGGGTGTCTGTATAACGGTTACCAAAAGTACAGCATGTAACATTATCAGTCACAGAGCAAAAACAGATGTCAGCTCATCTACAGATTTACACAACATCAATGGTTATAGTCACTTACCAGGAACAACAATGATGGCAAGGATAATGTAGTATATTTTCTCGACAAATTGAATTGGTCGATGCATTTTCTTTGTAGAGCAATCTGTCCCTTCGTGCTGCAGGCAATCTCTCTCAATTAAACTCTGCAGCAATACATTCCCAGAGCCTTTAATTTATACCCAGCGGGATCTCCACCGGGACAGTGAGGTTGCAACATCGTTCAAAATAGATTTAAAAACAAATTAAACAAACAGATTACGACAGACGAGTTCAGTCCCTATTGTGACAGTAAATATTTAGCGCTGAGATTGAAATTGAAAATCCCAAAGACTGATCAAATTCTGATCACATTAATTAACTAATGAGAATTGCCAGCTGTATCCTGCCAGCAATGGGCTTGTTGTTTCAAACACCATCAGACCGATCTCTAGATCTCATATTGTTTCGGTTATGTCCTTCACTCTGCTGTGTTCATTCATTAATTCAATTTCAAATGTTAGAGAGTCCTCTCAGGACGGCTGTACGGCACTCTGGGATGTGGCTGCATTCTTTAACAGTGGCCATTCAGCAATAAAATTTCATATGTTAGAGGACCCCTCCTAGTGCTGCTCTGCTGCACTCTGGGATGTGGCTGCCCTCTTTAACTGTGGTCATTCAGTTAAACAATTAAAGTGAGGAATTTGCGTCGATGGTCCTCAAACTAATACATCCCCTCAAAACAATATACCCTTCAAACTAATTAAATTATTACATCTAATAAAAATAACTAATATAATACAGCACCTCAAATTAATGCATCATCTCCAACTCATACTGTCCCTGAACCTAAGAGAGCACCTCAAACTCATACAGCGCTCGAATAAAGCAACTCAAAGTAATACAGCTCTTCACATAATACAGTCCCTCAAACTAATACAGAACCTCAAACTAATACAGCACCGGAAACCAAGGTAACACATCAAATCAATACAGCTAGATAACATTCATGCCAAAGCAGCCCGCTTGATCGGCATCCAATCCAGCACCTTAAACATTCACTCCCTCCACCACTGGCGCATAGTGGCTGTAATGTTTACCAGCTACAAGATGCACTGCATGAACAAGCCAAGGTTTATTCGACAGCACCTCTCAAACCCGTGATCTCTACGACCTTGACGAATAAGGGAAGCAGGCGCCTGGGAACACAACCACCTACAAGTTCCCCTCCAAGTCACACATCATCCTGACTTGGAAATATATCACTGCCCTTTCATCGTCGCTGTGTCAAAGTCCTGCTATTTCCTGCCTAACAGCACTGTGGGAGCACCTTCATTACAGGGACAATGGCGGGTCAAGAAAGCGGCTCATTAACACCTTCTCAAGGGCAATAGGTGAAGGGCAATAAATGCTGGTTTTGCCAGCGACACCCAAATCCCGTGAATGTATAATTTAAATAAACCTGACTATTTGCCATCCACCAAAATTTAGCACCTTAACTGGTCAACTGACCACTACCTCATCGAGAACAAATAAATGATTTGTCTAAGCACCCAGAAACTGACCAACTGACCAGAAACTGAACAAGCACCCAGAAACTGATCACCTTCTGATCGAGCAACCAGAAACTGGCCAACTGCCCAGAACCTGACCAAGCACCGAGAAACTGACCACATTCTGATCGAGCAACCCGAAACTGACCAACTGACCAGATCCTGTCAAGCACCCTGAAACTGACCACATTCTGATTGTACAAACAGAAACTGACCAACTGACCAGAACATGATCAAGCACCCAGAAACTGACCAAATTTTGATCGAGCATCCAGAAACTGACCAACTGACCAGAACCTGACCAAGCACCGAGAAACTGACCACATTCTGATCGAGAAACCAGAAACTGACCAACTGACCAGAACCTGACAAAGCACCCAGAAACTGACCACATTCTGATTGAGCACCCAGAAACTGGCCAACTGTCCAGAACCTGATCAAGCACCCAGAAACTGACCACTTTCTGATCGAGCACCCATTAACTTACCAACTGACCAGAACCTGACCAAGCACCCAGAAACTGACCACATTCTGATCGAGCATCCAGAAAATGACCAACTGACCGGAAACTGACTGAACACCCAGAAACTGACCAACTGACCACAACCTGACTGAACACCCAGAAACTGACCAACTGACCACAACCTGACTGAACACCCAGAAACTGACCAACTGACCACAACCTGACTGAACACCCAGAAACTGAACAACTGACCACAACCTGACTGAACACGCAGAAACTGAACAATACCTGATGGATGAAGGAAAGCATTAACTTTGCCCCTTTGGACTTTACATTCTGACATTTCAAGTTTAAACTCCAAAGGCAGCTGTGGGCAGAAATTTCGATCAGACTTTTAGTTCTCAAAATAATATTGCTTATGAAAGCAGCCGTCTTGGATAAACTGTACTGAGATAGTCCGAAATGCTTCAGAAAGACAATTAAATACAGTATCTGGGTCCACATGGTTTGAGTGGCCAGCAACTTTAATTCACACCTCAACTGAAAAAGATAATGTAAAATGGGAGATTTTGGCAAATTCTTTACTGTGTCTGAGGAGCCTTTAGAAGCGTCGCCGAGAGGCAAGACGTGCAGGAACAAAAAAAAAGAAACTTCAAGGCTGTGAGAGAGCTGATCACTCTTCTGCCTTGATGCTGAGATCCTTGGTTTAAAGGTCATATACATTGCTTGATGCTTGTGTTAATTGTTTTAATGCTGTGTGAGACATTTAAATCATTAAAGATAACTTTGATTAATGAATAAACAGAGTAGAGTGACTTTCTCTGGCTGGTTACTCTTCAGGTTTACGAATCACTGCAACATCTCTATCCCTACTGATTGAGTAGCATCGGAACAGGGACCTGACATAGTCAAACAAAGAAAGATTGTCCCGGGTGGGTAGATCCCAGTGAATATGGTGTTCACGTCAAAGCAGAAACAGGGTTTTCTGGGCAGAGGCGGGGAGGGTATCCCGGGTGGAATGTGGACGTAGCAATCCAAGAATACACAGCGGTGGAGTTACCATGGAGAGAGGAATGGGTCCAGGTAGACGACCTTCAGTCAAACCCCTTTGAAGCAAGTGCTGATCAGTGGTTGTGCCTGTTAGAAGAACGGCCAAAGATAGTGATGAGAAGGAGGAGAAAGGTTTGGAAACAGAGGTTAACATCAGTCCTGTCACAGCAGGCAGATGTTGTTGTTTGTGGTTTCAGTGTGTAGGGAAGTGTGTGTGAATGTGTAAAAGAGCCGAGGGCTTCACATTAAGAATGCTCAGAATGTTTCTACTTCATTTCTTTGTTTGTAAATCTGTTAAAATGTGTCAGTGTGATGATCATTTCCGGGTTCAGTTTCTAGAAGCACGTGCTGCTTTAAGTGTGTTAATTGATTTCTCGATGTTTGTGAACACGTGTATGTTACTTTGAGCCCAGATTTGGTTTTTATCTGATTTGCACTGTGTGAATAGTATTTGGCTCGCAACCTAGGATTAAAATGCATAATATAATCATAGAATTATAGAAATTTAATGCACAGAAGGAGTCCATTTGGCCCATCGTGTCTGTGCCGGCCGACAAAGAGCTCTCCAGCCTAATCCCACTTTCCATCTCTTGATCCGTAGCCTTGTAGGATACAAAACTCCAAGTGCAATCTAAGTATTTTTTACATGTGGTGAGGTTTAAGCCTCTACCACCCTTTCAGGCAGTTAGCTACAGAACTCAACACCCTCTGTTGGAAGAATTTGTTCCTCATTTCCCCTCTAATCCTTCTACCAATTACTTGAAAACTATGTCCCTGGCTGTTGACCTCTCTGCTAAGGGATATAGGTCCTTCCTGTACAGTCCATTTAGTCCCCTCATAGTTTTATACACCTCAATTTAATATCATTTCAGCCTCCTTTGTTCAAATGTAAACAACTCCAGTCTATCCAAACTTTCCTCATAGCTACATGTCTCCAGTCCTGGCAACATCCTCGTAAAACTCCTCTCCACCCGCTCTAGTGCAATCACATCCTTCCTGTAATGTGGTGACCAGAATTGTACACAGCACTCTAGCTCTAGCCTAACTCGTGTTATATAGATTTCAAGCATAACGACTCTCTTCTTATATTCTATGCCTCAGCTAATAAAGGAATGTATCCAGTCTGTCTTCGTAACCACCTTCTCTACCTGTCCTGCTACCTTCAGGGATCTGTGGACATGCACTCCAAGGTCCTTCTGCTCCTCTACACTTCTCACTATCCTACCATGTATTGTGTACTCGCTTGTTAGCCCTCCCAAAATGCATTACCTCACGCTTCTCTAGATTGAATTCCACTTGCTTCTCATCTGTCCACCTGACCAGTCCATTGATAGCTTCCTGCAGTCTACAGCTTTACAATTATTCTATCAACTGTAAACTTCTTCATCAATCCCCCTGCATTGAAATTTAAATCATTAATACATACAACAAAAGGAACCTAGGACTGAGACCTGTGGAACCCCACTGGAAACAACATTCCATCATATGGGACAAAGGTATATAGAGTTAGGTCGCAGATCAGACAGGATCTCATTGAATGGCCGAACAGTCTCGAGGGGCTGAATCGCCTCCTCCTGTTCCTGTGTCACTATGTTCCATCACAAACCAGCCGTCGACCTTTACCCTTTGCTTCCTTCCATATAAGGGAGAGTCTGTGGATGTTATTTATATGTCCTTGCAGGAGGTAATTGATAAGGTTACAAATAAGAGACTGTTAACATAAATTAGAGCCCATAGAATTGGAGGGATTTTATTGCCCTGGTAGATAATTGGTTTGGAGGTAGGAGACAGAGAGTGGGGATAACTGGTAAGTACTCAAATTGGCAGGATGTGAGAAATAAGTACTGGGGACTCAGCTTTTCACTATATTCATAAATGACTTGGAGGAAGCAGTAGAAAGCCATATATCCAAGTTTGCTGACAACATCAAGTTAGATGGCAGAGTAAATATTGTAGCTGGGAGCAGAAAGTTGAAAGAGACATTGATTGTGTGTGTGGGAAAACACTGTGCAGATGGAGTTCAACGTGGGGAAGTGTGAGCTCATCCACTTTGGACATAGGAAAGACAAATCAGGGGATTTTCTCAATGGTGAGATGTTAGGAACGGTTGCGGAGCAGCGAGATTTAGGGATTCAAGTACAGAAATTACTAAATGCTCGTGGACAGGTGTCAAAAATAATTTAAAAGGAAAGCTAATGCCCTTTATCTCAAGCGGCTGGAATATAAAGGAACAGAAGTTATGTTACAGTTATAAAAAGATCTGGTTAGACCCCATTTAGAGCCGGGCTTTCAGTTCTGGGCGCCGCAGATTCACCAGACTGATACCATAAGAACAAAAGAAATAGGAGCAGGAGTAGGTCTTTCGGCCCTTCGAGCCTGCTCCAACATTCAATGAGATCATGGCTGATCTACTGCCTCAACTCCATTCACCGGCCCTATCGCAATATCCCTAATCAATAGGAGTTGAAATGGTAAATAGAGAGAAACATATTGTTCTGGTGGGGTGTAGCGATCAAGGGAGGCACCATGTCAAAATTAGAGCTGGTACATTCATGGGTGACGGCAGGAAGCGGTTCTTCGCGCAAAGGCTGGTGAAATCTGGAACTCTCCCCCTTAAACGCTGTTAAGGATTGTTTATCCAAAATTTAAACACTGACATTGATAGATTTTTGTTCAGCTAGGTTATTAAGCGTTATGGAAACAAGGCGAGTAAATGCAGTTAAGATACAGGTTTATATCATACAATGACAGATCAAGGAATCTTTGGATGTGACTCAAGTCCATATATTCCTCATCTAAGCATCTGGGGAATGCTTAATTCCCAGTTAAATAGGAGAGGAAGCATGAGTGGAGATATTGTGAGGTGGGGGACATTGAATAGTGGGACCTTATATTAGGAGTTTGGGACACAAGATTCATAAAACCTAATATTGGGATCTGTGCTCTCTGGCTGGGGCGTCGATAGACAAGAGCTGGGGTCGGAGACAGGGCCATAACACAACTGGGCTGTTCCTGCAAACTGTTCTCCAGTCCAGTGAGACTGCACCAGGAACAGAGCCTGGCTCAATGATCATGTCATCCCGCCAGTGGGCGGAGCTTGCGCTGGCTGCTGTGCTATTGGCTGCTGGCTCCCTTTGTGATGTCACATGGAGACAGGTTTGAGCCCCTGGTGACAATTGATCAGTTGCAGTTACCGTGGGCTGGAGCTGCAGTTGGCAGCTGACACTGTGAGTGAGTTTAGTCCATAGAAATAGGGGAAAGGACAGAATAGCACAATTTAATATTAAAGTAATTGATTCAGATGATATTAATTACAAGTAAATTGAAATAAATATAATGATAGTTACAAATAGTCCTATTGTTTTCCAGCTACAGATTACTGAATCCACCCAGCCGCTCGGAGTTGTAGGGCAGCTGCCCACTATCTCTCGGCTGTGATGTTTCCTCCCTTCCTCTGGTAAGCAGCTTGCCATTCTGGTTTTCACTCTGATGAGGAGGGCAGCGGGTGCACCCAGGCCCTGCCATCCCAATATCTGGAGCATCAACGCTCGATAGCACCAATCTGACATCTCAGTTCAACCATGACAACTTAAATTATTACAGTACTCCACACTTACCGAGAGATGGCGCACGACATTATACATGGCAGGGAGCACAGACTGGGCACCAAGCAGGTGTGCGAGAGGCTAAAGCGGGGAAGAGTGGTGAACGCCTAGTGAGAGAGAAGGTTATTGAGGAGGGTTTTAAAGGCAGAGCGGGAGGGATCCAGTTGAGGGCGCGAGTTCGAAATGCCCTGGCCGCAGTTTTGTGACGAATGTCTGCCGATGGCGGTGCAGGAGGAGCGGTTACTGCAGAGTAATGCTGCGCCGCAGGAGCGGAGAGTGCGCACAGTGATGTGTGGCTGGAAGAGATCGCTGAGATAGAGAGCAAGTCAGGGATGAAGGGATGGAAAGTGACGGCAACGATCATCATATCAATTCACTGGCACAGAGGGGGTGAGTGGAACCTCGCATGAAGGCAGAACACAGGAGTTTGAACTTTGTTCAGGTCAAGAACTTGCACTGAGGCATTCGGGATACCTTTTAGATTGTGGAGGCGGATCAATGGGGAGTTTGACAGGGAGAACATTGGAGAGAGTGGGCATCGAGGTGATGAATGCTGGATTCGGGTTTTGGCAGCAGAGAGTGAGCAGGCAATGTTTGGGCGGTGAGAGATAGCAGGCTGGCAATGGATTGGGTGTGGGGGGAGGAAGCTTATCTCAGGTTCGAGCAGGACACAAAGGTACCAAACCTCTGGGCTTGGCCTGAGTTTGCAGTGGGGAGACTAATAGAGTCGATGCTCGTATTGCGATGGTGCTTGTGGGGTCAAAGTGGACGGCTTCAGTTCACCCTTTATTTATCTGGAGTGGATTTTATCGCAGCGAGTTTTCACTGTTGGACACTCAGTTGGAGTGCAGCTGCACCCTGGGTTCAGTGGAGGAGGCGGAGAGTGCCATTGGCTACTTGTGGAAGCGGGTCACATGATTTCTGATGATGTCACAGAGGGATATCATGTGTATATAATGATCAGTGAACGAAGGACAATGCCCAGGATTGCATCATACATGGGCAGGAGGAGGACTCGTTGGATGTGATACACGCCCCGGAATTCATCTTCTATGCGTCTGGAGATTACTTGCCCCAGGTGCAAAGCTGTCATCAAAGGGGTAGAGACCCGTGATGCAGTCCTTCCATTCCTAGGATTCCCAAGTCTTCCCCTGTGGAAGTGGGCTGCAGCATCTCTACCTACAACATGCAGAGACATTGTAATGACAGGGAAATTATGGGGATGGTCTAACGGTGTCTCCCAGTTGATGTTTCTCCAGGTGCTGGCTCATTTTGAGGTGTGTATGAGGATTCTGTCAGTAGCCCTTGTCGCTGCTCCCCTTTGGTCGGGGTTCTGAGATGGTCAGGTAACAAAGTGAAGGAAGTCTAAAAAGGTAAGTGGACATTTTCTCCCCCCAGGAATCCATTCCATCTTTGCGGCTGCCTGGAAACAGCAGCCAGAAGTCCGCAATCCCGAGGTTGGTGTCACGTTGCTGTAAAGTGATCGCATTCACACTTGTATCACTCCATGACACCCAGATTCCATGTCCCCAAACTCCAGAGTGAAGCAGATTCCATTCCCTTTTAATCACAAACAGTTTATTTTTCTCAGTATTCCACCTCCATCCAATGATTGGAAAGTTTTGTATCCGCAAACATTTTTCTTGGATTATTGACCCAAAGATCTCTGGCGTTTTATGTTGGATTCTGCCCAAAATCAGTTTGGGTCAGTCCATCTCTGGAGGGCGATGGCCCCATGAATATTATGCCCCATTCTCTTCTATGGATACTGCCCAGGCACAGAAACAACTATTCAATGGAAACAATATTAAAAGAGTAAATTTCAGCAAATGGGATTAAACGTCATGTCCCCCTCCGAAAGATATTTAACGAGTTATATTTATTCATTCACGGGATGTGGAAGGCGCCAAAATTTATTGTCCATCCCTAATTGCCTTCGAAGGGGCTGAGCCGCCTTCTCGAATAAAACTGAGTGGTTTGCTTGGCCATTTCAGAGGGCAGTTAAGAGTCAGTCACATTGCTTTGGGTCTGGAGTCATATATAGGCCAGACCGGGTAAAGATGAAAGATTTCCGTCCCTACTGTACATTAGTGATCCAGTTTGGTTTTTACGACAATTATGGTCACCAGTACTGATACTACCTTTCCAGGTATGTTTAATATATAGAAACCTCGAGAGATCAGCCGCTGTCCGTTCCCAAGCTACTTCATGCTGTTCTTGTGGTTGCTGCTGGAATATTGCGGGTGATTCACTTACAATCTTTGGTAATCTCCCTCTTCGAACTCTTCAATTGTTTTATTTTAGCACATCTTTGAAGATCAGGACTACAGTTCAGATGTCACACATTTCCTAATTGCACCTTTGCAGGACTGTACAAGAGACAAGAGAGTGACACCAGAGAGGTAGGACATGCTTCGAAACATTGAGCAGGTGGGAGGTAGGGTAAACGGTAAAGAGCGGTAGGGTGATGGGCGCCTAGTGAGATAGAATGGTATTGAGGAGGGTTTTGAATGCATGGAGGGAGGGGACCAGATGGAGGGCGGCAGTTCCAGATGTCCAGGATGCAGGGGCTTGAGGAATGTCTACAGATGTTGGAGCAGAGGGAGCGGTGAATGAGGAGTAATCTGATGTCACAGGAGTGGAGAGAGATACGGAGTTTGTGCACAGCGATGTATGGCTGAAGGAGATCGCTGAGAGTGGGAGGGAGTCAGCCAGGAAGCAGTTTGTGAAGTTTGAAAGTCAGGAAGTCCGTAGGGAGAGTGTTGGAGAAATTGAGCACCGAAGTGATCAAGGCTGATTAGAGTTTTGGCCGCAGAGGGTGAACAGGCAGTGGTTTGACGGTGATAGAAAGCAGGCTGCTAAAGGATTGGGTGCGGGGGGAGGATGGTGAGCTCAGGATCGAGCTGGACACCAAGGTTCACAAGTCTTTCTAAATAATTACTTTCTAACGGTTTTCACGGTACTGGGTGAAGGAAAAGAGAAGTGTTAGGAGGAAAACTAGAAATAATTCGAGGAGAGGAACTTACCAGATTTAAGATAAGTAAATACACGGTAATGGAGGAAACAATGAGACAGTGATTGACAAATCTGCAGGTCCTGAAGGTTTCCACCCCAGGGTATTAAAGAAGTAGGTGAGGAAATTATAGGTGATCTAGTCATGATCTTCCAAAACTCTCTTCATTCTGGAAAAGTCTCCTTGATTTGGAAAATTGTCTATATTACTCCATTAATGTCGGACAGGCAGACTATGAAATTATTGGCCTATTACTCGATCGTCTGTTCTGGGAAGTGACTAGAATCTGTTATTGGGAACAGAGTAACTGAGCACCTGGACAAATATCAGCTGATCAGAGAGAACCAGCTGGATTTGTAAAGAATGCGTCATGTCTAACGAACCTAGTTGAATATTTTTAACAGGTAACGAATCATATAATCATAGAAATCTACAGAACAGAAGGAGGCCATTCGGGCCATCGTGTCTGCCGCCTAAAAACAGCTATCCAGCCTAATCCCACATTCCAGCTGCTGGTCTGTAGCCCTGAAGGTTACGGTACTTCTAATGCATATCCAAGTAATTTTTAAATGCGATGAGGATTTCTGCCTCTACCACCCTTTCAAGCAGTGAGTTCCAGACCATCACCATCCTCTGGGTGAAACAATGTCTCACCAAATCCCCATTAATCCCTCTACAAATACTTTAATTCAATGGCCCCTGGTTGTTGGCCACGGTGTGAAGCAAAATAGGTCCTTCCCATCCAATTTATCCAGGCCGTTCATAATTTTATACAACTCAACTAAATTTCCGCTCAACTTACTCTGTTACAAAGAAAACAACCCCAGCCTATCCAATCTTCCCTCTTAGCAAATATTCTCCAGTCCCGGCTATATCCTCGTAAATCTGCTCTGTACCCTCTCGAGTGAAATCATATCTTTCCTGAAATATGGTGACCAAATCTGTATGCAATATTCTAGCTGTGACCTAACTATTGTTTTATACAGTTCTAGCATACCCTCCCTGCTCTTGTATTCTATGCCTCGGGTATTCTGCGGCGAGTATCACACTTCCTGACTCCCAAACGACTTTCCACCATCTTTAAGTCACACGTACACTTGTCTGGATGAGTGCAGCTCCAAACACTCTCAAGAAGCTCGACACCATCCAGGACAAAGCTGCTCGCTTGATTGGCGCCCCATCCACAACATTAAACTTTCACTCCATCCTCCAACGTTGCAACATTGCTGCAGTGTGTACCATCTACAAGATGTACTGCATCAACTCGCCAAGGCTTCATCGGCAGCAATTCCCAAACACACGACCTCTGCTAACTGGAAGAACAAGGGTAGCAGCAGCATCGGAACACCATCACATCCAAGTTTCCCTCCAAGTTACACAACATCCTGACCTTGCACTATATCATCGTTCCTTCATCGTCGCTGGGTCAAAATCCTAGAACTCCTTCCCTAACAGCACTGTGGGAGTACCTTCACCACAAGGACTGCAGCAGTTCAAGAAGGAGGCTCACCACCACCTTTTCAAGGGCAAGTAGGAATGGACATTAAACACAGGCCTGGCCAGCGCCGCCCACATCCCAGGTATAAAAAAGAAAGTATCCCATATGACTTCTTAACCTTCTTATCCATCTGTGGACATGCACTGCAAGTCGCTCTGTTTCTCTACACTTCTCAGTATCATACCAATATATGTGTATTCCCTTGCCTTGTCAGCCCTCCCCAACTGCATCACCACACACTTCTCCATATTGAGTTCAATTTGCGCCCTTGACCAGTTCATTGATATCTTCCTGCAGTCTACAGCTTTCCTCCTAACTATCAACCACACGGACAATATTTGTTTCATCTGAAAACAGTCTTAACAATGCGCACTGCACTGAAGTGCAAATCATTGATATATAGCACAAAAAGCAAGGGAGCTTGTACTGAGCCCTGCAGAACCCCACTGGAAACAGCCTTACATCAGAAAAACACCCGTCAACTCTTACCCTTTGCTTCTTGCCACTGAAACAATTTTGGATCCAACTTTCCACTTTCCCTTGAAACCCATGGACTTTTACTTTTCTGACCAGTCTGCCGAATGGGATCGCGTCAAAAGCCTTGCTAAGATCCATATAGAATACATCAAACACGCTACCCTCATCGACCCTACTTGTTACCTCCTCAAAAAATTCAATCAAGTTAGTCAATCAGAACAAATCCATGCTGTTTGTCCTTGATTAATCCGGGCTTTTATAAATGACGATTAACACTGTGCCTCAGAAATGTATCCTGGAGTTTAGGTTGACTGGCCTGGAATTACTGATTTATCACTTTCTCCACTTCTAAAAAAAGGGTAAAACGTTAAGAGATCTGCAGTCAACCGGCACCATGCATGTAGCCAGAGACGATTGCAAAATGACGATCAGAGCCTCCGCTATTTCCACCCTTGCGTATCTTAACAGCCTGGGATGCATTTCTTCTGCGCCTGGCGATTTATCTACATTCAAAGATACTAAAGCGCATAATACTTCCTCTCTTACAATGGTTATTTCATCTAATATTTCTCACTCCTCCTTAAATAAAATGTCTGCATCCTCCCTCTTTTTTGTGAAGAGTGCCGCAAAGTCTTCATTGAGAACTGTCCCCACGTCTCCCGCCGCCACACTCTCTAATAGGCCCTTATCTTTCTATAGTTATTCTCTTGCTCTTTCTGTATTCATCAAAACATATTTGGGTTTTCCTTGATTATATTTGACAATATTTTCTCACGCTCTCTCTTTGCTTTCCTAATTTCCTTTTTAATTTCTCCCCTGCACTTTCGATACTCCTCTAGGGTCTCTGCAGTATTTAGCTCTCGCTATCTGACGTATGCTTCCCTTGTTTGCCTTATCCTTCCCTGTATGCTGCCTGATATCCAGAGGGTTCTGGATTTTGGAATCTCACTCTTGTCTTTTTTAGGCAATATTTGCACTGAACCCTCATTATCTCCTTTTTAAATGCCTCCCACTGCTCTGACAGTGATTTACCTTAAAGTAGCTGTTCCCAGTCTAATTTTGATAACTCACATCTCAGCTTAGTAAAATTGGTGTTTCACCGATCGAGAACTTTTATTCCTGATCTATCGTTGTCCTTTTCCTTTACTACGCTAAATCTAACTGAATTATGATCACTAACACCAAAATGATCTCCCAGTGATACAACTTACACCTGCCCAGCCTCATTCGAAAAAACTGTACACAACTGCCCCCACTCATGTTGGGCTTGCTCCGTACTGGCTAAAAAAGTTCTCCTAATTGCATTTAAAAATTCTGCAACCTCTATACCTTTTACACCGATTCTATCCCAGTTAATAAGAGGGCAGTTGAAATCCCCTACTATTACTGCCCTATTGTTTGTGAACTTCTCCGAAATGTGTCTAAATATTTGCTCTTCTATCTCCCTCTGACTATTTTTTTGATTATAGTATACACCCACCAGTGAAATTACCCCTGTTTTGTTCTTCAGTTCAACCCATATGGCCTTATTTGATTATGCTTCCAACATATCCCTCCTCGCAGCTGTAATTGTTTCTTTATCCAATATTTCGACCCCCTCTCCTTTCCCCCCTCTCTATCTCGTCTGAATATGATATAACCAGGAATGTTGAGCTGCCATTCCTGCCCTTATTTGAGCCATGATTCAGTAATAGCTATGATATCATAATTCCACAAGTCTATCTGTGCCCTCAATCTGTCTGAATTATTCACTAGACTCATTGCATTGAAGTATTTACCATTAGGCACTGCCAAACCAATTTGTTGTCTAATTTCTTTGTTTCCTCTGCCTTCCAAACACACTTACTAATTTTCTGCCATCCGTTGCCAAATGTTCTGCTCATCCCTGCCAAGCTATTTGACAACCTCCCCAACCGCACTAGCCTTTAAGGGGCTGTATTATGTGAATGATATATGAGTTTCAGTTGTGCTTGAGTTTGTGGTACTGTATCATTCGGAGTTGCTGTATTAGTTTGAGGTGCTGTTTCGATTTGAGGTGCTGTGTTCGTGTGAGATGCCGATTAGTTGGAAGTGCTGATGTAGTCTGTTTTTATTAGATGTAGTCGTATTATCAGTTTGATTTGCTGTAACATTTGGAGGTGCTATATTAGAGTGAAATGCTTTATTAGTACGATGTACAGTATTAGTTTGAGGGTATGTATTAGTCTGAGGCGCTGCATTAGTTTGAGGATCTGTATTAGTTTGAGGTACTGTATTAGATTGAGGGGCTGTATTATTTTGAGTTACTGTATTAGATTGAGGGGCTGTATTAGTTTGAGGAACTATAGACACAAATTCTCAATTTAATTGTTTCACTGAAAAACTACGGTAAAAGAGGAAAGACACATTCCATAGTGCAACAGAGTAGCTCTGAGAGGGACACTCTAACATTTGGAACTTAATTACTGAACGGCCACACATAAACAGGACAGCGCTCAGATTGCAGTAGAGCTGCCCAGAGAGGCCACTCTAACATTTGGAAATAATTACTGAATGGCCACAGTTAAAGATGGCAGCACCATCTCAGCGTGCAGTAGAGCAGCCCAGAGAGGACATTCTAACATTTGGAATTTAATAACTGAATAGACAGGGTTAAAGAGTGCAGCCCCATCCGAGATTGCAGTAGTGCAGCCCAGAAAGGGAGAAACACATATTTGGAATTTAATTACTGAATGACCACAGTTAAATTGGCAGCCCCATCCCAGAGTGCAGTAGGACATCCCTGAGAGTCCACTTTACCATTTGGAATTCAGTTATAGAATGACCACAGTTAAAGAGGGCGGACACATCCCAGAGTGCTGCAGAGCAGGCCTGAGAGTCCACTCTAACATTTGGAATATAATTACTGAATGACCGCAGCAGAGTGAAGGACATCACCGAAATAACATGACTGGATAAAAGGGTCTGATGGTGTTTGTAACAACAACCCGATTGCTGGGAGAATACAGCTGGCAATTTCCATTAGTGAATTAATGTGATCAGAATTCTCCAGTTTTTGGGTTTTCAATTTTAATCGCAGCACTAAATATGTTCTATCACAACAGGGTCTCAACTCGGCTGTCGTAATCTGTTCATTTTTTTATATGTCTATTTTGAACGATGTTGCAACCTCTATGTCCCCGTGGAGATCCTGATGGGTATAAATTAAAGGCTCTGGGAATGTATCGGCTCAGATTGCCTGCAGCACGAACGGACACAACGCTTCACACAGAAAATGCGTGAAATATATCACAGTGTGGAGAAAATATACTACATAATCATTGTCATCATTGGTGTTCATGGTAAGTGAATATAACCATTGAAGTTGTGTAAATCTGTTAATGAGCTGGTTTTGCTCTGTGACTGATAATGTTACATGCTGGTCTCGGGGAAAAGGAAGGGACAGGGTACTGAATTTGGATGATCAGCCATGATCTCATTGAATGGCGGAGCAGGCTCGAGGGGCCGAATGGCCTACTCCTGCTCCTATCTTCTATGTTTCTATGTTTTACAGGCACCCGATCAGTGATATATTTTCGTTAAAGTCCTGAATTCACCTCTGTGCTCTAATTCCATTGCCTCACATGAGAATAAAGCATTGTTTTGCAGGTCACCGGCTCGCTGAATTATCAATTCGCTGCCTTTAGTGGAATATCGTGTCCTATTGAATCAGTCCTCAGTGCAGGCAACTCTCTGAGAGAAGGTATTAATGGGAGTATCTGTCACTTTAGAACTGTACTGAGTGTGGGTCACTAACCGGAGTGGTACACGACCCCAATTGGCATGTATAACTGGGAGTATCTCTCACTGTAGAATTGCACTGAGGGTGGGTCACTAACCGGAGTGGAACACCTGACCCCAGTGGCCATGTATTACTGGGAGTATCTGTCCCTGTAGAACTGTACTGAGTGTGGGTCACTAACCGGAGTGGAACACCTGACCCCAGTGGCCATGTATTACTGGGAGTATCTGTCACTGTAGAACTGTACTGAGTGTGGGTCACTAACCGGAATGGACCATCTGACCCCAGTGGCCATGTATTACTGGGAGTATCTCTCACTGTAGAATTGTACTGAGTGTGGGTCACTAACCGGAGTGGAACACCTTACCCCAGTGGCCATGTATTACTGGGAGTATCTGTCACTGTAGAATTGTACTGAGTGTGGGTCACTAACCGGAGTGGAACACCTGACCCCAGTGGACATGTATTACTGGGAGTATCTCTCACTGTAGAATTGTACTGAGTGTGGGTCACTTATTGAAATGGAACAGGCCGGTTCTATTTTGAAATCATTGTTTGTGGTGACTGATCTCTCCACTCCATGAAATTTCCTTCCGTGTTTTACTGATGTAATCGATGGCAAATGGGAATATTTTTACTGTTGGTTGATGATGTTTGTGAATATGCGTATAAAGAAAATGCATTGATATTGCTCTGTTTCCTGTTGAACTGCACCAACACAAACAGGTGTCAACTATTTCTGCCATGCAAACAGCAGGACAGCACAGTTACATTATTCAAATATTCTGTACAATAATTTGTCTTACTCTGAGTATAGTTACTGCAAATACTTTGGCTGTATTGAGGCTGATTAATTCACTTCCACGATGCGGTGTGTGAATCTGTGGGCCATGAATTTTATTATCTTGATAATACACAGGAAGAATTTTGGGCTGTGGTTATTGATTATTCCACTTCTGTACATGATTAACGATTGAAGAACCAGTTCTTATCTATGATTCAGAGTCTCCACACAGGTAACTTGCACCGATCTCTGCCTTTAGCTAAGTGAGGTGTGCCCCTGAGAGGAGAGTCACATATATCTGAAGAACATACATATCCGGTTTTCATAATGCAGAGATCAGTCCGGGGCAGTTAATAATAATATTAATAATGAAATAATAGTGCATTGCTTTAATATATAAATTACTTCAATATCTGCAATGTTGTGAATTAAATGATGACTGTGATTAATTAACATTTATGTTACAGAGAATTACATAGAATTTACAGCAAATAAACTGGCCATTCGGCCCAACTAGTTTATGCCTGGTTTATGCTCCACACGAGCCTTTCCCAATCCCAGCCCGTTTCACACTATCAGCATATCATTCTATTCCTTTCTCCCGCAAGCACTTGTCTATCTTCTCCTTAATTGCATCTATGCTGTTCACTTCAGTAATTCCATGTTGTAACAAGTTCCACATTCTAACCACTCTCTGAGTAAAGACATTTCTTCTGAAATCATTATTGGATTTTGTTGCTGACTATATTATATCAATAAACTCATGATCTGTCTCTCTCCCAAATGGAAATAATTGCTCTACGTCTATCCCATCAAACTCCTTCATCCATTCAAATGCCTCTACTACGTCACACCCTCAGAATTCTCTTATCTAAAGAAAAGAGAGCCAGGCTCTTCAATCTTTCCTGACAGTTATAATCTCTCAGTTCTGGTGTCATCCTTGGAATATATTTGAACCTTCTGCAGTGCCTGGATATCCTTTTTGTAATATTGAGTCCAGACTGAACACAATACGCTAAGTGAGGTATAGGAAAGTTTCTGTATAAGTTTAATATAACCTTTTTGCTTTTCGAGTCTATTCCTCTAGAAATGTAACCCAGAGTTGTGTTTGCATTTTATGTCCTTGTTAACCTGCGTTGCTACTTGAAATGATTTGTGAATCTGTACCCCTGAATCCCTTTGCCCTCTACCCCATTCAGACTCTTATTTCCCCAGGAATATTGCGGTACATTATTCGTCCAACCAAAATGCAGCACGTCACACTTCGCTATATTAAAATTAATTTGGCATTTGAACCCCCATTCTGCAAGTTAATGTAAATGGTGAACAAAAGTGGTCCCAGCGCCGATCCTTGTGGAACAACACTTCTCACCTTCCGCCAACCTGATTAAATACCTTTAGCCCCTGATCCCTGTTTTCTCTTTGTGTAGCCAGCTTGCTATCCATTCTGATGCTTGGCCCCTAACTCCACTTGCTCTGAGATTAGTCATGAGTTTGCTATGTGGTACCTTAACGATGGCCTTAAGAAAGTCAACGCATATTACATCTACTGCGTTAAACTGCTCTATAGTGCATTGGAATTCGTCAATCTTCTGTTTTAAATACAGGAAGAACAGTAGCTGTCCGATAGTCCACTGGCAGTATTCCCTTTTCTAATGATTTTTTCACCAATATGTAATAGACCTTCCGCTACCTTTAGTTTATCTGTTTTAGTCTGTTTGGATACAATCCCTCTGAACCAGAGGTTTTATCCTCTCTTTGATCACTTCATCAATTATCCCCCCTTCTACCTTAAATATATTTTAGTTGTTTGATGAATGTATTCAATTATTATTTGACATCTTAGTTTCCCTCCTCACAGACATCTTTCCCTTCTTCAGGCTCTGAATAATCGTCCAAAGATTTATTATGACCCTACTGTCCCACAAAACGCGTGAATTATTTCCTTCTGAGGTCGCAGCCGCGCTCTAGATGTCCATTTATATTCCTGCCCATGTCAGTCCGCCTATCTCCAGTACAATGTCCAGTAAACACGAGCTGTCCTTAAACTCACAGCGGATGAGACTTCGCCTGACAGACATCAAGAGGTCGTTTTCCGGCCAGTTTCTCTCCACCGTCTCCAGCTGGTACATTCCGAGGGCCCCATTTGCAATTTATTAGTTTGTTTCCATTCAGGCGACATTCCCACTGTAACTCCTACCCCCTCACCGGCCCTCGGCTGGGAATGAAAACAACCGCTGGTTCCTGATCCTGACCCCCGTGCAGTGCCCCTGCTGCAAAGTACAGGAGCGTGGACCTCGGGTATGAATATTGGGATAACCCCACACTCAAATGGTGTCGCTATGGGAGCCCGGATGGGTCCTAGCTAGGCTGCCTTTTCGTGGGATACGTGGAGCATTTGAGTTCCCAATCCTACTCAGGTCCCCTCCTTCACATATTTTTTCCGGTACTTTGATGACTGTGTTGGTGCCATTTCCTTCTTTCGCTCTGAACTTGTAAATTTAACAAACTTTGCTTCTGATTTTTGCCCCTCCCTCGCCTTCGCATGTTCCATTTTCCACATCAGTGCTTCGGAAATGTCTTCCTTGTTCCTCAGCTAAGGATTCCCATCACTGTGCTAGATAGGGTCCTCGGCCATGTCAATCCCATTTTCCACCTTACTGCCATCAGCCATTTCCCTCCCACGATAGGTTTCCCCTGTCCCCACCTTCCAGTCCTCCCACTTCCACATTGAACGGATCATCCTGCGCCATTACTGCACAGCGAGCTAAGGCCCCCACAAAACATATCTTCCCTCCCGTCTTCGCCCCGCGCGGCCCTCTGGTCCACACTTCCAGCAGCCCCAACATCTGCTCCCGTTCCCCCGGCACCTTCCTATGCCAGCAGGGGAGATGCAGCAACTTAGTTTTCAGCTCCATCCTGCCCACCGTCCAGGGGCTCAATCACTTCTTCCTCGTGAAACAGCGATTTAATTGTACTTCTTCCAGTTCAGTATACTGGATTCGCTGCTCACGATGCAGTCTCCTGTACATTTGGGATTAATAAACAGAGTTTGGGTGATTGTTTTGCAGGATACCACAACCTGAGCTTCGCTTGCCAATTGAGTTCTCCATTCCAAGCCAACTCTTACCTCTCTATCGTCGGGCTCCAGGACTGATCCACTGAAACTTAATGAGGAACAGCACCGGATTGATCATTAGGCACTTTATTTCCTGCCGGACTCAACACTGAGATTAAAAACTTCTGATTATAAACACAGCTCCCGTTTCATCACACGGCATGTGCTGGTACTGGAGATGGCTACACCAGAGCCAGTGGGAGTGGAGGAGGTGCGGGATGGTGCTTGGGGTGAGGATCCCCTATCTGTACACGGCCGGTGGGCTGGTCCGCACCGCTTGGGTCTATCCACCTTTCTCTGTCACATTCCCCGACCAGTGGAGCTTTCTCCTCTTTGCCAGATTTTACATGCTTCCCTCCCCCTCTGTTATTCTGCTGTCACCATTTACACCTCCTCTGGACCATCTTCTGTTTATTTAATGTCCCCATTCGCCTAGCACAATCATAACTTACCTCTACCCAACTTTTCTCTGGCTCTATCATTGCTTAAAAACCGGTAATCTCGAATATCTTCCAGTTCTGTTGAAAGGTTATCGACCTGACAGGTTAACTCACTCCACAGAGGCAGCCTGACTTGCTGGGTGCTTCCAGCATTCTCTGTATTTTAACAGATTTGCTGCAGTCTCAGTCATTTGATTTTGCTCAAATACTAAGGCCTGGAATTGAGAAGTGGCGAGTTACGTAGGCGGGGGCGGAGCTTCGAACGGGAAACCCGGAAATCCAGGTTCCCGCCAGCTGTGGAGATTCAACACGTGTTGTCTTTGTATGGGATTATCTGTGGGCGGTGATTGTGAGCCGGGGGAATGCACTCCTGCTACTCCTGGCCCACAAGCAGTGCCGTGATGTCACTTAACTTCTCTCCAATACTTTCTTGGTGGCCCTTCAGTTGCCACGATTCAAGAAGCCTGGGAACCCGGCCGGTCACATTTAATCCTGTAAAACAGGTTCAACCAGAGACTGCCAGCTTCCTAAAAATATTTACATTGCCAGCCTGTCTTGGGAGCGGTCGGATGCTGACCCACTGTCCAGCCTCGGTTGAACAGGGAAGCGAGCGGTTTGGAGGCTTGTTCATGACTGGATTGAGAATTTTCTAATTTTTTACCTCAGACCCGACCTCAACCCGACCTCAACCCACCCATTTATGCTGCTGAAATCCAGCCCTTACTGTCTGGGCTCAGACCCGGAGAATGTTTGATCAGTAATTTCCAGTCTCTTTTCCCTTTTCTTTTTTACAGTGAATTTAGTGGCGATTGTGATCCTGTCCCGGGGAAAGTGCGGACTCACCACCTGCACCGCTCGCTACCTGGTGGGCATGGCAATGGCGGATCTACTGTTCATTGTCACTGAGATCATACTGAACAAGATCTATTGTTATTATTTCCCAGTTTCCATCCTGTCCATCACCCCTGTGTGTAGTGTTATCATTTTCCTGTCCTGTGCAGCTAGAGACTGTTCTGTCTGGTTCACCGTCACTTTCACCTTTGATCGAGTTGTGGCCATTTGTTGCCAGAAGCTGAAAACTAAATATTGCACCGAGAAAACTGCGGCTGTGGTTCTGGCAACAACCGGCATTCTGCTCTGTTTAACAGACGTTCCCATCTACTTTACAACTCAACCCGCGATGATAATCGACAATGTGCCGTGGTTCTGTGATACAATCCCAAGTTACTTTACTGATCCCGGGTGGGTGGGTTTGGACTGGTTTGATACGGTTTTAACCCCATTGCTCCCATTGGCTTTAATTTTTTGCTTAACGCTCTGACAGTCAGACACATTTTAGTGGCCAGTCGAGTCGTAAGGGACTGAGGGGTGAGAGCAAGGGAGACAATGGCAGAGACCCAGAGATGGAGAGCAGAAGGAAGTCTGTGATGTTACTCTTCACCTTATCCGGCAGCTTCATACTTCTGTGGTTGGCATATGCTATAAATTTCTTGTATTATACATTACAGGAACAAATCCGGAATATTATAATAGTTCTTTATGGATCTAAGATCAAGTCGGAATTATGCTGGTGAATTTAAGTTGCTGCACAAACACATTTATTTATGGGTTTACCCAGTTCAAGTTGAGAGTGCAGCTGGAGAGCGCGGTGAAATATCCGGTTACGTCAATTATTCATTTAATGAAGAATCAGAAATACTCAGCGCAGCCCAGAGGCGGGTCCCAATCTTTCCAGTCCATGATTTTAATAATTAGCGCCAGAATTCCAACAACTGAATTACACCAGGAATTGCTGGTGATCTGAAAATACAACCAGCGTTGGGGCAAACACTGTCTTTCGAACACAGCGCTATTTCTGATTGACAGTTCCGGCATTGTCTTTCAGGACAGGACCACTAGCTTTTTGCATTCCGTCTGGGCTCTTCTGTAAAGAGTCAGTTCAGCTATTTAGTGCAGCAATTCATTTGCAGCTTCCAGAGTAGCAGCTTCGTCACTAGATAGGCAGACAGAGCTGAGCTGTAGTTTAGAGTATGACATGAAATAGAATATACAGCATAGAAACAGTCCATTCAAGTCTGTGCTGGTGTTTATGCTCCACACCAGTCTCCTTCCATTGCAACTGCCTCATCTCAGCCTCACTGCATTTCTTTCTATTCCCTTTTCCTTCATTTACTGAAAGGAGGGAGACAGAAAGCAGGAAACGATAAGACATTTGGCCTAACATTTCTCATTCGGAAAATGCTGGAATCCATTATTAAGGAAGTAATAGCAGGACATTTGAAAATCATGATACAATCAAGCAGAGTCAACATAGTTTTATGAAAGGGAAATCGTGTTTGAGAAATTTACTAGAGTTCTTTGAGGGTGAAACAAGCAGAGTGGATAAAGGGGAAGCAATGGGTGTGGTGTATTTGGATAAAGGGGAACCAATAGGTGTGATATAATTGGATAAAGGGAACCAATAGGTGTGATGTAATTGGATAAAGGGGAACCAATGGGTGTGGTGTATTTGGATAAAGGGGAACCAAAGGGTGTGGTGTATTTGGATAAAGGGGAACCAATAGGTGTGCTGTATTTGGATAAAGGGGAACCAATAGGTGTGGTGTATTTGGATAAAGGGGAACCAATGAGTGTCGTGTATTTGGATAAAGGGGAACGAATAGGTGTGCTGTATTTGGATAAAGGGGAACCAATAGGTGTGGAGTATTTGGATAAAGGGGAACCAATAGGTGTGGTGTATTTGGATGAAGGGGAACCAATGGGTGTTTTGTATTTGGATAAAGGGGAACCAATAGGTGTGTTGTATTTGGATAAAAGCGAACCAATAGGGGTAGTGTGTTTGGATGAAGGGGAACCAATGGGTGTGGTGTATTTGAAAAGAGTGGTGGAGGCAGATTCAATCGTGGCTTTCAAAAGGGAATTGGATAAGTACGTGAAGTAAAAATTCTCAGAGCTACGGGGACAGGGAAGGGGAGTGGGTCTAGTTGAAGTTCTCTTGCAGAGAGCTGGCACGGGCCCGATGGGTCGAATGGCCACCTTCTATGCGGTAAATTTACATAATTGTATTCTTGTCCTTTGCAAGGAAATAGCACTTTACAATGGAATAGATCTTTTCAATATAACAGTAATTTGCTATTGAATAGCACCTTGCAACATAATAGTCCTTTGCAATGAAATAGCACTTTGCAATGGAATAGAACTTTGCAATGTAACAGCACTTTGCAGTATAATTGCTCTTTGCGATGGACTGTGATTTAAATGGGAGCCACTTGTGCTGCAGGATGGGGTTCCACCCGCTGCTTTGTGCCATTGTCTGGAGCCGCTCACAGGCTGTGCACCTGCTCACAAATACCCAGGCAGGCAGCACATGGTACAGGGAGGAAGGAAGGAAGGAATGGCGGCTGCAGCTCGCCAGCTCGGCTCCTGTTGTGAGTGAGCGAACGTGGTGCTCAGGACCAAAAGGGGCTGGGGGATAGGAGGGGGTGAAATGCATGTAGGGGGTGATTGACGCCCCAAGAGATGGGCATGGAGGGAGGGTGAAAAGAAGCCATTAAAATCAAGAATAAATAATAATAAAAATAACATATGTTCTTTACTTCTGTAAAGGAAATGTCTGCATTCTGTGATTTGAGTGGAGTGGAATAAAATGAATGGAATAATCCAACAGCAGCTTTTGCTCTGAAAACACTCCACAAACCTTCCCCAAAAGAGCCCAGACCCGAAAAACAGCAATTGGATTATTCTGAAAATAATAATAAATATAAAATAATAGCTGTATATGAAATGTAGATTAAATAATAATAAACTATTACCGTGATTTGATTGAAATGGAAATGAGGGATTCACATGTGGAAGAATGTTGGTCAGAAGATTTCTGAGTTCATCTGTGAAAAAAGAAGCAAATAAAAGACAATTAAAGTCTGTTCCGTGTATTCTTACTGAGATTTGAATGAATTTTTTGCCTGAGTTTCACTATCTGTATACACAGGAGTGAAGGATTACATCAAACAAAGATTATAATTTAGATTCGAATGGATCACCAGGATGAGGGGGTTGTCCCATGAGGAGAGATTGAGTAGACTAGGGCAGAGAGAGAGGGGGACAGACAGAGAGAGAGAGAGAGAGAGGGACAGACAGAGAGAGAGAGAGAGGGACAGAGAGGGAGAGGGACAGAGAGAGAGACAGAGAGAGGGGGACAGAGAGAGAGAGGGGGACAGAGAGAGAGGGGGACAGAGAGAGAGAGAGAGGGACAGAGAGAGAGAGAGAGAGAGATTGATGGACAGAGAGAGAGAGAGAGAGGGACAGAGCGAGAGGGTGACAGAGAGAGAGAAAGGGACAGAGAGAGAGCGAGTGAGAGAGCGACAGAGAGAGAGGGGGTCAGAGAGAGAGAGGGGTACAGAGAGAGAGAGAGAGTGACAGAGAGAGAGAGAGAGCGTGAGACAGACGGAAAGGGAGAGAGCGAGTGTAGAGAGAGAGGGGACAGAGAGGGAGAGAGAGAGGGGGAAAGAGAGAGAGAGGGACAGAGATGGAGAGGGGGACAGAGAGAGAGAGGGGAACAGAGAGAGAGGGGGACAGAGAGGGAGAGGGGGACAGAGAGGGAGAGGGGGACAGAGAGAGAGAGGGGACAGAGAGGGAGAGGGGGACAGAGAGGGAGAGGGGGACAGAGAGAGAGGGGGACAGAGAGAGAGAGGGGGACAGAGAGGGAGAGGGGGACAGAGAGGGAGAGGGGGACAGAGAGAGAGATGGGGGACAGAGAGAGAGGGGGACAGAGAAAGAGAGGGGGACATAGAGAGAGAGGGGGACACAGAGAGAGGGTGACAGAGAGAGAGGGGGACAGAGAGTGAGAGAGACAGAGAGAGGGAGAGGGAGACAGAGACCGAGAGAACGAGAGTAGTTTAGAGTAGTTTAGATGGACTTCAGTAAGGCTTTTGACAAAGTCCCGCATGGGAGACTGGTCAAGAAGGTAAGAGCCCATGGGATCCAGGGCAATTTGGCACATTGGATCCAAAATTGGCTTAGTGGCAGGAGGCAGAGGGTAATGTTCGAAGGTTGTTTTTGTGACTGGAAGCCTGTGTCCAGTGGTGTACTGCAGGGATCGGTGCTGGTTCCCTTGCTGTTTGTAGTGTACATTAATGATTTAGGTATGAATGCAGGAGGTATGATCAGTATGTTTGCAGATGACCCGAAACTTGGTGGAGTGGAAAAGATCGATGAGGGAAGCCTCAGGCTACAGGAAGATATAGACGGGTTGGTCAGATGGGCAGAACAGTGGCAAATTGAATTTAAACCTGAAAAGTGTGAGGTGATGCATTTTGGGAAGACTAACAAGGCAAGGGAATACACAATGAATGGTAAGACCCGAGGAAGAACAGGAACCTTGGTGTGCATGTACATAGATCCCTGAAGGCAGCAGGACAGGTGGATAAGGTGGTTAAGAAGGCATATGGAATAGTTGCCTTCATTAGACGAGGCATAGAATAAAAGAGCAGGGAGGTTATCATGGAGCTGGACAAAGCACTACTTAGGCCACAGCTGGAATACTGTGTGCAGTTCTGGTCGCCACACTGTAGGAAGGATATGATTTCATTGGAGAGGGTGCAGAGGAGATTCACCAGGATGTTACCTGGGCTGGAGCGTTTCAGCTATGAAGAGAGACTGGACAGGCTGGGGTTGTTTTCCTTAGAGCAGAGAAGGCTGAGGGGGGACCTGATTGAGGTGTACAAAATTATGAGGGGGCATAGATAGAAATGAACTTTTCCCCTTAGTAGAGGGGTCAATAACCTGGGGGCATAGTTTCAAGGTAAGGGGCAGGAGGTTTCGAGGGGATTTGAGGAAAAACGTTTTCAACCAGACGGTGGTTGGATTCTGGAACTCACTGCCTGAAAGTGTGGTAGAGGCAGGAACCAATACTACATTCAAGAAGCATTTAGATGAGTACTTGAAACGCCATAGCATAAAAGGCTACGGACCAGGTGCTGGAAAATGAGATTAGGATAGACAGGGCTTGATGGCCGGGGCGGACACGATGGGCCGAAGGGCCTCTTTCTGTGCTGTATAACTCTATGACTCCGGATTACTACCAGTGGCATGTGCCAGTGAGTACAGAAATAGGAAGGTAGAGCAGATGAATGCGTGGCTGGAGAGATGGTGTAGGAGAGAGTGCTTCAGATTCCTGAGGCATTGGGTCCGTTTCTGGGGATTGTGAGACCTCTACAAGCCAGACGGGTTGCACCTCAACAGGAACGGGACCAGTATCCTCGCGGGGAGTTTTGCTAGTGCTGTTGGGGAGGGTTTGAACGAGCTTGGCAGGGGGATGGGAACCTGAGTGTTGAATCAGAAGGGAGAAAAGCGAAGCTGGAAATAGAAGATAGGGGTTCAGATTGGAGATTAAACTATTACCGTGATTTGATTTAAATGGAAAGGAGGGATTCACATGTGGAAGAATGTTGGTCTGAAGATTTCTGGGTTCATCTGAGAAAATTGAAGCAAATGAAAGAGAATTAAAGTCTGTTCTGCATATTCTTATTGAGATTTGAATGAGTTTTAGGCCTGAGTTTCACTGTCTGTGTGCACAAGAGTGAAGGATTCCATCAAACAAAGATTATAATTCAGATTCGAAAGGATCACTTGGATGAGGGGGTTGTCCCATGAGGAGAGATTGAGTAGACTAGGGCTATATTCGCTAGAGTTTAGAAGAATGAGAGGTGATCTCATTGAAATGTATAAAATTCTTGATGGGCATGACATGGTAAATGCTGAGAGGATGTTAAAGTTACACAGAACCTGCTCCAAAGACACAAGAGATGCAGAAGTGGAATGTGTGGTAACACCTTCGGCCTCATCAGGTCTGGAAACCTTGTTTTTTTTATATTCCACCATCTCCTGTCTTTACAATAAACACTCTGCATCCTGTGTAGTTCAGAACAGATTAACAGATCACGAAAAGTATGTCCCTTGCCAGAGTGCTGCCCTGGGCCATCCATGGATTAGCATGTCAATGGACAGGCCCCCTAGGGAGCAAAGCCAACATGGCAATGGCTGAAGGGGTAGAGTCTGCAATCTGCTGACCTTGGGGTGGGCGGGTCCCAGTCCCAATCCCTCCCCCTCCAGGAGAAGGGCCATCTCTCTCAGTCTGCTGTGTGTGTTTTTGTGCTGTGTGCAAATTATCTCTGTCTCAATCTTTAACACTTTAGATTCTCTGGTTTCTAACCGGGGTTTGTTTGTAATAGGATGTTGCTGAGAGATTGTCTGTGTAACTGAGAGAGGGAGCCCTGGGCTCTTGCTGTGCTTTTATTTTCATTGCTTTGTTTCTTAACCAATCTCTTTTCTCTCTCTCTCTTCTCCCAAGGATATTTATTATATTTGCAAAGCTGTAACACGATGCAGAGAGAGCGAGAGCGCTTTGTGACGAGGAATACCCGGGATAAGAGCTTCCTCCGCAGTGGACAATCCCAGGCCTTGGCCAGACGCTTCACCCAATGGGCCCACGTGAGTTTGTGTCTGTTTATTACCCCGGGCGTTCATTTTCTCTCGGGGAGCCTGGGATTCTGGGGCCTCGGGTTAACTTGTTCCTGCTGGATTGTGTACCTTGAGTTTTCAACAGGTTTAAAGCCCCGGCCTTGCAAAGTGGCACAAACACGTTAACCCCTGGTGCGGGACAAAGAGGCCCCAAGAGGAAATTAAAGTCCTCAACGCGAACCCGTGTTATATTTCCACAATAATGCGCGTGTTTTGGGCAGGGCGATTAATTTGAGGGTTCAATGAGATGCGCGGCAGCCATTTTAATTCAGGTTACTGTGGTTCCGAGTGTGGATTTATTACATTGTCTATTTCACTCCAGCTTTCTCTGTCTCTCTCTCTCCATCTTTCTCTTATGTGGCTCGATGTCAAATTTTGTTTTCTAACACTCCTGTGAAGCGCCCTGGGAGGTTTCACTACATTAAAGGCTCTATACAAATATAAGTTATTGTTGTTGTTATTTCCCTCTCGCTTTCTCGTGCTCGCGCTCGCTCTCTCTCTTTTTGCAAAGCAACCACATTTTTCCACCTTAGCATATAAAAAAATGCCGCCCACAGCAATGGGATTTGTCGTGATTTTAAATGGTAGACAGAAACATTTCAGAGTACATTTCAATCAAGATTAAAGCTGAGATAGAGGGAAAGAAACAGAGAGGGAGTGAAGGAAAAAGATCAGAGATGGGGAGCTATATAGGAACAGAGAGAGAGGGAGCGAGAACAAGAGAGGTAGAGAGAGAGAGAGAGAGAGGGACAGAGAGAGAGAGAGAAGGAGATTGAACAAGAGAGGGAGAGATGGGGAGAGAGAACAAGAGAGGGAGAGAGAGAGGGTGGGACAGCGAGAGAGAGAGAGAGAGAGGGAGATAGAACAAGAGAGGGAGAGATGGGGGGAGAGGGAGAGGGACAGAGAGAGAGAGGGACAGAGAGAGAGAGAGAGGGACAGAGAGAGAGAGGGAGAGAGAACAAGAGAGGGAGAGATGGGAGAGAGAGAGAGAGAGAGAGACAGCGAGAGAGAGAGGGACGCAGACGGAGGTGACTGTTAAATGCCAGAAGTGGGAGATGCACTGGAACATTGAATGTACGCACAGCACCAATTCTGGGCCGAGCAGATACTGGGGGGGCAGGGAGAGGGAGAGGCACGGCGATCGCCAGCGTTTGTGTTTACATAATGAGGCAGGCGGCGACTTTAATATGTGTCCCAAAGGAATCCCTGTTTAAAGAGAGGTTCGCACTTTCTGGGGAGTGAGGGGAGGTCCCCAGGCTTGGAATACACACCGGGGGCGGGCTACAGCGGACGCTCCTTCAAACAACCCTCCTTGACCAAGCTTTTGCTCACCTGCCCTAATTTCTCCTTATGTGGCTCGCTGTCAAATTTTTTGGTCATACAATACTCCTGTGCAGCGCCTTGGGACGTTTTACTACGTTAAAGGCGCTATATAATTACAAGTTGTTGTTGTCTCTATTTCTCTCCTCTTTCCCTGTGTCTCTCCCTCTTTGACTTTCTCAATTTCTCGATTTAGCCCTTTAACAAGTAAAAATGGCGCCCACAGCAATGTGATTTGTCGTTATTATAAATGGTGAGCCAGAAACATTTCAGAGCCCTTGGGTCAGAGCGATCATAACATGATCGATTTCTCACTCGAAATGGAGAGCGAAGAAATTGACTCAGAGACTAAGGTCCTGAATTTAAACAAGGGGAATTATGATGCCATTAGACGGGAACTGAGTAGGTCTGATTGGACAACGATCCTGGGAGGACTGGAGGTAGATAAACAATGGCAAGCATTTAAAGATAGAATGAAAAAATTGCAAAAATTGTTTATACCAATCTGGCATAAAAGGAAATCTAAAAAGGTGACTCAACCGTGGATAACAGGGGAAATTAGAGAAAGCATAAAATCCAAAGATAGGGCGTATAAAATAGCCAAAAAAAGCGCCAGAGCGGAAGATTGGGAACAGTTTAAGATAGAGCAAAGGAGGACAAAGGGCTTAATCAAGAGGGGCAAAATAGCTTACGAAAGCAAGCTGGCGGAAAATATAAAAACTAACTCCAAAAGCTTTTATAAGTATATCAAGAGGAAAAGACTGGTGAAAACCAAAGTTGGTCCATTGCAGTCAGATACGGGGGAATATATAATGGGAAATAAGGAAATGGCAGACCAACTAAATGCATACTTTGGGTCAGTCTTTACGAAGGAAGACACAAAAAACCTCCCTGGGATATCGGGAAAAATAGGGACATTGGCAAAGGAGGAACTGATGCAAATCAATATCTCTAAGGATATGGTGTTAAGGAAGCTAAAGGGATTGAAGGCGGACAAATCCCCAGGGCCTGATAACATGCATCCTAGGGTACTGAAGGAGGTGGCACTAGAGATAGCGGATGCACTAAGTATGATTTTTCAGAATTCATTAGACTCGGGAACAGTGCCCATGGATTGGAGGGTAGCTAACGTTACCCCACTATTCAAAAAGGGGGGTAGGGAAAAAGCAGGTAATTACAGACCTGTAAGCCTTACATCAGTTGTGGGCAAAATGCTGGAGTCCATCATTAAGGATGAAATAGCGGAGCACTTAGCAAATGGGGACAGGATAGGACAGAGTCAACATGGATTTACAAAGGGTAAATCGTGCTTGACTAACCTATTGGAATTTTTTGAGGGAGTAACTGGTAAAATAGATGAGGGAGAGCCAGTAGATGTGGTGTACCTGGACTTCCAAAAGGCCTTCGATAAGGTCCCACATAAAAGATTAGCATGGAAAATTGAAGCTCATGGGATAAAGGGGAAAGTATTGACGTGGATAGAGAACTGGCTGTCAGATAGAAAACAGAGAGTTGGAATAAACGGCTCATTTTCTGAATGGCAGGCAGTAACAAGTGGGGTACCACAGGGATCTGTCCTGGGTCACCAGCTGTTCACAATTTACATTAATGACCTGGATCAGGGAGTCGGATGCAGCATTTCCAAATTTGCAGACGACACCAAACTAGGAGGGGGGGTGGGCTCAGAGGAGGAGATCAGGAAGCTCCAGAGCGATTTGGACAGACTGGGTGATTGGGCGGATAAATGGCAGATGCACTATAATGTGGACAAGTGCGAAGTTATCCACCTTGGGTGCAGGAACGGGAGGGCAAATTATTATTTAAATGGCAATAAATTGGGAGAGGGGGAAGTACAGAGAGACCTGGGTGTTCTTGTACACCAGTCACTGAAGGCAAGCATGCAGGTGCAACAGGCGGTCAAGAAGGCAAACGGTATGCTGGCCTTCATAGCAAAAGGGTTGGAATACAGGAACAGGGATACCTTGCTGCAGCTGTACAGGGCACTGGTGAGACCACACCTCGAGTACTGTGTACAGTTTTGGTCGCCTCATCTGAGGAAAGATGTTCTTGCCATGGAGGGGGTGCAGCGGCGATTCACCAGGCTGATACCAGGAATGGCGGGATTGACCTATGAGGAGAGACTATGTAGTTTAGGGATGTACACACTGGAGTTTAGAAGATTGAGAGGGGACCTCATAGAAGTGTATAAAATTCTGACAGGTCTAGACAGACTAGATGCAGAAGGAATGTTTCCCTTGGCGGGTGAGAACAGAACTAGAGGACATAATTTAAGGATAAGGGCTAAACCATTTAGGACAGAAATGAGGGGAAATTTCTTCACTCAAAGAGTGGTGAACCTGTGGAACTCATTGCCACAGAGGGCAGTGTACGCCAGCTCATTAAATATATTTAAGAGGGAATTAGATATATTTCTACAGGCAAAAGGGGTTAAGGGTTACGGAGAGAAGGCGGGGACGGGATACTGAATTGGAGGATCAGCCATGATCACATTAAATGGCGGAGCAGGCTCGAAGGGCCGGATGGCCTACTCCTGCTCCTATCTTCTATGTATCTATGTATCTATGTATCAATCAAGATTAAATCTCAGATTGGGAGAAATAAAAGTGGGAGAAAGAAAGAGAGACAGAAACAGGGAGAGAGAGTCAGAGGGAGAGAGACAGCGAGAGTTGACTGGGGTTAAACACACAGGGAGAGACAGGCTTTGGGAGGTGGGGCTCCAGTGTGTCGTCACTGCCCCGCTCCCAGCCTCTGCAGAAAAGCCCCTCTGTTACACCCTTCCAGAATCTCAAGCTCCAAAAGTTAATCCCGGGATGGTGATTTTAACAAGTGTCCCAAAGGAATCAGCAGCTTAATCCCGGTTTAAAGAGAGTTTCGCACTTTCTGGGGAATGAGGGGATGTCCCCAGGCTTGGCACACACACCCCGGGTGGACAGAGAGGGACAGGGAGAAGGAGAGAGAAATATAAATATACTGGAATATAAATGCACGCACACTGAAATTTACACAGGTACACAGAAAATATACACGCAAACTGAAATATACACTGAGGAGAAATTTATTCACCCAAGTGGTTTTGAATCATTGGAATTCTTTACCCAGAGGACTGCGGAGAAAATAATCAGAGAAAGGATAAATGAGTATGTAAAATTAAATGCTCTTTATCTGAATGCACGCAGCATTCGTAACAAGATGGACGAGGTGACGGCACAAATAGAAATAAATGGGTATGATAGGCAGAAAGGAAAAGGAGGTGGGGTAGCTCTGTTATTAAAGGATGAGATCAGTGCAGTGGTGAGGAAAGATATTGGCTCAGAAGCTCAAGATGTAGAATCAGTTTGGGTGGAGATAAGAAATAGTAAGGGTAAGAATTCACTGGTGGGAGTAGTATACAGGACCCCTGACAGTAGCTATACTGGGGGCTTGTAAGAAAGGTACTGTAATAATCATGGGCGATTTTAATCATCATATAGATTGGACAAATCAAATTGGCAAGGGGTAGCCTTGAGGACGAGTTCACAGAGTGTAGTCGAGATGGTTTCTTAGAGCAATACGTTGAGGAACCAATCAGGGAGCAGGCTATTTTAGATCTGGTAATGTTTAATGGGACAGGATTAATTAATGATCTCATAGTAAAGGATCCCCTCGGAAAGAGTGATCGTAGCATGGTAGAATTTCAAATTCAGTTTGAGGGTGAGAAACTTTGGTCTGAAACTCGTGTCCTGAACTGAAATAAAAGGCAATTACAAGGCTATGAGGACAGAGTTGGCTTAAGTGGACTGGGAAAATAGATTAATGGGTAAGACGGTAGATCAGCAGTGGCAGACACTTAAGGAGATATCTCAAATCTCAGCAGAGGTATATTCCAGTGAGAAAGAAAGGCTCCACGAGAAGGATGCAAAATCCGTGGCTAACTAAGGAAGTTAAGGATGGTATCAAATTGAAAGAAAAGGCAGACGATGTTGCGAATATTAGTGTTAGTCCAGAGGATTGGAACATTTTTGGAAACCAGTAAAGGATGACAAATCAGCAAAAAAAAAACACTCTCAATTTTCTTGGTCAGAGCTGTGTGTTTTTTTAATTCATTGTTTGCTTTGTTTTAGACAATTTTCATTTCTCTCTGTCTCTCTCCAGAAGCTGCAACGTGACGATGCAGAGAGAGTATGTTTTGGGAGCTGGAATCCTTGGAGAAGAGCTTCCTTCAGAGGGGAGTGACTGAGGCCCCCCGGCACAGGCTACCCCCAATGTGGCTGTTTAACACCCCGGGGATTCATTTCCATCGCTTACTCCCCCAACCGCCCAATGTAACTTGTACATATTTCTGCAACACCCTCTCTCTCTCTCTACCTCTGTAGAAAAGGCGCTTAAGATGGCATACTAGATACTTTCCTTTATTAGCCGAGGAATATGGAGTACAAGAGCAGGGAGGTTATGCTGGAACTGTATCAAACACTAACTAGGCCGCAGTTAGAGTACTGTGTACAGTTCTGGTCACATTACAGGAAAGATGCGATTACTCTAGAGAGGGTAGAGAGGAGATTTACGGCACAGACACGATGGGCCGAAAATAGGAGGTGATTTTAACTACCCCAATATTAACAGGGATAACATTAGCGTAAAGTGTATAGAGGGTGCGGATTTCCTAAAAGGCATCCAGGAGAACTTTTTTAGCCAGTATGTAGCAAGCCCAACAAGGGAGGGGCAGTTCTGGACTTAGTTTCAGGGAATGAAGCTGGGCAGGTAGAAGGCATATCAGTGGGGGAGCATGTGGTGCTAGTGACCATAATTCTGTTAGATTTAAGGTAGTTATGGAAAAGGACAATGACAGACCAGGAATAAAAATTCTAAATTGGGGAAAGCAAATTTTGCTCAGCTCAGAGGGGATTTAGCCATAGTGGACTGGAAACAGCTACTTGAAGGTAAATCAGTGTCAGAGCAGTGGGAGCCATTCAAGGAGGAGATCTGGAGAGTTCAGAGCAAACATGTGCCCTTAAAGAAAAAAGGTGGGACTAACAAATCTAGAGTCCTGGATGTCTAGAGACATAAAGGGTAGGATTAAGAAAAAAAAGGGAGGCGTATGACAGATACCGAGGGCTAAATACTGCAGAATATTTAGAGGAATACAGAAAGTGCAGGGGTGCAATTAAAAAGGATATAAGGAAAGCAAAGAGAGAGCATGAAAAATTCTTGGCAAGTAAAATCAAGGAAAACCCAAAGATGTTTTATGAATATATTAAGAGTAAGAGGATAACTTAAGAAAGGGTAGGGACTATTAGAGATCATGAGAGTAATTAATCTGTGTGTGGAGGCAGGAGATGTCAGTAGGGTTCTTGATGAATACTTTGCATCTGTTAAGCGAAGCAAAAGAGGAAATAGCAGAGGCTCTGACCATCATTTTCCAATCCTCTCTGGCTTCAGGTGTGGTGCCAGAGGACTGCTAATGTGGTACCCGATGTTTAAAGAGGGAGAAACGGATAGACCGAGTAATTACAGGCCAGTCAGTGGTGGGAAAATTATTGGAAAGAATTCTGAAGGACAGGATAAATCTTAATTTATAAAGACACGGATTTATCAAGGATCGTCAGCATGGATTGGTGGGATAGGCTCGAAGGGGTGAATAGCCTCCTACATCAACCAATGTTTGTGTCTCTCTTCTCTGTTCAGGGGTCAGAGACACCCAGCTCAGGTTTTGATTCCCTGTAAACTGATGGGGGAGGGGGGGAACACCTTCCTGCAGTGAGGAATACATTTAGAGCTGGGATCGTACTGTGCACAAAGGTTGGGAATGCCAGTCAGCCTCTGCATGTCTCCATCTCTTGCTCCACTTCTGCCCCTCTGATCTCGAATGCCCCCCATCTCAGTCTCTCTCCTCCTGTATCCCCAGGCTTCTCAATCTCTCTCCAATTAGGTTCCAGACACTCATTATACAGCCACCGAGTGAGCGGCGAGAGACATTTTGTGCTTGGTGTGGAGGGGCAGCCATTTTGTGCTTGGTGCGGGGGGGGGGGGGGGCGGTGCAGCCATTTGTGTTCGGTGCGGGGGAGTGTTTTACAGAGTTTGTGTTTATCTGGACATGAATTAAACCAAATTAAAGAGGGTCGTGAGTTGGAGCCACACCAGGTAAGTGAGTCACACAAGGGGCAAAATAGAGTTTCACCAGCAGTGGGGAGGGAGATTGACAGGGCGGGGGGGGGGGGGCATTATACATGGATGGAGATATATGGGGGTCTTCTATAGGGAGCTGTGGAGTTTCACCAAGGGGCAGGAGGGAAGGAGTTTCACAGAGAGGGAGAGATACAGGGGGGAGTGCACAGTCGAGATGGCTGAATTATACAGGGGGAGTATTGCACAGGAGTGGCATACGGATGGGTTATACAGTGGGGGGGGGAGGGAGGAGATTATACTGGGGCGGTGACGGGGAATTATACGTGGGTGGGTGGAGGAGATAAGCGTGGGGGGATGGAATTAAATGGGGGCATTCTACAACTGGCTGGGTGGAATTCACAGGGGGATTAAAAGGGGCATTTCATAGCGGGGGAAATTGTACACGGAGATTAAACGGAGAATAGCAGTGGGGAATTTTACGGGGGGAGCTTCACGAGGGGATGTAATATACAGGGCTATTATACCGGGGGAGGGTGGGGTTAAATAGGGTGTAGTATACCAGGGGGTAGGGGTGGAAGATTCACACGAGTGTAGTATAGACCAGTGGTGTGGGTGTTTCAACAGAGGGCAGCTTCACCCGGTGTATTATACGGTGGGTGGAGAGAGTGTTTCACGGGGGGGTTATATAGGGTGGAGGAGTTTCATGGGGATATTATACAGGCCACAGGATATGGGAAGATGGAGATATATGGTGGGGGGGAGAGAATTAGACAGTGGAGGGGAGGACATAACATGCAATAAAAAAGGGCAGTTCACTGGGCTGGAGTTAGGATAAACAGGATATACAGGGGGGGGGGGATTAGACAGCGGAGGGGAGGAATTAGCAGGGGCAATGAAAAGGGGCAGTTGACAGGGCTGGAGGTAGGAAGAAACAACGTTTGGTGCGGGGGAAACCATTTTGTGCTCGGTGCGGTGAGGCAGCCATGTTGTGCTCGGTGCGGTGAGGCAGCCATTTTGTGCTCGGTGCGGTGAGGAAGCCATTTTGTGCTCGGTGCGGCAGGGGGGCAGCCATCTTGACTCGTGCGGTGGGGGGCAACCATTTTGTGCTCGGTGCGGAGATGCAGCCATTTTGTACTCGGTGCGGGAGGGGGCAGCCATTTTGTGCTCAGTCTGGGGGCAGCATTTTGTGCACGGTTTGGGGGGAGTGTTTTACAGAGTTTGTGTTTATCTGGACATGAATTAAACCAAATTGAAGAGGATCGTGAGTCGGAGCCATACCAGGTAAGTGAGTCAAACAAGGGATAAAATAGAGTTTCACCAGCAGTGGGGAGGGAGATTGACAGGGCGGGGGGTGCATTATACATGGATGAAGCTTTATGGGGGTCTTCTACAGGGGGCTGTGGAGTTTCACCAAGGGGCAGGAGGGAAAGTGTTTCACAGAGAGGGAGAGATACAGGGGGGAGTGTACAGGGAAATGGCTGAATTATACAGGGGGAGTTATTGTACAGGAATTATACAGGGGGAGGGCAGGAGATAAGCGAGGGGAATTATGCCAGTGGGGGGAATTCACACAGCGACTAAACGGGGCATTTCAAAGCGGGGGAAATTATTGGTGGAGAGTTTCATGGTGGGGGCAGCTTCACGAGGGTGTAATATGCAGGGGTATTATAGGGGGCTTGGGCGGGTTTAAGGGGGTGTAATATAGGGGGGAGTCAGAGAGCTATAGTTATGGGGGCATTATACAAGGCATAGTGTGGGGGGGGTTGGAGATAACGGGTGGGATTAGAGTGACACAGAGGGGGGGGGGAGCAAAACATGGGGGGAGCAAAACAGGGGGGGGGGAAATCAGGGGGGGGGGGGCAAAACAGGGGGGAGCAAAACAGGGGGGGGGGGAAACAGGGGGGAGCAAAACAGAGGGGGAGAGCAAAACAGGGGGGGGGCAAAACAGGGGGGGGGAAACAGTGGGGGGCAAAACACGGTCCGAAATTGGCTCTGTGACAGAGAGTACTGGTGAGCGGTTGTTTTTCAGACTGGAGGAAAGTATGCAGTGGTGTTCCCCAGGGGCCGGTACCAGGGCCACTGCTTTACTTGATATATATTCATGACTTGGACTTTCAAAATTTGCAGATGAAAGAAAACTTGGAAGAATAGTGAACAGCAAGGAGTATAGTGATAGACTTCAAGAAGACATGGACAGGCTGAGTGAATCGGTGGACACCTGGCAGATGAAATTTAACGCAGAAATGTGCAAATGATTCATTTCGATAGGAAGAATGAAAAGAGGCAATATAAACTAAAGGTACAATTCTGAAGGGGGTGCATGATCAGAGCAACCTGGGGTTATATGTGCACAAATCGTTGAAGGTGGCAGGGTAGGTTGAGAAAGCAGGATCCTGGGCTTCATAAATAGAGGCATAGAGTAGAAAAGCATGGAAGTTATGATGAACCTTTACCAAACACTATTTCGGTCTCAACTGCAGCATTGTGTCCAATTCATGGCACCGCACTTTAGGAAGGATGTGAAGGCCTCAGTGAGGATGCAGAAAAGATTTACAAGAATGGTTCCAGGTATGAGGGACTTCAGTTACATGGATAGCCTGGAGAAGCTGGGGTTGTTCTCCTTAAAGCAGTGAAGTTTGAGAGGAGATTTGATAGATGTGTTCAAAATGATGAGGTGTATTGTCAGAGTAGATAGAGGGAAACTGTGCCCATTGGCAGAAGAGTCGCGAACCAGAGGACACAGCTTTAAGGTGATTGGCAGAAGAACCAAAGACGACATGAGGAAAAAAATATAATGCAACGAGTGGTTATGATCTGGAATTTTCTGCCTGAAAAGGTGGTGGAGACAGATTCAATCGTGGCTTTCAAAAGGGAATTGCATAAGTACGTGAAGTAAAAATGATCAGGGCTACGGGGACAGGGAAGGGGAGTGGGTCTCGTTGAAGTTCTCTTGCAGATAGCTGGCACGGCCCCTACAGGTCGAATGGCCTCCTTCTATGCGGTAAATTTATATAATTTTATTATTGTCCTTTGCAATGGAATAGCACTTTACAATCTAATAGATCTTTTCAATATAATAGTCCTTTACAATGGAATAGCAACTTGCAACATAATAGTCCTTTGCCATGAAATAGCACCTTGCAATGGAATAGTTCTTTGCAATGGAATAACACTTTGCAGTATAATTGCTCATTGCGGTGGACTGTGATTTAAATGGGCACCACTTGTGTTGCAGGATGGGGTCTCGCCCGCTGCTTTGTGCCATTGTCTGCAGCCGCTCACAGGCTGTGCTGCTGCTCACACATACCCAGGCAGGCAGCACATGGTGCAGGAAGGAAGGAAGGAAGGAATGGCGGCTGCAGCTCGCCAGCTTGGCTCCTGTTGTGAGTGAGCGAAAGTGGAGCTCAGGACCAAAAGGGGCTGGGGGATTGGAGGGGGTGAAATGCATGTAGGGGGTGATTGACGCCCCAAGAGATGGGCATGGAGGGAGGGAGAAAAGAAGCAAATAAAAACAAGAATAAATAATAGTAATAATAACATATGTTCTTTACTTCTGTAAATGAAATGACTGCATCCTGTGATTTGAGTGGAGTGGAATAAAATGAATGGAAAGATCCCACAGCAGCTTTTGCTCTGAAAACACTCCATAAACATTCCCCAACAGAGCCCAGTCCAGAAAAAAAACAATTGGATTATTCTGAAAATAATAATAAAATAAATATAATATATATATACTTTGTTTTTACAGAAGTCTTGCCTTGTCTTAGTTCGGTTGGGAATTAAAGGCAGAGTAAGGTCCCACAGCAGGATATGCTCTGACACTTCCCACAAACATTCCACGATAAAGTCCAGTCAAGAAAAAATTCAAATGGCTTTTTGTGTATATGTAGCTTTGATTTTTACAAGTCTTGAAAGAACGGCAAAGTAAGATCCCACAGCAGTGCGGTCTGGAATGAAATCAGTATGATCCAATGGTGTATAACGAGC
>JASTWF010001836.1:0-56002 GCA_030390025.1 Squalus acanthias | reverse complement strand
ACCGCCCCTCCGACAGTGCAGCGTTCCCTCAGTACTGCCCCTCCGACAGTGCGGCGCTCCCTCAGTACTGCCCCTCCGACAGTGCAGCGCTCCCTCAGTACTGCCCCTCCGACAGTGCAGCGCTCCCTCAGTACTGCCCCTCCGACAGTGCAGCGCTCCCTCAGTACTGCCTCTCTGACAGTGCGGCACTCCCTCAGTACTGCCCCTCCGACAGTGCGGCTCTCCCTCAGTACTGCCCCTCCGACAGTGCGGCTCTCCCTCAGTACTGCCCCTCCGACAGTGCAGCACTCCCTCAGTACTGCCCCTCCGACAGTGCGGCTCTCCCTCAGTACTGCCCCTCCGACAGTGCGGCTCTCCCTCAGTACTGCCCCTCCGACAGTGCAGCGCTCCCTCAGTACTGCCCCTCCGACAGTGCGGCGCTCCCTCAGTACTGCCCCTCCGACAGTGCGGCGCTCCCTCAGTACTGCCCCTCCGACAGTGCGGCTCTCCCTCAGTACTGCCCCTCCGACAGTGCGGCTCTCCCTCAGAACTGCCCCTCCGACAGTGCGGCTCTCCCTCAGTACTGCCCCTCCGACAGTGCGGCGCTCCCTCAGTACTGCCCCTCCGACAGTGCGGCGCTCCCTCAGTACTGCCCCTCCGACAGTGCAGCGCTCCCTCAGTACTGCCCCTCCGACAGTGCGGCGCTCCCTCAGTACTGCCCCTCCGACAGTGCGGCTCTCCCTCAGTACTGCCCCTCCGACAGTGCGGCGCTCCCTCAGTACTGCCGTACTGAGGGAGTGCTGCGCTGTCGGAGGTGCTGACTTTTGGATGTGACGTTAAACCGAGGCCCCGTCTGCTCTCTCAGGTGGATGTAAAAGATCCCACGGCAATATTTCGAAGAAGAGCAGTGGGAGTTCTCCCCGGTGTCCTGGGGCCAATATTTATCCCTCAATCACCATCACTAAAAGCAGATGGTCTGGTCATTATCACATTGCTGTTTGTGGGATCTTGCTCTGCGCAAGTTGACTTACATTACAACAGTGACTTCACTTCATTGGTTGTGAAGCACTTTGGGACGTCGTGAGCTGGTGAAAGGCGCTATAGAAATGCAAGTTCTTTTATTCTTATCTTCATTTACAGAGCTTGCATTGTAAGTGGACCAATACGCAAACTGTTCCACTGGGGCAACCGTGAGCCAAGTCCGTCAGAGCAAACCCACTTCCTCACACCAGCATCAGCAGCTTCAGTGAGCACACTGATCAGTTTTAATCCTTCTCTGCTGCATCAAAAAACAAATCGACCGAGAAAACAAGAGAGAGAATCACACGGACAGCAGTGAGAAGTGGATTTATTCCAATGGACCGCCTTTGCCTTCAGTAACCCCACTGCACAGCTTGGTATCGAGAGCGGGTGAATTATAGACAGGAGCTTTCGATTCTGTGAAGAGCGCACTATGAGTATTACCGTTATTATTGAGCGAGCTGATTCCCTGTGCCATTGCTTGACGGTGATCTGGGGTCTGGTGCACAGTTCAGGTTGAGCTGGTTTTAAAGCGCCATATGGGGGAAAATTTCAGTTGCGTTGCGCCTCCCGTTAGCGCCCTGAGGAGGCGCAAAGCCCCTAGCGCCCGGGCACGGCACCGCTAACGCCTCCCGTGAAATTCAGCGGGAGGTTAGCGGCAGCGGTAGTTGGTAGCATCCCGTGACGCTGCGCCTCCAGCGATGATGTCATCGCCGTGCGTAGCGCGCCGGCCGCAAACTTGGCTCGCGCCCCCTGACCTACCGCTGGGCGCCATGTCCGACAGGGTTAGGGGCGTTCTCGTGGCCGGGGCGGCGATAATTAAAGTGCAGGTGCCGGGTGGCGATTTTTTTTGGGCCGTCTGCCATCACCTGCCCCCTCTGGCCTCCTCAGGCGGGGTGCCGGCCACGATTGCTCAGCCTGGCGCTCCTCTTGAGGGCTCTTTTGCCGGCACCCCGCTCCCCGGTGGCCCAGCAGGATCCCGTTGCGCGCTGCGCTAGGCCCCTCCTTTAATCAGGGGAGTGAGGCCTGTAGTACCGCGACGCTACGTGCTGGCCCGCGAGGCGCTGCTCCACGTAACGCCGCGATATTCAATCGGAGCGCCCCAAGAGGGAGGGGGAGCGCTTCCAGTAGCAACCCGCCTCCTGCTTGGGGCGCTACCATTCAATTTCGGGTGCGGGGGTGCTAGCTTTTTCGGGGCGCTAAAAGTAATTGCCCCAAAGTGGGCGCGACCCAATTTTCCCGATCTCTTCAAGGACAATGCTCAGGAACTCGCGGTGCGGGGGCAGGTCAGTGAGAGGGCGACTGAGGAGGGAGGTTTCAGCAGATCGGCAGCATAAATTGGGGCATCCAAAGGTCAATTTGATCCCAGTGTTTCTGTTACTCTCTCAGTGTCTCTGTTACTCTCCCAGTGTCTCTGTTATTCTCCCAGTGTTTCTGTTACTCTCCCAGTGTCTCTGTTACTCTCTCAGTGTCTCTGTTACTCTCGCAGTGTCTCTGTTACTCTCCCAGTGTCTCTGTTACTCTCCCAGTGTCTCTGTTACTCTCCCAGTGTCTGTGTTACTCTCCCAATGTCTCTGTTACTCTCTCAGTTTCTCTGTTACTCTCTCAGAGTGTTTCTCATTCTCTCAGTGTCTCTGTTACTCTCCCAGTGTCTCTGTTACTCTCTCAGTGTCTCTGTTACTCTCTCTGTCTCTGTTACTCTCTCATTGTCTCTGTTACTCTTTCAGTGTCTCTGTTACTCTCTCAGTTTCTCTGTAACTCTCTCAAAGTCTCTGTTACTCTCCCACTGTCTCTGTTACTCTCCCAGTGTCTCTGTCACTCTCTCAGCGTCTCTGTTACTCTCTCAGTTTCTCTGTTACTCTCCCAGTGTCTCTGTTACTCTCCCAGTGTCTCTGTTACTCTCCCAGTGCCTGTGTTACTCTCTCAGTGTCTCTGTTTCTCTCTCAGTTTCTTTCTTAATCTCTCAGTGTCCCTGTTACTCTCCCAGTGTCTCTGTTACTCTCCCAGTGTCTCTGTTACTCTCCCAGTGTCTGTGTTACTCTCTCAGTGTCTCTGTTTCTCTCTCAGTGTCTGTTACTCTCTCAGTGTCTCTGTTACTCTCTCAGAGGCTCTGTTACTCTCCAGTGTCTCTCTCACTCTCTTTGTCTCTGTTACTCTCTCCGTTTCTCTGTTACTCTCTCAGTGTCTCTGTTACTCTCCAGTGTCTCTCTCACTCTCTCAGTGTCTCTGTTACTCTCTCAGTGTCTCTGTTACTCTCCCAGTGTCTCTGTTACTCTCTGTGTCTCTGTTACTCTCTCAGTGTCTCTGTTACTCTCTCAGTGTCTCTGTTACTCTCTCAGTGTCTCTGTTGCTCTCTTAGTGTCTCTGTTACACTCCCAGTGTCTCTGTTACACTCCCAGTCTCTCTGTTACTCTCTCAGTGACTCTGTTACGCTCCAGTGTCTCTGTTACTCTCCCAGTGTCTCTGTTATTCTCGCAATGTCTCTGTTACTCTCCCAGTGTCTCTGTTGCTCTCTCAGTGTCTCTCTCATCTCCCAGTCTCTCTGTTAATCCCTCAGTGTCTCTGTTAATCTCTCAGTGTCTCTTTTATCTCCCAGTGTCTCTGTTACTCTCTCAGTGTCTCTGTTACTCTCTGTTTCTCTGTTACTCTCCCAGTGTCTCTTTTACTCTCCCAGTGTCCCTGTTACTCTCCCAGTGTCTCTGTTACTCTCCCAGTGTCTCTGTTACTCTCCCAGTGTCTGTGTTACTCTCTCAGTGTCTCTGTTTCTCTCTCAGTGTCTCTGTTACTCCCGCAGTGTCTCTGTTACTCTCCCAGTGACTCTGTTACTCTCTCAGTGTCTCTCTCACTCTCCCAGTCTCTCTGTTAATCCCTCAGTGTCTCTGTTAATTTCTCAGTGTCTCTGTTGTTCTCTCAGTGTCTCTGTTACACTCCCAGTGTCTCTGTTACTCTCTCAGTGTCTCTGTTACTCTCCCAGTGTCTCTGTTACTCTCTCAGTGTCTCTGTTACTCTCTCAGTGTCTCTGTTACTCTCCCAGTGTCTCTGTTACTCTCCCAATGTCTCTGTTACTCTCCCAGTGTCTCTGTTACTCTCCCAGTGTCTCTGTTACTCTCTCAGTGTGTCTTTTACTCTCTTAGTGTCTCTGTTACACTCCCAGTGTCTCTGTTGCTCTCTCAGTGTCTCTGTTACACTCTGAGTGTCTCTGTTACTCTCTCAGTGTCTCTGTTACTCTCTGTTTCTTTGTTACTCTCTCAGTGTCTCTGTTACTCTCTCACTGTCTCTCTCACTCTCTCAGTGTCTGTTACTCTCTCAGTGTCTCTGTTACTCTCCCAGTGTCTCTGTTACTCTCCCAGTGTCTCTGTTACTCTCCCAATGTTTCTGTTACTCTATCAGTGTCTCTGTTACTCTCTCAGTGTCTCTGTTACTCTCTGTGTCTCTGTTACTCTCCCAGTGTCTCTGTTACTCTCCCAGTGTCTCTGTTACTCTCCCAGTGTCTCTGTTGCTCTCTCAGTGTCTCTGTTACACTCCCAGTGTCTCTGTTGCTCTCTCAGTGTCTCTGTTACACTCTGAGTGTCTCTGTTACTCTCTCAGTGTCTCTGTTACTCTCTCAGTGTCTCTGTTACTCTCCCAGTGTCTCTGTTACTCTTTCAGTGTTTCTTTTACTCTCTCAGTGTCTCTGTTACTCTCTCAGTGTCTCTGTTACTCTCTCAGTGTCTCTGTTACTCTCCCAGTGTCTGTGTTACTCTCTCAGTGTCTCTGTTTCTCTCTCAGTGTCTCTGTTACTCTCTCAGTGTCTCTGTTACTCTCCCAGTGTCTCTGTTACTCTCTCAGTGTCACTGTTACTCTCTCAGTATCTCTGTTACTCTCTCAGTGTCTCTCTCACTCTCCCAGTCTCTCTGTTAATCCCTCAGTGTCTCTGTTAATCTCTCAGTGTCTCTGTTGTTCTCTCAGTGTCTCTGTTACACTCCCAGTGTCTCTGTTACTCTCTCAGTGTCTCTGTTACTCTCCCAGTGTCTCTGTTACTCTCTCAGTGTCTCTGTTACTCTCCCAGTGTCTCTGTTACTCTCCCAGTGTCTCTGTTACTCTCCCAGTGTCTGTGTTACTCTCTCAGTGTCTCTGTTACTCTCCCAGTGTCTCTGTTACTCTCCCAGTGTCTCTGTTACTCTCCCAGTGTCTGTGTTACTCTCTCAGTGTGTCTTTTACTCTCTCAGTGTCTCTGTTACTCTCCCAGTGTCTCTGTTACCCTTCCAGTGCCTCTGTTACTCTCTCAGTGTCTGTTTTACTCTCTCAGTGTCTGTTTTACTCTCTGAATGTCTCTGTTACTCTCTCAGTGTCTCTGTTACACTATCAGTGTCGCTGTTACTCTCCCAGTGTTTCTGTTAGTCTCCCAGTATTTCTGTTACTCTCCCAGTGTTTCTGTTACTCTCTCAGTGTCTCTGTTACTCTCTCAGTGTCTCAGTTACTCTCTCAGTGTCTCTGTTACACTATCAGTGTCGCTGTTACTCTCCCAGTGTTTCTGTTAGTCTCCCAGTATTTCTGTTACTCTCCCAGTGTTTCTGTTACTCTCTCAGTGTCTCTGTTACTCTCTCAGTGTCTCAGTTACTCTCTCAGTGTCTCTGTTACTCTCCCAGTGTCTCTGTTACTCTCCCAGTGTCTCTGTTACTCTCCCAGTGTCTCTGTTGCTCTCTCAGTGTCTCTGTTACACCGCCAGTGTCTCTGTTGCTCTCTCAGTGTCTCTGTTACACTCTGAGTGTCTCTGATACTCTCTCAGTGTCTCTGTTACTCTCTGTTTCTTTGTTACTTTCTCAGTGTCTCTGTTACTCTCTCACTGTCTCTCTCACTCTCTCAGTGTCTGTTTCTCTCAGTGTCTCTGTTACTCTCCCAGTGTCTCTGTTACTCTCCCAGTGTCTCTGTTACTCTCCCAATGTCTCTGTTACTCTCTCAGTTTCTCTGTTACTCTCTCAGTGTGTCTCTCATTCTCTCAGTGTCTCTGTTACTCTCCCAGCGTCTCTGTTACTCTCTCAGTGTCTCTGTTACTCTCTCTGTGTCTGTTACTCTCTCATTGTCTCTGTTACTCTCTCAGTGTCTCTGTTACTCTCTCAGAGTCTCTGTTACTCTCTCAGTTTCTCTGTAATTCTCTCAATGTCTCTGTTACTCTCCCACTGTCTCTGTTACTCTCCCAGTGTCTCTGTCACTCTCTCAGCGTCTCTGTTACTCTCTTAGTGTCTTTCTCAATCTCTCAGTGTCTCTGTTACTCTCTCCGTTGCTCTGTTACTCTCTCAGTGTCTCTTTTATCTCCCTGTGTCTCTGTTACTCTCTCAGTGTCTCTGTTACTATCTGTTTCTCTGTTACTCTCCCAGTGTCTATTTGACTCTCCCAGTGTTTCTGTTACTCTCTCAGTGTCTCTGTTACTCTCCCAGTGTCTGTGTTACTCTCTAAGTGTCTCTGTTTCTCTCTCAGTGTCTCTGTTGCTCTCTCAGTGTCTCTGTTACTCTCTCAGAGTCTCTGTTACTCTCTCAGTGACTCTGTTACTCTCTCAGTGTCTCTCTCACTCACCCAGTCTCTCTGTTAATCCCTCAGTGTCTCTGTTAATCCCTCAGTGTCTCTGTTGTTCTCGCAGTGTCTCTGTTACACTCCCAGTGTCTCTGTTACTCTCTCAGTGTCTCTGTTACTCTCCCAGTGTCTCTGTTACTCTCTCGGTGTCTCTGTTACTCTCTCAGTGTCTCTGTTACTCTCCCAGTGTCTCTGTTACTCTCCCAATGTCTCTGTTACTCTCCCAGTGTCTCTGTTACTCTTTCAGTGTTTCTTTTACTCTCTCAGTGTCTCTGTTTCTCTCTCAGTGTCTTTGTTACTCTTCCAGTGCCTCTGTTACTCTCTCAGTGTCTGTTTTACTCTCTCAGTGTCTGTTTTATTCTCTGAATGTCTCTGTTACTCTCTCAGTGTCTCTGTTACACTCTCAGTGTCTCTGTTACTCTCCCATTGTTTCTGTTACTCTCCCAGTATTTCTGTTACTCTCCCAGTGTTACTGTTACTCTCTCAGTGTCTCTGTTACTCTCTCAGTGTCTCTGTTACTCTCCCAGTGTCTCTGTTACTCTCCCAGTGTCTCTGTTACTCCCCCAGTGTCACTGTTGCTCTCTCAGTGTCTCTGTTACACTCCCAGTGTCTCTGTTGCTCTCTCAGTGTCTCTGTTATACTCTGAGTGTCTCTGTTACTCTCTCAGTGTCTCTGTTACTCTCTGTTTCTTTGTTACTCTCTCAGTGTCTCTGTTACTCGCTCAGTGTCTCTGTTATTCTCTCAATGTCTCTGTTATTCTCTCATTTTTTCTCTCACTCTCTCAGTGTCTTTCTCACTCTCTCAGTGTCTGTTACTCTCTCAGTGTCTCTGTTACTCTCTCAGAGGCTCTGTTACTCTCCAGTGTCTCTCTCACTCTCTTTGTCTCTGTTACTCTCTCCGTTTCTCTGTTACTCTCTCAGTGTCTCTGTTACTCTCTCAGAGTCTCTGTTACTCTCCAGTGTGTCTCTCACTCTCTCAGTGTCTCTGTTACTCTCTCCGTTTCTCTGTTACTCTCTCAGTGTCTCTGTTACTCTCTCAGAGTCTCTGTTACTCTCCAGTGTCTCTCTCACTCTCTCAGTGTCTCAGTTACTCTCTCAGTGTCTCTGTTACTCTCCCAGTGTCTCTGTTACTCTCTGTGTCTCTGTTACTCTCTCAGTGTCTCTGTTACTCTCTCAGTGTCTCTGTTACTCTCTCAGTGTCTCTGTTGCTCTCTTAGTGTCTCTGTTACACTCCCAGTGTCTCTGTTACACTCCCAGTTTCTCTGTTACTCTCCCAGTGACTCTGTTACGCTCCAGTGTCTCTGTTACTCTCCCAGTGTCTCTCTCACTCTCTAAGTGTCTCTCTCACTCTCCCAGTGTCTATGTTACTCTCTCAGAGTCTCTGTTACTCTCCAGTGTCTCTCTCACTCTCTCAATGTCTCTGTTACTCTCTCAGTGTCTCTGTTACTCTCCCAGTGTCTCTGTTATTCTCGCAATGTCTCTGTTACTCTCCCAGTGTCTCTGTTGCTCTCTCAGTGTCTCTCTCATCTCCCAGTCTCTCTGTTAATCCCTCAGTGTCTCTGTTAATCTCTCAGTGTCTCTGTTGTTCTCTCAGTGTCTCTGTTACACTCCCAGTGTCTCTGTTACTCTCTCAGTGTCTCTGTTACTCTCCAGTGTCTCTCTCACTCTCTGTGTCTCTGTTACTCTCTCCGTTTCTCTGTTACTCTCTCAGTGTCTCTGTTACTCTCTCAGAGTCTCTGTTACTCTCCCAGTGTCTCTGTTGCTCTCTCATTGTCTCTGTTACTCTCTCAGAGTCTATGTTACTCTCCCAGTGTCTCTGTTACTCTCTCAGTGTCTCTGTTACTCTCTCAGTGTCTCTGTTACTCTCTCAGAGTCTCTGTTACTCTCCAGTGTCTCTCTCACTCTCTCAGTGTCTCTGTTACTCTCTCAGTGTCTCTGTTACTCTCCCAGTGTCTCTGTTACTCTCTGTGTCTCTGTTACTCTCTCAGTGTCTCTGTTACTCTCTCAGTGTCTGTGTTACTCTCTCAGTGTCTCTGTTGCTCTCTTAGTGTCTCTGTTACACTCCCAGTGTCTCTGTTACACTCCCAGTGTCTCTGTTACTCTCTGTGTCTCTGTTACTCTCTCAGTGTCTCTGTTACTCTCTCAGTGTCTGTGTTACTCTCTCAGTGTCTCTGTTGCTCTCTTAGTGTCTCTGTTACACTCCCAGTGTCTCTGTTACACTCCCAGTCTCTCTGTTACTCTCTCAGTGACTCTGTTACGCTCCAGTGTCTCTGTTACTCTCCCAGTGTCTCTCTCACTCTCTAAGTGTCTCTCTCACTCTCCCAGTGTCTATGTTACTCTCTCAGAGTCTCTGTTACTCTCCAGTGTCTCTCTCACTCTCTCAGTGTCTCTGTTACTCTCTCAGTGTCTCTGTTACTCTCCCAGTGTCTCTGTTATTCTCGCAATGTCTCTGTTACTCTCCCAGTGTCTCTGTTGCTCTCTCAGTGTGTCTTTTACTTCCCAGTGTCTCTGTTACTCTCCCAGTGTCTATGTTACTCTCTCAGTGTCTCTGTTACTCTTCCAGTGCCTCTGTTACTCTCTCAGTGTCTGTTTTACTCTCCCAGTGTCTCTGTTACTCTCCCAGTGTCTCTGTTACTCTTCCAGTGCCTCTGTTACTCTCTCAGTGTCTGTTTTACTCTCTCAGTGTCTCTGTTACTCTCCCAGTGTCTCTGTTACTCTTCCAGTGCCTCTGTTACTCTCTCTGTGTCTGTTTTACTCTCTCAGTGTCTGTTTTACTCTCTGAATGTCTCTGTTACTCTCCCAGTGTTTCTGTTACTCTCCCAGTATTTCTGTTACTCTCCCAGTGTTCCTGTTACTTTCTCAGTGTCTCTGTTACTCTCTCAGTGTCTCTGTTACTCTCTCAATGTCTCTGTTACTCTCCCAGTGTCTCTGTTACTCTCCCAGTGTCTCTGTTACTCTCCCAGCGTCTCTGTTGCTCTCTCAGTGTCTCTGTTACACTCTCAGTGTCTCTGTTGATCTCTCAGTGTCTCTGTTACACTCTGAGTCTCTCTGTTACTCTCTCAGTGTCTCTGTTACTCTCTGTTTCTTTGTTGCTCTCTCAGTGTCTCTGTTACTCGCTCAGTGTCTCTGTTATTCTCTCAATGTCTCTGTTAGTCTCTCATTTTTTCTCTCAATCTCTCAGTTTCTCTGTTACTCTCTCAGAGGCTCTGTTGCTCTCCAGTGTCTCTCTCACGTTCTGTGTCTCTGCTGCTCTCTCCGTTTCTCTGTTACTCTCCAGTGTCTCTCTCACTCTCTCAGTGTCTCTGTTACTCTCTCCATTTCTCTGTTACTCTCTCAGTGTCTCTGTTACTCTCTCAGTGTCTCTGTTACTCTCTCAATGTCTCTGTTACTCTCCCAGTGTCTCTGTTACTCTCCCAGTGTCTCTGTTGCTCTCTCAGTGTCTCTGTTACTGTCCCAGTGTCTCTGTTGCTCTCTCAGTGTCTCTGTTACACTCTGAGTGTCTCTGTTACTCTCTCAGTGTCTCTGTTACTATCTTTTTCTTTGTTACTCTCTCCATTTCTCTGTTACTCTCTCAGTGTCTCTGTTACTCTCTCAGAGTCTCTGTTACTCTCCAGTGTCTCTCTCAGTGCCTCTGTTACTCTCTCAGTGTCTCTGTTACTCTCTCAGTATCTCTGTTACTCTCTCAGTGTCTCTGTTACACTCCCAGTGGCTCTGTTACTCTCTCAGTGTCTCTGTTACTCTCTCAGTGTCTCTGTTACTCTCCCAGTCTGTCTGTTAATCCCTCAGTGTCTCTGTTACTCTCTCAGTGACTCTGTTGCTCTCTTAGTGTCTCTGTTACACTCCCAGTGGCTCTGTTACACTCCCAGTGTCTCTGTTACTCTCTCAGTGTCTCTGTTACTCTCTCAGAGTCTCTGTTACTCTCCAGTGTCTCTCTCACTCTCTCAGTGTCTCTGTTACTCTCTCCGTTTCTCTGTTACTCTCTCAGTGTCTCTGTTACTCTCTCAGTGTCTCTGTTACTCTCCAGTGTCTCTCTCACTCTCTCAGTGTCTCTGTTACTCTCTCAGTGTCTCTGTTACTCTCCCAGTGTCTCTGTTACTCTCTCAGTGTCTCTGTTACTCTCTCAGTGTCTCTGTTACTCTCTCAGTGTCTCTCTCACTCTCCCAGTCTGTCTGTTAATCCCTCAGTGTCTCTGTTACTCTCTCAGTGACTCTGGTGCTCTCTTAGTGTCTCTGTTACACTCCCAGTGTCTCTGTTACTCTCTCAGTGTCTCTGTTACTCTTCCAGTGCCTCTGTTACTCTCTCAGTGACTGTTTTACTCTCTCAGTGTCTGTTTTACTCTCTGAATGTCTCTGTTACTCTCTCAGTGTCTCTGTTACACGTGTCTCTGTTACTCTCCCAGTATTTCTGTTACTCTCCCAGTGTTCCTGTTACTCTCTCAGTGTCTCTGTTACTCTCTCAATGTCTCTGTTACTCTCTCAGTGTCTCTGTTACACTCCCAGTGTCTCTGTTGCTCTCTCAGTGTCTCTGTTACACTCTGAGTGTCTCTGTTACTCTCTCAGTGTCTCTGCTACTCTCTGTTTCTTTGTTACTCTCTCAGTGTCTCTGTTACTCTCTCACCGTCTCTCTCACTCTCTCAGTGTCTCTGTTACTCGCTCAGTGTCTCTGTTATTCTCTCAATGTCTCTGTTATTCTCTCATTTTTTCTCTCACTCTCTCAGTGTCTCTGTTATTCTCTCAGTGTCTCTGTTACTCTCCAGTGTCTCTCTCACTCTTTCAGTGTCTCTGTTACTCTCTCAGAGTCTGTTACTCTCCAGTGTCTCTCTCACTCTCTCAGTGTCTCTGTTACTCTCTCCGTTTCTCTGTTGCTCTCTCAGTGTCTCTGTTACTCTCTCAGAGTCTCTGTTACTCTCCAGTGTCTCTCTCACTCTCTCAGTGTCTCTGTTACTCTCCCAGTGTCTCTGTTACACTCCCAGTCTCTCTGTTACTCTCTCAGTGACTCTGTTACGCTCCAGTGTCTCTGTTACTCTCCCAGTGTCTCTCTCACTCTCTAAGTGTCTCTCTCACTCTCCCAGTGTCTATGTTACTCTCTCAGAGTCTCTGTTACTCTCCAGTGTATCTCCCACTCTCTCAGTATCTCTGTTACTCTCTCAGTGTCTCTGTTACTCTCCCAGTGTCTCTGTTACTCTCTCAGTGTCTCTGTTACTCTCCTAGTGTCTCTGTTGCTCTCTCAGTGTCTCTCTCACTCTCCCAGTCTCTCTGTTAATCCCTCAGTGTCTCTGTTAATCTCTCAGTGTCTCTGTTGTTCTCTCAGTGTCTCTGTTACATTCCCAGTGTCTCTGTTACTCTCTCAGTGTCTCTGTTAATCTCTCAGTGTCTCTGTTGTTCTCTCAGTGTCTCTGTTACACTCCCAGTGTCTCTGTTACTCTCTCAGTGTCTCTGTTACTTCCCAGTGTCTCTGTTACCCTCTCAGTGTCTCTGTTACTCTCTCAGTGTCTCTGTTACTCTCCCAGTGTCTCTGTTACTCTCCCAATGTCTCTGTTACTCTCCCAGTGTGTCTTTTACTCTCTCAGTGTCTCTGTTACTCTCCCAGTGTCTCTGTTACTCTCTCAGTGTGTCTTTTACTCTCTCAGTGTCTCTGTTACTCTCCCAGTGTCTCTGTTACTCTTCCAGTGCCTCTGTTACTCTCTCAGTGTCTGTTTTACTCTCTCAGTTTCTGTTTTACTCTCTGAATGTCTCTGTTACTCTCCCAGTGTTTCTGTTACTCTCCCAGTATTTCTGTTACTCTCCCAGTGTTCCTGTTACTCTCTCAGTGTCTCTGTTACTCTCCCAATGTCTCTGTTACTCTCTCAGTGTCTCTGTTACTCTCTCAGTGTCTCTGTTACTCTCTCAGTGTCTCTCTCACTCTCCCAGTGTCTCTGTTGCTCTCTCAGTGTCTCTGTTACACTCCCAGTGTCTCTGTTGCTCTCTCAGTGTCTCTGTTACACTCTGAGTGTCTCTGTTACTCTCTCAGTGTCTCAGTTACTCTCTGTTTCTTTGTTACTCCCTCAGTGTCTCTGTTATTCTCTCAATGTCTCTGTTATTCTCTCATTTTTTCTCTCAATCTCTCAGTTTCTCTGTTACTCTCTCATGTGTCTCTCTCACTCGTTCACTGTCTCTGTTACTCTCTCAGAGGCTCTGTTACTCTCCAGTGTCTCTCTCATCTCTGTGTCTCTGCTACTCTCTCCGTTTCTCTGTTACTCTCTCAGTGTCTCTGTTACTCTCTCAGAGTCTCTGTTACTCTCCAGTGTCTCTCTCACTCTCTCAGTGTCTCTGTTACTCTCTCAGTGTCTCTGTTACTCTCCCAATGTCTCTGTTACTCTCTCAGTGTCTCTGTTACTCTCTCAGTGTCTCTGTTACTCTCTCAGTGTCTCTCTCACTCTCCCAGTCTGTCTGTCAATCCCTCAGTGTCTCTGTTACTCTCTCAGTGACTCTGTTGCTCGCTTAGTGTCTCTGTTACACTCCCAGTGTCTCTGTTACACTCCCAGTGTCTCTGTTACTCTCTCAGTGTCTCTGTTACTCTCTCAGTGTCTCTGTTACTTTCCCAGTGTCTCTGTTACTCTCCCAGTGTCTCTGTTACTCTCCCAGTCTCTCTGTTACTCTCCCAATGTCTCTGTTACTCTCTCAGTGTCTCTGATACTCTCTTAGTGTCTCTGTTACTCTCCCAGTGTTTCTGTTACTCTCCCAGTGTCTCTGTTACTCTCTCAGTGTCTCTGTTACTCTCCCAGTGTCTCTGTTACTCTCCCAATGTCTCTGTTACTCTCTCAGTGTCTCTGATACTCTCTTAGTGTCTCTGTTACTCTCCCAGTGTTTCTGTTACTATCCCAGTGTCTCTGTTATTCTCGCAATGTCTCTGTTACTCTCCCAGTGTCTCTGTTGCTCTCTCAGTGTCTCTCTCATCTCCCAGTCTCTCTGTTAATCCCTCAGTGTCTCTGTTAATCTCTCAGTGTCTCTGTTGTTCTCTCAGTGTCTCTGTTACACTCCCAGTGTCTCTGTTACTCTCCCAGTGTCTCTGTTACTCTCTCAGTGTCTCTGTTACTCTCTCAGTGTCTGTTTTACTCTCTTAGTGTCTGTTTTACTCTCTGAATGTCTCTGTTACTCTCCCAGTGTTTCTGTTACTCTCCCAGTATTTCTGTTACTCTCCCAGTGTTCCTGTTACTCTCTCAGTGTCTCTGTTACTCTCTCAGTGTCTCTGTTAATCTCTCAGTGTCTCTGTTGTTCTCCCAGTGTCTCTGTTACTCTCCCAGTGTCTCTGTTACTCTCCCAGTGTCTCTGTTGCTCTCTCAGTGTCTCTGTTACACTCCCAGTGTCTCTGTTACACTCTGAGTGTCTCTGTTACTCTCTCAGTGTCTCTGTTACTCTCTGTTTCTTTGTTACTCTCTCAGTGTCTCTGTTACTCGCTCAGTGTCTCTGTTATTCTCTCAATGTCTCTGTTAGTCTCTCATTTTTTCTCTCAATCTCTCAGTTTCTCTGTTACTCTCCAGTGTCTCTCTCACTCTCTGTGTCTCTGCTACTCTCTCCGTTTCTCTGTTACTCTCCAGTGTCTCTCTCACTCTCTTAGTGTCTCTGTTACTCTCTCCGTTTCTCTGTTACTCTCTCAGTGTCTCTGTTACTCTCTCAGAGTCTCTGTTACTCTCCAGTGTCTCTCTCAGTGTCTCTGTTACTCTCTCAGTGTCTCTGTTACTCTCTCAGTGTCTCTGTTACTCTCTCAGTGTCTCTCTCACTCTCCCAGTGTCTCTGTTGCTCTCTCAGTGTCTCTGTTACACTCCCAGTGTTTCTGTTACTCTCCCAGTGTCTCTGTTATTCTCGCAATGTCTCTATTACTCTCCCAGTGTCTCTGTTGCTCTCTCAGTGTCTCTCTCATCTCCCAGTCTCTCTGTTAATCCCTCAGTGTCTCTGTTAATCTCTCAGTGTCTCTGTTGTTCTCTCAGTGTCTCTGTTACACTCCCAGTGTCTCTGTTACTCTCCCAGTGTCTCTGTTACTCTCTCAGTGTCTCTGTTACTCTCTCAGTGTCTGTTTTACTCTCTTAGTGTCTGTTTTACTCTCTGAATGTCTCTGTTACTCTCCCAGTGTTTCTGTTACTCTCCCAGAATTTCTGTTACTCTCCCAGTGTTCCTGTTACTCTCTCAGTGTCTCTGTTACTCTCTCAGTGTCTCTGTTACTCTCGCAATGTCTCTGTTACTCTCCCAGTGTCTCTGTTACTCTCCCAGTGTCTCTGTTACTCTCCCAGTGTCTCTGTTGCTCTCTCAGTGTCTCTGTTACACTCCCAGTGTCTCTGTTACACTCTGAGTGTCTCTGTTACTCTCTCAGTGTCTCTGTTACTCTCTGTTTCTTTGTTACTCTCTCAGTGTCTCTGTTACTCGCTCAGTGTCTCTGTTATTCTCTCAATGTCTCTGTTAGTCTCTCATTTTTTCTCTCAATCTCTCAGTTTCTCTGTTACTCTCCAGTGTCTCTCTCACTCTCTGTGTCTCTGCTACTCTCTCCGTTTCTCTGTTACTCTCCAGTGTCTCTCTCACTCTCTTAGTGTCTCTGTTACTCTCTCCGTTTCTCTGTTACTCTCTCAGTGTCTCTGTTACTCTCTCAGAGTCTCTGTTACTCTCCAGTGTCTCTCTCAGTGTCTCTGTTACTCTCTCAGTGTCTCTGTTACTCTGCCACTGTCTCTGTTAATCTCTCATTGTCTCTGTTACTCTCTCAGTATCTCTGTTACTCTCCCAGTGTCTCTGTTACTCTCTCATTGTCTCTGTTACTCTCTCAGTATCTCTGTTACTCTCTCAGTGTCTCTCTCACTCTCCCAGTCTGTCTGTTAATCCCTCAGTGTCTCTGTTGCTCTCTCAGTGACTCTGTTGCTCTCTTAGTGTCTCTGTTACACTCCCAGTGGCTCTGTTACACTCCCAGTGTCTCTGTTACTCTACCAGTGCCTCTGTTACTCTCTCAGTGTCTCTGTTACTCTGTCAGTGTCTCTGTTACTCTCTCTATGTCTCTGTTAGTCTCTCATTTTTTCTCTCACTCTCTCAGTGTCTCTGTTACTCTCTCAGTGTCTCTGTTACTCTCTCAGTGTCTCTCTCACTCGTTCACTGTCTCTGTTACTCTCTCAGAGGCTCTGTTACTCTCCAGTGTCTCTCTCACTCTCTGTGTCTCTGTTACTCTCTCTGTTTCTCTGTTACTCTCTCAGTGTCTCTGTTACTCTCTCAGAGTCTCTGTTACTCTCCAGTGTCTCTCTCTCTCTCTCAGTGTCTCTGTTACTCTCTCCGTTTCTCTGTTACTCTCCCAGTGTCTCTGTTACTCTCTCAGTGTCTCTGTTACTCTCTCAGTGTCTCTGTTACTCTCCCAGTGTCTCTGTTACTCTCTCAGTGTCTCTGTTACTCTCTCAGAGTCTCTGTTACTCTCCAGTGTCTCTCTCACTCTCTCAGTGTCTCTGTTACTCTCTCCGTCTCTCTGTTACTCTCTCAGAGTCTCTGTTACTCTCCAGTGTCTCTCACACTCTCTCAGTGTCTCTGTTACTCTCTCAGTGTCTCTGTTACTCTCCCAGTGTCTCTGTTACTCTCTCAGTGTCTCTGTTGCTCTCTCAGTGTCTCTCTCACTCTCCCAGTCTGTCTGTTAATCCCTCAGTGTCTCTGTTTCTCTCTCAGTGACTCTGGTGCTCTCTTAGTGTCTCTGTTACACTCCCAGTGTCTCTGTTACACTCCCAGTGTCTCTGTTACTCTCTCAGTGTCTCTGTTACTCTCTCAGTGACTCTGTTGCTCGCTTAGTGTCTCTGTTACACTCCCAGTGTCTCTGTTACACTCCCAGTGTCTCTGTTACTTTCCCAGTGTCTCTGTTACTCTCCCAGTGTCTCTGTTACTCTCCCAGTCTCTCTGTTACTCTCCCAATGTCTCTGTTACTCTCTCAGTGTCTCTGATACTCTCTTAGTGTCTCTGTTACTCTCCCAGTGTTTCTGTTACTCTCCCAGTGTCTCTGTTACTCTCTCAGTGTCTCTGTTACTCTCCCAGTGTCTCTGTTACTCTCCCAATGTCTCTGTTACTCTCTCAGTGTCTCTGATACTCTCTTAGTGTCTCTGTTACTCTCCCAGTGTTTCTGTTACTCTCCCAGTGTCTCTGTTATTCTCGCAATGTCTCTGTTACTCTCCCAGTGTCTCTGTTGCTCTCTCAGTGTCTCTCTCATCTCCCAGTCTCTCTGTTAATCCCTCAGTGTCTCTGTTAATCTCTCAGTGTCTCTGTTGTTCTCTCAGTGTCTCTGTTACACTCCCAGTGTCTCTGTTACTCTCCCAGTGTCTCTGTTACTCTCTCAGTGTCTCTGTTACTCTCTCAGTGTCTGTTTTACTCTCTTAGTGTCTGTTTTACTCTCTGAATGTCTCTGTTACTCTCCCAGTGTTTCTGTTACTCTCCCAGTATTTCTGTTACTCTCCCAGTGTTCCTGTTACTCTCTCAGTGTCTCTGTTACTCTCTCAGTGTCTCTGTTACTCTCTCAATGTCTCTGTTACTCTCCCAGTGTCTCTGTTACTCTCCCAGTGTCTCTGTTACTCTCCCAGTGTCTCTGTTGCTCTCTCAGTGTCTCTGTTACACTCCCAGTGTCTCTGTTACACTCTGAGTGTCTCTGTTACTCTCTCAGTGTCTCTGTTACTCTCTGTTTCTTTGTTACTCTCTCAGTGTCTCTGTTACTCGCTCAGTGTCTCTGTTATTCTCTCAATGTCTCTGTTAGTCTCTCATTTTTTCTCTCAATCTCTCAGTTTCTCTGTTACTCTCCAGTGTCTCTCTCACTCTCTGTGTCTCTGCTACTCTCTCCGTTTCTCTGTTACTCTCCAGTGTCTCTGTTACTCTCCCAGTCTCTCTGTTACTCTCCCAATGTCTCTGTTACTCTCTCAGTGTCTCTGATACTCTCTTAGTGTCTCTGTTACTCTCCCAGTGTTTCTGTTACTCTCCCAGTGTCTCTGTTACTCTCTCAGTGTCTCTGTTACTCTCCCAGTGTCTCTGTTACTCTCCCAATGTCTCTGTTACTCTCTCAGTGTCTCTGATACTCTCTTAGTGTCTCTGTTACTCTCCCAGTGTTTCTGTTACTCTCCCAGTGTCTCTGTTATTCTCGCAATGTCTCTATTACTCTCCCAGTGTCTCTGTTGCTCTCTCAGTGTCTCTCTCATCTCCCAGTCTCTCTGTTAATCCCTCAGTGTCTCTGTTAATCTCTCAGTGTCTCTGTTGTTCTCTCAGTGTCTCTGTTACACTCCCAGTGTCTCTGTTACTCTCCCAGTGTCTCTGTTACTCTCTCAGTGTCTCTGTTACTCTCTCAGTGTCTGTTTTACTCTCTTAGTGTCTGTTTTACTCTCTGAATGTCTCTGTTACTCTCCCAGTGTTTCTGTTACTCTCCCAGTATTTCTGTTACTCTCCCAGTGTTCCTGTTACTCTCTCAGTGTCTCTGTTACTCTCTCAGTGTCTCTGTTACTCTCTCAATGTCTCTGTTACTCTCCCAGTGTCTCTGTTACTCTCCCAGTGTCTCTGTTACTCTCCCAGTGTCTCTGTTGCTCTCTCAGTGTCTCTGTTACACTCCCAGTGTCTCTGTTACACTCTGAGTGTCTCTGTTACTCTCTCAGTGTCTCTGTTACTCTCTGTTTCTTTGTTACTCTCTCAGTGTCTCTGTTACTCGCTCAGTGTCTCTGTTATTCTCTCAATGTCTCTGTTAGTCTCTCATTTTTTCTCTCAATCTCTCAGTTTCTCTGTTACTCTCCAGTGTCTCTCTCACTCTCTGTGTCTCTGCTACTCTCTCCGTTTCTCTGTTACTCTCCAGTGTCTCTCTCACTCTCTTAGTGTCTCTGTTACTCTCTCCGTTTCTCTGTTACTCTCTCAGTGTCTCTGTTACTCTCTCAGAGTCTCTGTTACTCTCCAGTGTCTCTCTCAGTGTCTCTGTTACTCTCTCAGTGTCTCTGTTACTCTGCCACTGTCTCTGTTAATCTCTCATTGTCTCTGTTACTCTCTCAGTATCTCTGTTACTCTCCCAGTGTCTCTGTTACTCTCTCATTGTCTCTGTTACTCTCTCAGTATCTCTGTTACTCTCTCAGTGTCTCTCTCACTCTCCCAGTCTGTCTGTTAATCCCTCAGTGTCTCTGTTGCTCTCTCAGTGACTCTGTTGCTCTCTTAGTGTCTCTGTTACACTCCCAGTGGCTCTGTTACACTCCCAGTGTCTCTGTTACTCTTCCAGTGCCTCTGTTACTCTCTCAGTGTCTCTGTTACTCTGTCAGTGTCTCTGTTACTCTCTCTATGTCTCTGTTAGTCTCTCATTTTTTCTCTCACTCTCTCAGTGTCTCTGTTACTCTCTCAGTGTCTCTGTTACTCTCTCAGTGTCTCTCTCACTCGTTCACTGTCTCTGTTACTCTCTCAGAGGCTCTGTTACTCTCCAGTGTCTCTCTCACTCTCTGTGTCTCTGTTACTCTCTCTGTTTCTCTGTTACTCTCTCAGTGTCTCTGTTACTCTCTCAGAGTCTCTGTTACTCTCCAGTGTCTCTCTCTCTCTCTCAGTGTCTCTGTTACTCTCTCCGTTTCTCTGTTACTCTCCCAGTGTCTCTGTTACTCTCTCAGTGTCTCTGTTACTCTCTCAGTGTCTCTGTTACTCTCCCAGTGTCTCTGTTACTCTCTCAGTGTCTCTGTTACTCTCTCACTGTCTCTGTTACTCTCTCAGAGTCTCTGTTACTCTCCAGTGTCTCTCTCACTCTCTCAGTGTCTCTGTTACTCTCTCCGTCTCTCTGTTACTCTCTCAGAGTCTCTGTTACTCTCCAGTGTCTCTCACACTCTCTCAGTGTCTCTGTTACTCTCTCAGTGTCTCTGTTACTCTCCCAGTGTCTCTGTTACTCTCTCAGTGTCTCTGTTGCTCTCTCAGTGTCTCTCTCACTCTCCCAGTCTGTCTGTTAATCCCTCAGTGTCTCTGTTTCTCTCTCAGTGACTCTGGTGCTCTCTTAGTGTCTCTGTTACACTCCCAGTGTCTCTGTTACACTCCCAGTGTCTCTGTTACTCTCCCAGTGTCTCTGTTACTCCCGCAGTGTCTCTGTTACTTTCCCAGTGTCTCTGTTACTCTCCCAGTGTCTCTGTTACTCTCCCAGTCTCTCTGTTACACTCCCAGAGTCTCTGTTACACTCTCAGTGTCTCTGTTACTCTCCCAGTGTCTCTGTTACTCTCCCAATGTCTCTGTTACTCTCCCAGTGTCTCTGATAGTCTCTCAGTGTGTCATTTACTCTCTCAGTGTCTCTGTTACTCTCCCAGTGTCTCTGTTACTCTTCCAGTGCCTCTGTTACTCTCTCAGTGTCTGTTTTACTCTCTCAGTGTCTCTGTTACTCTCTCAGTGTCTCTGTTACTCTCCCAGTGTCTCTGTTACTCTCCCAGTCACTCTGTTACTCTCCCAGTGTCTCTGTTACTCTCTGTGTCTCTGTTACTCTCTCAGTGTCTCTGTTACTCTCCCAGTGTCTCTGTTATTCTCTCAGTGTCTCTCATTCTCTCAGTGTCTCTGTTACTCTCTCAGTGTCTCTCTCATTCTCTCAGTGTCTCTGTTACTCTCTCAGTGTCTCTCTCATTCTCTCAGTGTCTCTGTTACTCTCCCAGTGTCTCTGTAAGTCTCTCAGTTTCTCTGTTACTCTCCCCAGGTCTCTGTTACTCTCCCAGTGTCTCTCGCACTCTCTCAGTGTCTCTGTTACTCTCTCAGTGTCTCTCTCACTCACTCAGTGTCTCTGTTACTCTCCCAGTGTCTCTCTCTCTCTCAGTGTCTCTGTTACTCTCTCAGTTTCTCTGTTACTCTCTCAGTGTCTCTGTTACTCTCTCAGTGTCTCTGTTACTCTCTCAGTGTCTCTGTTACTCTCCCAGTGTCTCTGTTACTCTCTCAGTGTCTCTGTTACTCTCTCAGTGTCTCTGTTACTCTCTCATTGTCTCTCTCACTCTCCCAGTCTCTCTGTTAATCCCTCAGTGTCTCTGTTAATCTCTCAGTGTCTCTGTTGCTCTCCCAGTGTCTCTCTCACTCTCTCAGTGTCTCTGTTACTCTCTCAGTGTCTCTGTTACTCTCTCATTGTCTCTCTCACTCTCCCAGTGTCTCTGTTAATCCCTCAGTGTCTCTGTTAATCTCTCAGTGTCTCTGTTGCTCTCCCAGTGTCTCTTTCACTCTCTCAGTGTCTCTGTTACTCTCTCAGTGTCTCTGTTACTCTCTCAGTGTCTGTCTCACTCTCTCAGTGTCTCTGTTACTCTCCCAGTGTCTCTCTCACTCTCTCAGTGTCTCTGATACTCTCTCAGTTTCTCTGTCACTCTCTCAGTGTCTCTGTTATTCTCTCAGTGTCTCTGTTACACTCCCAGTGTCTCTGTTACTCTCTCAGTGTCTCTGTTACTCTCCCAGTGTCTCTGTTACTCTCTCAGTGTCTCTGTTACTCTCTCAGTGTCTCTGTTACTCTCCCAGTGTCTCTGTTACTCTCCCAATGTCTCTGTTACTCTCCCAGTGTCACTGTTACTCTCCCAGTGTCTCTGTTACTCTCCCAGTGTCTCTGTTACTCTCCCAGTGTCTCTGTTACACCCTCAGTGTCTCTGTTACTCCCTCAGTGTCTCTGTTACTCCCTCAGTGTCTGTGTTACTCTCTGAGTGTCTCTGTTACTCTCTCAGTGTCTCTTTTACGCTCTCAGTTTCTTTGTTACTCTCTTAGTGTCTCTGTTACACTCTCAATGTCTCTCTCACTCTCTCAGTGTCTCTGTTACTCTCTCAGTGTCTCTATTATTCTCTCATTTTCTCTCTCACTTTCTCAGTGTCTCTGTTACTCTCCCAGTGTTTCTGTTACTCTCCCAGTGTCTCTGTTACTCTCTCAGTGTCTCTGTTACTCTCCCAGTGTCTCTGTTACTCTCCCAATGTCTCTGTTACTCTCTCAGTGTCTCTGATACTCTCTTAGTGTCTCTGTTACTCTCCCAGTGTTTCTGTTACTCTCCCAGTGTCTCTGTTATTCTCGCAATGTCTCTGTTACTCTCCCAGTGTCTCTGTTGCTCTCTCAGTGTCTCTCTCATCTCCCAGTCTCTCTGTTAATCCCTCAGTGTCTCTGTTAATCTCTCAGTGTCTCTGTTGTTCTCTCAGTGTCTCTGTTACACTCCCAGTGTCTCTGTTACTCTCCCAGTGTCTCTGTTACTCTCTCAGTGTCTGTTTTACTCTCTTAGTGTCTGTTTTACTCTCTGAATGTCTCTGTTACTCTCCCAGTGTTTCTGTTACTCTCCCAGTATTTCTGTTACTCTCCCAGTGTTCCTGTTACTCTCTCAGTGTCTCTGTTACTCTCTCAGTGTCTCTGTTACTCTCTCAATGTCTCTGTTACTCTCCCAGTGTCTCTGTTACTCTCCCAGTGTCTCTGTTACTCTCCCAGTGTCTCTGTTGCTCTCTCAGTGTCTCTGTTACACTCCCAGTGTCTCTGTTACACTCTGAGTGTCTCTGTTACTCTCTCAGTGTCTCTGTTACTCTCTGTTTCTTTGTTACTCTCTCAGTGTCTCTGTTACTCGCTCAGTGTCTCTGTTATTCTCTCAATGTCTCTGTTAGTCTCTCATTTTTTCTCTCAATCTCTCAGTTTCTCTGTTACTCTCCAGTGTCTCTCTCACTCTCTGTGTCTCTGCTACTCTCTCCGTTTCTCTGTTACTCTCCAGTGTCTCTGTTACTCTCCCAGTCTCTCTGTTACTCTCCCAATGTCTCTGTTACTCTCTCAGTGTCTCTGATACTCTCTTAGTGTCTCTGTTACTCTCCCAGTGTTTCTGTTACTCTCCCAGTGTCTCTGTTACTATCTCAGTGTCTCTGTTACTCTCCCAGTGTCTCTGTTACTCTCCCAATGTCTCTGTTACTCTCTCAGTGTCTCTGATACTCTCTTAGTGTCTCTGTTACTCTCCCAGTGTTTCTGTTACTCTCCCAGTGTCTCTGTTATTCTCGCAATGTCTCTATTACTCTCCCAGTGTCTCTGTTGCTCTCTCAGTGTCTCTCTCATCTCCCAGTCTCTCTGTTAATCCCTCAGTGTCTCTGTTAATCTCTCAGTGTCTCTGTTGTTCTCTCAGTGTCTCTGTTACACTCCCAGTGTCTCTGTTACTCTCCCAGTGTCTCTGTTACTCTCTCAGTGTCTCTGTTACTCTCTCAGTGTCTGTTTTACTCTCTTAGTGTCTGTTTTACTCTCTGAATGTCTCTGTTACTCTCCCAGTGTTTCTGTTACTCTCCCAGTATTTCTGTTACTCTCCCAGTGTTCCTGTTACTCTCTCAGTGTCTCTGTTACTCTCTCAGTGTCTCTGTTACTCTCGCAATGTCTCTGTTACTCTCCCAGTGTCTCTGTTACTCTCCCAGTGTCTCTGTTACTCTCCCAGTGTCTCTGTTGCTCTCTCAGTGTCTCTGTTACACTCCCAGTGTCTCTGTTACACTCTGAGTGTCTCTGTTACTCTCTCAGTGTCTCTGTTACTCTCTGTTTCTTTGTTACTCTCTCAGTGTCTCTGTTACTCGCTCAGTGTCTCTGTTATTCTCTCAATGTCTCTGTTAGTCTCTCATTTTTTCTCTCAATCTCTCAGTTTCTCTGTTACTCTCCAGTGTCTCTCTCACTCTCTGTGTCTCTGCTACTCTCTCCTTTTCTCTGTTACTCTCCAGTGTCTCTCTCACTCTCTTAGTGTCTCTGTTACTCTCTCCGTTTCTCTGTTACTCTCTCAGTGTCTCTGTTACTCTCTCAGAGTCTCTGTTACTCTCCAGTGTCTCTCTCAGTGTCTCTGTTACTCTCTCAGTGTCTCTGTTACTCTGCCACTGTCTCTGTTAATCTCTCATTGTCTCTGTTACTCTCTCAGTATCTCTGTTACTCTCCCAGTGTCTCTGTTACTCTCTCATTGTCTCTGTTACTCTCTCAGTATCTCTGTTACTCTCTCAGTGTCTCTCTCACTCTCCCAGTCTGTCTGTTAATCCCTCAGTGTCTCTGTTGCTCTCTCAGTGACTCTGTTGCTCTCTTAGTGTCTCTGTTACACTCCCAGTGGCTCTGTTACACTCCCAGTGTCTCTGTTACTCTTCCAGTGCCTCTGTTACTCTCTCAGTGTCTCTGTTACTCTGTCAGTGTCTCTGTTACACTCTCTATGTCTCTGTTAGTCTCTCATTTTTTCTCTCACTCTCTCAGTGTCTCTGTTACTCTCTCAGTGTCTCTGTTACTCTCTCAGTGTCTCTCTCACTCGTTCACTGTCTCTGTTACTCTCTCAGAGGCTCTGTTACTCTCCAGTGTCTCTCTCACTCTCTGTGTCTCTGTTACTCTCTCTGTTTCTCTGTTACTCTCTCAGTGTCTCTGTTACTCTCTCAGAGTCTCTGTTACTCTCCAGTGTCTCTCTCTCTCTCTCAGTGTCTCTGTTACTCTCTCCGTTTCTCTGTTACTCTCCCAGTGTCTCTGTTACTCTCTCAGTGTCTCTGTTACTCTCTCAGTGTCTCTGTTACTCTCCCAGTGTCTCTGTTACTCTCTCAGTGTCTCTGTTACTCTCTCACTGTCTCTGTTACTCTCTCAGAGTCTCTGTTACTCTCCAGTGTCTCTCTCACTCTCTCAGTGTCTCTGTTACTCTCTCCGTCTCTCTGTTACTCTCTCAGAGTCTCTGTTACTCTCCAGTGTCTCTCACACTCTCTCAGTGTCTCTGTTACTCTCTCAGTGTCTCTGTTACTCTCCCAGTGTCTCTGTTACTCTCTCAGTGTCTCTGTTGCTCTCTCAGTGTCTCTCTCACTCTCCCAGTCTGTCTGTTAATCCCTCAGTGTCTCTGTTTCTCTCTCAATGACTCTGGTGCTCTCTTAGTGTCTCTGTTACACTCCCAGTGTCTCTGTTACACTCCCAGTGTCTCTGTTACTCTCCCAGTGTCTCTGTTACTCCCGCAGTGTCTCTGTTACTTTCCCAGTGTCTCTGTTACTCTCCCAGTGTCTCTGTTACTCTCCCAGTCTCTCTGTTACACTCCCAGAGTCTCTGTTACACTCTCAGTGTCTCTGTTACTCTCCCAGTGTCTCTGTTACTCTCCCAATGTCTCTGTTACTCTCCCAGTGTCTCTGATAGTCTCTCAGTGTGTCATTTACTCTCTCAGTGTCTCTGTTACTCTCCCAGTGTCTCTGTTACTCTTCCAGTGCCTCTGTTACTCTCTCAGTGTCTGTTTTACTCTCTCAGTGTCTCTGTTACTCTCTCAGTGTCTCTGTTACTCTCCCAGTGTCTCTGTTACTCTCCCAGTCACTCTGTTACTCTCCCAGTGTCTCTGTTACTCTCTGTGTCTCTGTTACTCTCTCAGTGTCTCTGTTACTCTCCCAGTGTCTCTGTTATTCTCTCAGTGTCTCTCATTCTCTCAGTGTCTCTGTTACTCTCTCAGTGTCTCTCTCATTCTCTCAGTGTCTCTGTTACTCTCTCAGTGTCTCTCTCATTCTCTCAGTGTCTCTGTTACTCTCCCAGTGTCTCTGTAAGTCTCTCAGTTTCTCTGTTACTCTCCCCAGGTCTCTGTTACTCTCCCAGTGTCTCTCGCACTCTCTCAGTGTCTCTGTTACTCTCTCAGTGTCTCTCTCACTCACTCAGTGTCTCTGTTACTCTCCCAGTGTCTCTCTCTCTCTCTCAGTGTCTCTGTTACTCTCTCAGTTTCTCTGTTACTCTCTCAGTGTCTCTGTTACTCTCTCAGTGTCTCTGTTACTCTCTCAGTGTCTCTGTTACTCTCCCAGTGTCTCTGTTACTCTCTCAGTGTCTCTGTTACTCTCTCAGTGTCTCTGTTACTCTCTCATTGTCTCTCTCACTCTCCCAGTCTCTCTGTTAATCCCTCAGTGTCTCTGTTAATCTCTCAGTGTCTCTGTTGCTCTCCCAGTGTCTCTCTCACTCTCTCAGTGTCTCTGTTACTCTCTCAGTGTCTCTGTTACTCTCTCATTGTCTCTCTCACTCTCCCAGTGTCTCTGTTAATCCCTCAGTGTCTCTGTTAATCTCTCAGTGTCTCTGTTGCTCTCCCAGTGTCTCTTTCACTCTCTCAGTGTCTCTGTTACTCTCTCAGTGTCTCTGTTACTCTCTCAGTGTCTGTCTCACTCTCTCAGTGTCTCTGTTACTCTCCCAGTGTCTCTCTCACTCTCTCAGTGTCTCTGATACTCTCTCAGTTTCTCTGTCACTCTCTCAGTGTCTCTGTTATTCTCTCAGTGTCTCTGTTACACTCCCAGTGTCTCTGTTACTCTCTCAGTGTCTCTGTTACTCTCCCAGTGTCTCTGTTACTCTCTCAGTGTCTCTGTTACTCTCTCAGTGTCTCTGTTACTCTCCCAGTGTCTCTGTTACTCTCCCAATGTCTCTGTTACTCTCCCAGTGTCACTGTTACTCTCTCAGTGTCTCTGTTACTCTCCCAGTGTCTCTGTTACTCTCCCAATGTCTCTGTTACTCTCCCAGTGTCACTGTTACTCTCCCAGTGTCTCTGTTACTCTCCCAGTGTCTCTGTTACTCTCCCAGTGTCTCTGTTACACCCTCAGTGTCTCTGTTACTCCCTCAGTGTCTCTGTTACTCCCTCAGTGTCTGTGTTACTCTCTGAGTGTCTCTGTTACTCTCTCAGTGTCTCTTTTACGCTCTCAGTTTCTTTGTTACTCTCTTAGTGTCTCTGTTACACTCTCAATGTCTCTCTCACTCTCTCAGTGTCTCTGTTACTCTCTCAGTGTCTCTATTATTCTCTCATTTTCTCTCTCACTTTCTCAGTGTCTCTGTTACTCTCCCAGTGTCTCTGTTACTCTCCCAGTGTCTCTGTTACTCTCTCAGTGTCTCTGTTACTCTCCCAGTGTCTCTGTTACTCTCTCAGTGTCTCTATTACTCTCTCAGTGTCTCTGTTACTCTCCCAGTGTCTCTGTTACTCTCCCAGTGTCTCTGTTACTCTCTCAGTGTCTCTGTTACTCTCCCAGTTTCTCTGTTATTCATTCAGTGTCTCTCACTCACCCAGTGTCTCCGTTACTCTCCCAGTGTCTCTGTTACTCTCCCAGTGTCTCTGTTACTCTCCCAGTGTCTCTGTTACTCTCCCAGTGTCTCTGTTACTCTCCCAGTGTCTCTGTTACTCTCCCAGTGTCTCTGTTACTCTCTGTGTCTCTGTTACTCTCTTAGTTTCTCTGTTACACTCTCATTGTCTCTCTCACTCTCTCAGTGTCTCTGTTACTCTCTCAGTGTCTCTGTTACTCTCCCAGTGTCTCTGTTACTCTCCCAGTGTCTCTGTTACTCTCCCAGTGTCTCTGTTACTCTCCCAGTGTCTCTGTTACTCTCCCAGTGTCTCTGTTGCTCTCTCAGTGTCTCTGTTACACTCCCAGTGTCTCTGTTACACTCTGAGTGTCTCTGTTACTCTCTCAGTGTCTCTGTTACTCTCTGTTTCTTTGTTACTCTCTCAGTGTCTCTGTTACTCGCTCAGTGTCTCTGTTATTCTCTCAATGTCTCTGTTAGTCTCTCATTTTTTCTCTCAATCTCTCAGTTTCTCTGTTACTCTCCAGTGTCTCTCTCACTCTCTGTGTCTCTGCTACTCTCTCCGTTTCTCTGTTACTCTCCAGTGTCTCTCTCACTCTCTTAGTGTCTCTGTTACTCTCTCCGTTTCTCTGTTACTCTCTCAGTGTCTCTGTTACTCTCTCAGAGTCTCAGTTACTCTCCAGTGTCTCTCTCAGTGTCTCTGTTACTCTCTCAGTGTCTCTGTTACTCTGCCACTGTCTCTGTTAATCTCTCATTGTCTCTGTTACTCTCTCAGTATCTCTGTTACTCTCCCAGTGTCTCTGTTACTCTCTCATTGTCTCTGTTACTCTCTCAGTATCTCTGTTACTCTCTCAGTGTCTCTCTCACTCTCCCAGTCTGTCTGTTAATCCCTCAGTGTCTCAGTTGCTCTCTCAGTGACTCTGTTGCTCTCTTAGTGTCTCTGTTACACTCCCAGTGGCTCTGTTACACTCCCAGTGTCTCTGTTACTCTTCCAATGCCTCTGTTACTCTCTCAGTGTCTCTGTTACTCTGTCAGTGTCTCTGTTACTCTCTCTATGTCTCTGTTAGTCTCTCATTTTTTCTCTCACTCTCTCGGTGTCTCTGTTACTCTCTCAGTGTCTCTGTTACTCTCTCAGTGTCTCTCTCACTCGTTCACTGTCTCTGTTACTCTCTCAGAGGCTCTGTTACTCTCCAGTGTCTCTCTCACTCTCTGTGTCTCTGTTACTCTCTCTGTTTCTCTGTTACTCTCTCAGTGTCTCTGTTACTCTCTCAGAGTCTCTGTTACTCTCCAGTGTCTCTCTCTCTCTCTCAGTGTCTCTGTTACTCTCTCCGTTTCTCTGTTACTCTCCCAGTGTCTCTGTTACTCTCTCAGTGTCTCTGTTACTCTCTCAGTGTCTCTGTTACTCTCCCAGTGTCTCTGTTACTCTCTCAGTGTCTCTGTTACTCTCTCACTGTCTCTGTTACTCTCTCAGAGTCTCTGTTACTCTCCAGTGTCTCTCTCACTCTCTCAGTGTCTCTGTTACTCTCTCCGTCTCTCTGTTACTCTCTCAGAGTCTCTGTTACTCTCCAGTGTCTCTCACACTCTCTCAGTGTCTCTGTTACTCTCTCAGTGTCTCTGTTACTCTCCCAGTGTCTCTGTTACTCTCTCAGTGTCTCTGTTGCTCTCTCAGTGTCTCTCTCACTCTCCCAGTCTGTCTGTTAATCCCTCAGTGTCTCTGTTTCTCTCTCAGTGACTCTGGTGCTCTCTTAGTGTCTCTGTTACACTCCCAGTGTCTCTGTTACACTCCCAGTGTCTCTGTTACTCTCCCAGTGTCTCTGTTACTCCCGCAGTGTCTCTGTTACTTTCCCAGTGTCTCTGTTACTCTCCCAGTGTCTCTGTTACTCTCCCAGTCTCTCTGTTACACTCCCAGAGTCTCTGTTACACTCTCAGTGTCTCTGTTACTCTCCCAGTGTCTCTGTTACTCTCCCAATGTCTCTGTTACTCTCCCAGTGTCTCTGATAGTCTCTCAGTGTGTCATTTACTCTCTCAGTGTCTCTGTTACTCTCCCAGTGTCTCTGTTACTCTTCCAGTGCCTCTGTTACTCTCTCAGTGTCTGTTTTACTCTCTCGGTGTCTCTGTTACTCTCTCAGTGTCTCTGTTACTCTCCCAGTGTCTCTGTTACTCTCCCAGTCACTCTGTTACTCTCCCAGTGTCTCTTTTACTCTCTGTGTCTCTGTTACTCTCTCAGTGTCTCTGTTACTCTCCCAGTGTCTCTGTTATTCTCTCAGTGTCTCTCATTCTCTCAGTGTCTCTGTTACTCTCTCAGTGTCTCTCTCATTCTCTCAGTGTCTCTGTTACTCTCTCAGTGTCTCTCTCATTCTCTCAGTGTCTCTGTTACTCTCCCAGTGTCTCTGTAAGTCTCTCAGTTTCTCTGTTACTCTCCCCAGGTCTCTGTTACTCTCCCAGTGTCTCTCGCACTCTCTCAGTGTCTCTGTTACTCTCTCAGTGTCTCTCTCACTCACTCAGTGTCTCTGTTACTCTCCCAGTGTCTCTCTCTCTCTCTCAGTGTCTCTGTTACTCTCTCAGTTTCTCTGTTACTCTCTCAGTGTCTCTGTTACTCTCTCAGTGTCTCTGTTACTCTCTCAGTGTCTCTGTTACTCTCCCAGTGTCTCTGTTACTCTCTCAGTGTCTCTGTTACTCTCTCAGTGTCTCTGTTACTCTCTCATTGTCTCTCTCACTCTCCCAGTCTCTCTGTTAATCCCTCAGTGTCTCTGTTAATCTCTCAGTGTCTCTGTTGCTCTCCCAGTGTCTCTCTCACTCTCTCAGTGTCTCTGTTACTCTCTCAGTGTCTCTGTTACTCTCTCATTGTCTCTCTCACTCTCCCAGTGTCTCTGTTAATCCCTCAGTGTCTCTGTTAATCTCTCAGTGTCTCTGTTGCTCTCCCAGTGTCTCTTTCACTCTCTCAGTGTCTCTGTTACTCTCTCAGTGTCTCTGTTACTCTCTCAGTGTCTGTCTCACTCTCTCAGTGTCTCTGTTACTCTCCCAGTGTCTCTCTCACTCTCTCAGTGTCTCTGTTACTCTCTCAGTTTCTCTGTCACTCTCTCAGTGTCTCTGTTATTCTCTCAGTGTCTCTGTTACACTCCCAGTGTCTCTGTTACTCTCTCAGTGTCTCTGTTACTCTCCCAGTGTCTCTGTTACTCTCTCAGTGTCTCTGTTACTCTCTCAGTGTCTCTGTTACTCTCCCAGTGTCTCTGTTACTCTCCCAATGTCTCTGTTACTCTCCCAGTGTCACTGTTACTCTCCCAGTGTCTCTGTTACTCTCCCAGTGTCTCTGTTACTCTCCCAGTGTCTCTGTTACACCCTCAGTGTCTCTGTTACTCCCTCAGTGTCTCTGTTACTCCCTCAGTGTCTGTGTTACTCTCTGAGTGTCTCTGTTACTCTCTCAGTGTCTCTTTTACGCTCTCAGTTTCTTTGTTACTCTCTTAGTGTCTCTGTTACACTCTCAATGTCTCTCTCACTCTCTCAATGTCTCTGTTACTCTCTCAGTGTCTCTATTATTCTCTCATTTTCTCTCTCACTTTCTCAGTGTCTCTGTTACTCTCCCAGTGTCTCTGTTACTCTCCCAGTGTCTCTGTTACTCTCTCAGTGTCTCTGTTACTCTTCCAGTGTCTCTGTTACTCTCTCAGTGTCTCTATTACTCTCTCAGTGTCTCTGTTATCTCCCAGTGTCTCTGTTACTCTCCCAGTGTCTCTGTTACTCTCTCAGTGTCTCTGTTACTCTCCCAGTTTCTCTGTTATTCATTCAGTGTCTCTCACTCACCCAGTGTCTCCGTTACTCTCCCAGTGTCTCTGTTACTCTCCCAGTGTCTCTGTTACTCTCCCAGTGTCTCTGTTACTCTCCCAGTGTCTCTGTTACTCTCCCAGTGTCTCTGTTACTCTCCCAGTGTCTCTGTTACTCTCTGTGTCTCTGTTACTCTCTTAGTTTCTCTGTTACACTCTCATTGTCTCTCTCACTCTCTCAGTGTCTCTGTTACTCTCTCAGTGTCTCTGTTACTCTCCCAGTGTCTCTGTTACTCTCTCAGTGTCTCTGTTACTCTCTCAGTGTGTCTGTTACTCTCCCAGTGTCTCTGTTACTCTCCCAATGTCTCTCTTACTCTCCCAGTGTCTCTGTTGCACTCCTAGTGTCTCTGTTACTCTCTCAGTGTCTCTGTTACTCTCCCAGTGTCTCTGTCACTCTCCCAGTGTCTCTGTTATTCTCTCAGTGTCTCTGTTACTCTCTCAGTGTCTCTGTTACTCTCCCAGTATCTCTGTTACTCTCCCAATGTCTCTGTTACTCTCCCAGTGTCTCTGTTACTCTCTCAGTGTGTCCTTTGCACTCTCAGTGTCTCTGTTACTCTCCCAGTGCCTCTAGTACTTTTCCAGTGCCTCTGTTACTCTTTCCGTGTCTGTTTTACTCTCTCAGTGTCTCTGTTACTCTCTCAATGTCTCTGTTACTCTCTCAGTGTCTCTGTTACTCTCTCAGTGTCTCTGTTACTCTCTCAGTGTCTCTGTTACTCTCTCAGTGTCTCTGTTACTCTCTCAGAGTCTCTGTTACTCTCCAGTGTCTCTCTCAGTCTCTCAGTGTCTCTGTTACTCTCTCCGTTTCTCTGTTACTCTCTCAGTGTCTCTGTTACTCTCTCAGAGTCTCTGTTACTCTCCAGTGTCTCTCTCACTCTCTCAGTGTCTCTGTTACTCTCCCAGTGTCTCTGTTACTCTCTCCGTGTCTCTGTTACTCTCTCAGTGTCTCTGTTACTCTCTCAGTGTCTCTCTCACTCTCCCAGTCTGTCTGTTAATCCCTCAGTGTCTCTGTTACGCTCTCAGTGACTCTGGTGCTCTCTTAGTGTCTCTGTTACACTCCCAGTGTCTCTGTTACACTCCCAGTGTCTCTGTTACTCTCTCAGTGTCTCTGTTACTCCCGCAGTGTCTCTGTTACTTTCCCAGTCTCTCTGTTACTCTCCCAGCGTCTCTGTTACTCTCTCAGTGTCTGTTTTACTCTCTCAGTGTCTCTGTTACTCTCTTCGTGTCTCTGTTACTCTCCCAGTGTCTCTGTTACTCTCCCAGTCACTCTGTTACTCTCCCAGTGTCTCTGTTACTCTCTGTGTCTCTGTTACTCTCTCAGTGTCTCTGTTACTCCCCCAGTGTCTCTGTTACTCTCCCAGTGTCTCTGTTACACTCTCAGTGTCTCTGTTACTCTCTCAGTGTCCCTGTAACTCTCTCAGTTTCTCTGTTACTCTCTCAGTGTCTCTCTCGTTCTCTCAGTGTCTCTGTTACTCTCCCAGTGTCTCTGTTACTCTCTCAGTTTCTCTGTAACTCTCTCAGTGTCTCTGTTACTCTCCCCATGTCTCTGTTACTCTCCCAGTGTCTCTCTCACTCTCTCAGTGTCTCTGTTACTCTCTCAGTGTCTCTCTCACTCTCTCAGTGTCTCTGTTACTCTCCCAGTGTCTCTCTCACTATCTCAGTGTCTCTGTTACTCTCTCAGTTTCTCTGTCACTCTCTCAGTGTCTCTGTTACTCTCTCAGTGTCTCTGTTACTCTCCCAGTGTCTCTGTTACTCTCTCAGTTTCTCTGTCACTCTCTCAGTGTCTCTGTTATTCTCTCAGTGTCTCTGTTACTCTCTGTGTCTTGTTACTCTCTCAGTGTCTCTGTTACTCTCTCAGTGTCTCTGTTACTCTCTCAGTCTTTCTGTTAATCTCACAGTGTCTCTGTTACTCTCTCAGTGTCTCTTTTACTCTCTCAGTGTCTCTGTTACTCTCTCAGTGTCTCTGTTACTCTCTCAATGTCTCTGTTACTCTCTCAGTGTCTCTGTTACTCTCCTAGTGTCGCTGTTACTCTCTCAGTGTCTCTGTTACTCTCCCAGTGTCTCTTTTAACCTCTCAATGTCTCTGTTACTCTCCCAGTGTCTCTGTAACTCTCCCAGTGTCTCTGTTCCTCTCTGTGTCTCTGTAACTCTCCCAGTGTCTCTGTAACTCTCCCAGTGTCTCTGTTACTCTCTGTGTCTCTGTAACTCTCCGAGTGTCTCTGTTACTCTCTGTGTCTCTGTTACTCTCCCAGTGTCTCTGTTACACTCCCATCGTCTCTGTTACTCTCTGTGTCTCTCTTACTCTCTCAGTGTCTCTGTTACTCTCCCGGTGGCTCTGAATCTCTCTCAGTGTCTCTGTTACTCTCCCGGTGTCTCCGTTACTCTCTCAGTGTCTCTGTTACTCTCTCAGTGTCTCTTTTACTCTCTCTGTGTCTCTGTTACTCTCTCAGTGTCTCTCTCACTCTCTGACTGTCTCTGTTGCTGTCACAGTGTCTCTGTTACTCACCCAGTATCTCTGTTACTCTCCCAGTATCTCTGCTACTCTCTCAGTGTCTCTGTTACTTTCCCATTGTCTCTGTTACTCTCTCAGTGTCTCTGTTACACTCCCACTGTCTGTTTTACTCTCTCAGTGTCTCTGTTACTCCCCCAGTGTCTCTGTTACTCTCTTAGGGTCTCTGTTAAACTCCCAGTGTCTCTGTTACTCTCTCAGCGTCTCTGTTACTCTCCCAGTGTCTCTGTTACTCTCTCAGTGTCTCTGTTACTCTCTCAGTGTCTCTGTTACTCTCCCGGTGTCTCTGTTACTCTCCCTGTGTCTCTGTTACTCTCCCAGTGTCTCTGTTACTCTCTCAATGTTTCTGTTACTCTCTCAGTGTCTCTGTTACTCTCCCAGTATCTCTGTTACTCACCCAGTGTCTCTGTTACTCTCTCAGTGTCTCTGTTACTCACCCAGTGTCTCTGTTACTCTCTCAGTGTCTCTGTTACTCTCTCAGTGTCTCTGTTACTCCCCCAGTGTCTCTGTTACTCTCCCAGTGTCTCTGTTACTCTCCCAGTGTCTCTGTTACTCTCTCAGTGTCTCTGTTACTCTCTCAGTGTCTCTGTTACTCCCCCAGTGTCTCTGTTACTCTCCCAGTGCCTCTGTTACTCTCCCAGTGTCTCTGTTACTCTCCCAGTGTCTCTGTTACTCTCTCTGTGTCTCTGTTACTCTCTCAGTGTTTCTGTTAATCTCACAATGTCTGTGTTACACTCTCAGTGTCTCTTTTACTCTCTCAGTGTTTCTGTTACTCTCCCAGTGTCTCTGTTAGTCTCCCCGTGTCCCTGTTACTCTCTGTGTCTCTGTTACTCACTCGGTGTCTCTGTTACTCGTCCAGTGTCTCTGTTACTCTCTTAGTTTCTCTGTTACTCTCTCAGTATCTCTGTTAATCTCTCTGAGTCTCTGTTGCTCTCTCAGTGTCTCTGTTACTCTCTCAGTGTCTCTGTTACTCTCTCAGTGTGTCTGTTACTCTCTCAATGTCTCTGTTATTCTCTCAGTGTCTCTGTTACTCTCTGTGTCTTGTTACTCTCTCAGTGTCTCTGTTACTCTCTCAGTGTCTCTGTTACTCTCTCAGTCTTTCTGTTAATCTCACAGTGTCTCTGTTACTCTCTCAGTGTCTCTTTTACTCTCTCAGTGTCTCTGTTACTCTCTCAGTGTCTCTGTTACTCTCTCAATGTCTCTGTTACTCTCTCAGTGTCTCTGTTACTCTCCTAGTGTCGCTGTTACTCTCTCAGTGTCTCTGTTACTCTCCCAGTGTCTCTTTTAACCTCTCAATGTCTCTGTTACTCTCCCAGTGTCTCTGTAACTCTCCCAGTGTCTCTGTTCCTCTCTGTGTCTCTGTAACTCTCCCAGTGTCTCTGTTACTCTCTGTGTCTCTGTTACTCTCCCAGTGTCTCTGTTACACTCCCATCGTCTCTGTTACTCTCTGTGTCTCTCTTACTCTCTCAGTGTCTCTGTTACTCTCCCGGTGGCTCTGAATCTCTCTCAGTGTCTCTGATACTCTCCCGGTGTCTCCGTTACTCTCTCAGTGTCTCTGTTACTCTCTCAGTGTCTCTTTTACTCTCTCTGTGTCTCTGTTACTCTCTCAGTGTCTCTCTCACTCTCTCACTGTCTCTGTTGCTGTCACAGTGTCTCTGTTACTCACCCAGTATCAGTTACTCTCTCAGTGTCTCTGTTACTCTCCCAGTGTCTCTGTTACTCTCTCAGTGTCTCTGTTACTCTCCCAGTATCTCTGTTACTCTCTCAGTGTCTCTGTTACTCTCCCAATGTCTCTCTTACTCTCCCAGTGTCTCTGTTACTCTCTTAGTGACTCTCTCACTCTCCCAGTGTCTCTGTTACTCCCTCAGTGTCTCTGTTACTCTCTCAGTGTCTCGGTTACTCTCTCAATGTCTCTGTTACTCTCCCAGTGTCCCTGTCACTCTCCCAGTGACTCTGTCACTCTTTCAGTGTCTCTGTTTCTCTCTTTGTCTCTGTTACTCTCCCAGTGTCTCTGTTACACTTCCAGTTTCTCTGCTACTCCCCCAGTGTCTCTGTTACTCTCCCAGTATCTCTGTTAGTCTCTCAGTGTCTCTGTTACTCTCTCAGTGTCTCTGTTACTCTCTCAGTGTCTCTGTTACACTCCCAGTGTCTCTGTTACACTCCCAGTGTCTCTGTTACTCTCCCAGTGTCTCTGTTACTCTCTCAGTGTCTCTGTTACTCTCTCAGTGTCTCTGTTACTCTCCCAGTGTCTCCGTTACTCTCCCAGTATCTCTGTTACACTCCCAGTGTCTCTGTTACACTCCCAGTGTCTCTGTTACTCTCCCAGTGTCTCTGTTACTCTCTCAGTGTCTCTGTTACTCTCCCAGTGTCTCTGTTACTCTCTCAGTGTCTCTGTTACTCTCTCAGTGTCTCTGTTACTCTCTCAGTATCTCTGTTACTCTCCCAGTGTCTCTGTTACTCTCCCAGTGTTTCTGTTACTCTCTCAATGTCTCTGTTACTCTCCCAGTGTCTCTGTTACTCTCTCAGTGTCTCTGTTACTCTCTCAGTGTCTCTGTTACTCTCTCAGTGTCTCTGTTACTCTTTCAATGTCTCTATTACTCTCCCAGTGTCTCTGTTACTCTCTCAGTGTCTCTGTTACTCTCTCAGTGTCTCTGTTACTCTCTCAGTGTCTCTGTTACTCTCTGTGTCTCTGTTACTCTCTCAGTGTCTCTGTTACTCTCTCAGTGTCTCTGTTACTCTCTCGGTGTCTCTCTCACTCTCCCAGTGCCTCTTTTACTCTCTCAGTGTCTCTCTCACTCTCTCAGTGTCTCTGTTACTCTCTCAGTGTCTCTGTTACTCTCTGTGTCTCTGTTACTCTCCCAGTGTCTCTGTTACTCTCTCAGTGTCTCTGTTACACTCCCAGTGTCTCTGTTACTCTCTCAATGTCTCTGTTACTCTCCCAGTGTCTCTCTCACTCTCTCAGTGTCTATCTCACTCTCCCAGTGTCTCTGTTACTCTCTCAGTGTCTCTGTTACTCTCCCAGTGTCTCTTTTACTCTCCCAGTGTCTCTGTTACTCTCTCAATTTCTCTCTCACTCTCCCAGTGTCTCTCTCACTCTCTCAGTGTCTCTCTCACTCTCCCAGTGTCTCTGTTACTCTCTCAGTGTCTCTCTCACTCTCCCAGTGTCTCTGTTACTCTCTCAGTGTCTCTGTTACTCTCCCAGTGTCTCTTTTACTCTCCCAGTGTCTCTGTTACTCTCCCAGTGTCTGTCTCACAGCCGGAGCAGCAGACTATTTGGAGTCGAATGGAGAGAACAACAAGTCAATCGTGTTAAAGTACCTGCGACTGAGACGACAGGAAAGCTAACTCTCTGATGGTGTCTGTCACATGTGGCCCATCGTGTTCTCCCCTCAACAGGATACAGCATGTCTAATGTTGTGTGTGCGTACGTGAGTGTGCTTGTGTGCACGCGTGTGTGTGCACGTGTGTGCGTGAGTGTGCACGTGTATATGAGCGTGTGCATGTGCATGAGTGTGAGTGTGAGTGAGTGAATAGTGAGTGAGTGTGTGTGAGTGTGTTTGTGTGAGTTTGAGTGAGTTTGTTAGTGAGTGTGTGTGAGTGTGTTTGTTGAGTTTGAGTGAGTTTGTTAGTGTGTGTGTGTGTGTGAGTGTGTGTGTGTGTGTGTGTGTGTGAGTGTGTGAGTGTGTTTGTGAGTGTGAGAGTGAGAGTGTGAGTGAGTGTGAGTGTATGAGAGTGTGTGTGTGAGTGAGAGTGTGTGAGAGACTGTGTGTGTGTGTGAGTGTGTGAGAGTGTGTGTGTGAGTGTGTGTGTGTGTGAGAGTGTGAGTGTGAGAGTGTGAGTGTGTGAATGTGTGAGTGTGTGAGTGAGTGTGAGTGTGTGAGTGAGTGTGAGTGTGTGAGAGTGTGTGTGAATGTGAGTGTGTGTGTGAGAGTGTGTGTGAGAGTGTGTGTGTGAGTGAGTGTGAGTGTGTGAGTGTGAGTGTGAGTGTGTGAGAGTGTGTGTGTGAGTGTGTGAGTGTGAGTGTGAGTGTGTGTGAGAGTGTGTGTGAGAGTGTGTGTGTGTGAGAGTGTGAGTGTGTGTGAGTGAGTGTGTGTGTGAGTGTGAGTGTGTGTGTGAGTGTGTGAATGTGTGAGTGTGTGAATGTGTGTGTGAGTGTGAGCGTGTGAGAGAGTGTGTGTGAGTGTGTGAGAGTGTGTGTGAGAGTGTGTGTGAGAGTGTGAGTGTGTGTGAGAGTGAGTGTGTGTGTGAGTGTGAGTGTGTGTGTGAGTGTGAGTGTGTGTGTGAGTGTGTGAATGTGTGAGTGTGTGAATGTGTGTGTGAGTGTGAGTGTGTGTGTGAGTGTGTGAATGTGTGAGTGTGTGAATGTGTGTGTGAGTGTGAGCGTGTGAGAGAGTGTGTGTGAGTGTGTGAGAGTGTGTGTGAGAGTGTGTGTGAGAGTGTGTTTGAGAGTCAGTGAGTGTGAGTGTGAGTGTGAGTGAGAGTGTGAGTGAGTGTAGAAGCAGTGCGATGCACCAGTTCTCACAGAGTTTAACTTGTCTTACATTGCACAGTGCAAGCCCTGCAGCATTTGTTCAGTGTGTTAACTCAGGAGCTCAGATGAAGACCATTCGGCTTATTTAATCTCCTCCTTCCTGAACACCCACCCGTCCTCTTCCCATTGCAGACTTTAACATCCACCTGCACAGGTAGACAGGACCTGGGTCGAGTGACACCTCTGATAACGTAGCCCTCCCTCTGTACTACACAAGTCTGGGTGTGGGACTTAAACACACACCACCTGACCTGGGAATGGGTGCCACCAACTGAGCTGAGCTGGCACTTCAAGCTGCCCAGCCCATTACTCAAAGAACGGGCACAATGGCTGTTGGAGAGACGGTGAAGGATTGGAGGGTCTGAGTTCCAAATTGCAACCAGTTCATGGAATTTCTCTTTATTCTAACAAAGGGTGAATTATGGAGTCTATCTACTGTAGTTGAGGAAATATTAATGAGCGAGTTGGTTAAAAACAATTTATTTATTTCAGTTACAGGATGTTCTGGTTAATTATAGAGCTGAGGGTTGGTTTCCCTGGTAACCAATTAAAGATTTCCTAAATGTACTTTTTTGTAATGGAGTGTGTTCTTCTGGGTCCTATTAAGTGAATAAGATCTGTCTCTGGAAATCAGATAGTGCTGGCGTGTTTACACTGATGGAGGTGGGATAGGTTAGAACAGAAGACTTCAACCAGACCTACAGGCCCCGAGTCCATCTCATACTCATTTCATGGAAGCTTCTTTTGTGCTTCAGACTGTAAGGCATCTACGGGAAATTATTTTGGACGTAGCTAACCCAGTATTTATTTACTGTTTGCTGCGTCAAAGCATTAGATTGTCCTCAATTCAGCACTAATCTGACTTGGAAGATTTGTTTTGTCAGCTTGGATCTGCGGCTAGCATCCTTGCCACTGAGTCAGGAGGTCGTGGGTTCAGCTTCCAAAACTAGGACTTGAGCACAAAATCCAGGCTGATACGCCAGGGGCGTCTTTCAGATGAGATGATAAACTGAAAAAGATCCGTAAAAGATCCCATGGCACTATTTCGAAGAAGAGCGGGGGAGTTCTCCCCAGTGTCCTGGGCCAATAATTATCCCTTATTCAACACCACCAGAAACAGATTAGCTGGTCGTGCTGTTTGTGGGAGCTTACTGTGCGCAGGTTGGCTGTCGTGCCTGTTTACAAAACAGCGACTACATTTCAAAAGTAATTCATTGCCTATGAAGCACTTTGCGACATCCTAAGGCCGCGACAAGCTCATTGGAAATAATACACTGGTGTAATGTCTTCTAGGGCACAAGAGAAGCAGGTAATGAGCTACACAGTTCACTGCACTCCTCTCCCTGCACACTGTCAGTGTGTAGTATCAGTGTCTGGTTCAATGGGCACTGGGCGTTTTAACATAGTATTTACAGCACAGAAACAGGCCATTCGGCCCAACTGGTCCGTGCCGGTGTTTATGCTCCACACGAGCCTCCTCATACCCTACTTCATCTCACTCTATCAACATATCCTTCTATTCCTTTCTCCCTCATGTGTTTATCCAGCTTCCCCTTAAATGTATCCATACTATTCGCCTCAACCACTCCCTGTGGTAGCGAGTTCCACATTCTCCCCACTCTCTGGGTAAAGAAGTTTCTCCTGAATTCCCGATTGGATTTATTAGTGACTATCTTATATTGATGACCCCGAGTTCTGGTCTCCCCCACAAATGGAAACATATTCTCTACGTCTACCCTATCAAACCCCTTCATAATCATAAAGATTTCTATCAGGATCCTTATGGAACCTCCACCATTCTTCATATGCAAGGCCAGACAATGAGTGCCAATGGGGCTCCCAGCCACTGGGGACATCACAAGGGATCTCAATCCTGTTCTGATCCGAGGCCCACACAAGTTCTCTCTACAGCCATTTAACGAAAGAGAAGTGAAACGTTACTCATTCTCTTCCAACATTCTGTAGGTATTTCTTCCGACAGTTGAGGAAACCATTCACCCTTCTTGTGATGTTGGAAAAACCATTCCCAGTTGATCATTGGATGGAAGTAGACGAGCGTTCCTGCCCAGTAGAGAGAATATTCTTTTTCCGTGTTTGATAACGAGTGTCTAAAGTTTGTGTAGCTTCCATCACTTTGCCTGGCATTTTATGCAGTTTATTGCCAACGCCTTAATAAAGGCACCTCATTTGCATAGTTCAGTTTGCTCATTTGTTAATGCGTTCAATCTGTACAAAGTTAATTGGCATCTGATTAGGTTGGTTCAATTCCTGCTGGTCGCATAATGGAATCTGGAGGAGCTGAGAATAAGGCTCGGTCGGGGCAGGAGAGATTTCCTCTGATTCCAGTCCGTGCTGCACCTGATGAGGGAGCAGGTGCTGCTAGCAATTCTTTCATTCCCCAGCACTCGCATTGCTCACTCCAATGATAATAAGCACTTAGAGGAACAGGAGGAGGCCGTTCAGCCCCTCGAGCCTGCTCCGCCATCCAATCAGATCGTGGCTGATCCGCCCCTCAACTCCAATTAGCCGCTTTAGCTCCGTATCCCTCGCTACCCTCACCCAACAGAGACCGATCGCTCTCCGTCTCGAACATTTCCACGGAGCCCCAGCACCCACAGCCTTTCGGGGGCAAGAGATCCAGATTCACATACTCCTCAATGGCCTAGCTCTAATTTTAAGATTATGCACTTGCCAAAAATGTATGTGTTTGGCAATGAAAAGCTGTTTTCTTTGCCTCCATCTATATAAAGACCAGTAAAGTCAGGGTGGGGGAGGGGAGGCCGGCAGGAATCCCAAACGCTGTAATTAGTGTGGATTTGAACTGACAGTTACACAAAAAGTTCAGTCGTTGTTTTTTTAAAAGCTCTGTCACGCAAAGCTAATTCTTCATAAGTAGGATAATAAAATGCTCCATAAAGCAGAGGGTAGTGGTGAACGGTTGTTTTTCAGACTGGAGGGAAGTGTACAGTGATGTCCCCCCAGGGGTCGGTATGGGGACCACTGCTCTTTCTGATATATTAATGACCTGGACTCGGGTTACACAGGGCATCATTTCAAAGACTGCAGATGACACAAAGCTCAGAAATGTAGTGGTAAAATGGGCGGACACATGGCAGATAAAATTTAATGCAGAGCAGTGTGAAGTGATGGAAGAAAGAATGAGGGGAGGTAATATAAACTAAATGGTAGAATTATAAAGGGGGCGCAGGAGCAGAGAGACCTGGGGGGGTGTGTACACAAATCATTGAAGGTGGCAGGGAGAGGGTGCAGAGGAGATTTACTAGAATGGTTCCAGGAATGAGGGACTTCAGTTATGTGGGGAGACTGGAGAAGCTGGGATTGTTCTCCTTAGAGCAGAGAAGGTTAAGAGGAGATTTAATAGAGGTGTTCAAAATCAAGAGGGGTTTTGATAGAGTAAATGAGGAGAATCTGTTTCCAGTGGCAGGAGGGTCGGTAACCAGAGGACACAGATTTAAGGTGATTGGCAAAAGAACCAGAGGGGGAGATGAGAAGACATTTTTTTTTACGCAGCGAGTTGTTGTGATCTGGAATGCGCTGCCTGAAAGGGCGGTGGAAGCAGATTCAATAGTAACTTTCAAAAGGGAATTGGAGAAATATTTGAAAAGGAAAAATTTGCAGGGCTCTGGGGAAAGAGCAGGGGGAGTGGGATTAATTGGCTGGATCTTTCAAAGAGCCGGCACAGGCACGATGGGCTGAATGGCCTCCTTCTGCTCTGTAAGATTCTATATAAACTGAAATATGAAATTCTGAGGAGGCATGCCTGATTTTTGCAGAAAATGAATACTGCAAGGAAGATCTATGAGAAAGTTCCTCGTGTGTTGTTACATGGGTATCAGGCACATAAAGAACATTGATCTGCGCAGCTGTATACTGGTAATCGAAATCTAATTTGCACAATTAGTCCCCCAGAGCCCAGTTCTTATCCATTTACCTTGATGGCACTCAATGGGAGATTTATGTTTGCTGTTTTGTCTGTTCTGGGTTTATAGCCCCAAAGGAAGTTCTCGCCAGGCAGACAGAAGCTGGGACAGAACCTGCATCTTCCGTGTTTTAAAAGTCTATCGTAAGCTTGGAAACAATTTTTTTTATGGCCCAGATATTCCGATCCCTACGGGTGGGTACGCGCTGAGTACCCACCCGTAGGAACATCGAAAATGCCGGTTTCAGCAAGCGTTAGGCCTGCTTTTACCAGGATAAGAGTTGAAAAAAAGTAAAAAAAACTTTTAATTATTTTTTTCAAAAAATTAAATTTTTGTTTAAAATACTTAATTTATTGTAATTTCAAGTCATTTTAAAAATGTGATTTTTTTTTTAATGTATTTAAAGTTTTACTCTGTTTTTTCATTGATCTCCATTCATATATTTGACAGGTCTTCCTGTCAAATGTATGAAGGGAGATTCCCTTCTGTGATGGCTCGCCATGGCCCACGTGATCCCAGGGACGCTGCGAACTACCTGCGCCTCTGGGATACGTGGGCCCTGCGCACTTCAAGTTTGGTGAGGCCCAGGAGCGGAAGCGTGTGCGTCCCGGGAGCCCTCAGGTAAGGGCGCAGATTTTTCCAGATCGCAGGCCTCCACCCGCGGAAGGCCTGCGATCGGAAAATACGGGCCGTTATGTTACTTTTCATTAGCTCCAAGGATCTGTTGGCAGAACGGAACAGGGCTATTCGCCCGCACTGTAGGACATCACAGCCAGGTCTCAGCTTGTCTCATCGCCCGTCTCCGTCTCCGCCCCTGCCTCAGCCCATCTGCTGCTGAAACCCTCCTCCATGCTTTTGTTATCTCCAGACTCGACTGTTCCAACGCTCTCCTGGCCGGCCTCCCACCTTCCACCTTCAGCTCACCCAAATCTCTGCTGCCCCGTGTCCTAACTCGCTTCGAGTCCCATTCGCCCATCACCCCTGTGCTCGCTGACCTACATTCCCTTTGGTTAAGCGACGCCTCAAATTTTAAATTCTCATCCTTGTTTTCAAATCCCTCCATGCCCTCGCCCCCTCCCTATCACTGTAACCTCCTCCAGCCCTACACCCACCCCGAGATATCTGCGCTCCTCCAATTCCGGCCTCTTGAGCATCCCTGATTATAATCGCTCAACCATTGGTCGCTGTGCCTTCAGCTGCCTGGGCCCCAAGCTCTGGAATTCCCTCCCTAAACCTCTCCGCCTCACTACCTCTCTCTCCTCCTTTAAAACACTCCTTAAAACCCACCTCTTTGACCAAACTTTTCGTCACCTATCCTAATATCTCCTTATGTGGCTCGGTGTCAAATTTTGACTGATAAGGTCCTGTGAAGCGCCCTGGGACGTTTTACTACTTTAAAGGCACTATATAAATACAAGTTGTTGTTGCTGTCTTCACCTGAAGTGTGCACTTTCTAGAAGGGTTGGTCTATCGGGATCAGAAGCAGGAACCCCGGATCATTTCTCCATTACCTAGCCTAGGGGAGTCTGAGACCAACTGTAGCCGCCCCAAATACTCCCCCAACAGAGGTAAGCTAACACAGCATATTACTTACTTTTAAATTATTAAAAGATTTTGCACTGTCACTGCAGCATGAACAAAGTTAGGGCACATGGAATTGGGGGTAATATACTAGCATGGATTGAGAATTGGTTAACAGACAGAAAACAAAGAGTAGGGATAAACGGGTCTTTTTCAGGATGGCAGGCTGTGACTAGTGGGGTACCACAAGGATCGGTGCTTGGGCCCCAGCTATTCACAATCTATATCAATGATTTGGATGAGGGGACTAAATGTAACATTTCCAAATTTGCTGATGATACAAAGCTAGGTGGCAGTGTCAGTTGTGAAGAGGATGTGAAGAGGCTTCAAGGGGATCTCGACAGGCTCAGTGAGTGGGCGAGAACATGGCAGATGGAATATAATGTGGATAAATGTGAAGTTATCCACTTTGGTAGAAAAAACAGAAAGGCAGAGTATTTCCTAAATGGTGAAAGATTGGGGAATGCAGATGCTCAAAGGGACCTGTGTGTCCTTGTACATGAATGAGAAGTCGCACAACACCAGGTTATAGTCCAACAGATTTATTTAATTTTACAAGCTTTCGGAGCTGTCGCTCCTTCGTCAGGTAAGTTAGCAAACTTACCTGACGAAGGAGCGACAGCTCCGAAAGCTTGTAAAATTAAATAAATCTGTTGGACTATAACCTGGTGTTGTGCGACTTCTCATTTTTGTCCACCCCAGTCCAACGCCGGCATCTCCACATCATGACCTCCTTGTACATGAGTCACTGAAAGTGAATGTGCAGGTGCAGCAAGCCATTAGGAAGGCAAATAGTATGCTGGCCTTCATTACAAGAAGATTTGAGTACAGGAGTAAAGAAGTCTTACTCCAATTATATAGGGCCTTGGTGAGACCACACCTGGAGTACTGTGTACAATTTTGGTCTCCTTACCTAAAGAAGGATGTACTTGCCATAGAGGGAGTGCAACGAAGGTTCACGAGATTGATTCCTGGGATGGCGGGACTGTCGTATGAGAAGAGATTGAGTAAACTAGGCCTGTATTCTCTTGAATTCAGAAGAATGAGAGGGGATCTCATTGAAGCATACAAAATTATTACAGGGCTTGATAGGGTGGAAGCTGGGAGAATGTTTCCCTTGGCTGGGGAGTCTAGAACCAGGGGCCACAGCCTCAGGATAAAGGGCAGGCCATTCAGGACTGAGATGAGAATAAATTTCTTCACACAGAGGGTGGTGAATCTTTGGAATTCTCTACCCCAAAGGGCTGTGGAGGCTCAGTCATTGGGTATATTTGGGTATATTCAAAACAGAAGTCGATAGATTTCTGACTAGTAAAGGCATCAAGGGACATGGCGATAGGGCCGGTGAATGGAATTGAGGCACAAGATCAGCCATGATCTCATTGAATGGCGGAGCAGGCTCGAAGGGCCGAATGGCCTACTCCTGCTCCTATTTCTTATGTTCTTATCTGACTGCAAAAACCTGCCAGGACTATGCAGGACTACGGGGACAGAGCAGGGGGAGTGGGACTAATTGAGAGCTCTTTCAAAGAGCCGGCACAGGCACGATGGGCCGAATGGCCTCCTCCTGTGCTGTCTGATCCTACTCTTAACTCTCATTTTTGAGAGTCAGCTTCAGTCCAGAAACAGGGAAACTATAACCAATCTTCCGAACTTTGAAATTCCTGCCCCCACAGTCACTTGTATCTTGTAACTACAGTGCTAGCAGATCAGTATTAACCAGGGCTCCGTGGAGAGAATGTTAATCTGACTAGTTTATTTTAATTACATCCAGTACAGTGAAATCCATGTCATTGTGGTTGCCATGGTGAAACACGTATAGGAACCCTGCACGGCAACAGTCTAATTCAATCTAGTGTCGCCCTGTTCTATTATTCTGCAGCAACTCAGCAAGGATACTGCAGCAGCTCCTCCTCCCCTGTACCTGCTCCAAATCGAGAAGGTCCAGAGCGTCAACTTCACCCCCAAGTTCCCCTCCAAAGCTCAGCACAATCCTGACAATGGCCGACATATATCGGCCACTCCTTCATCGCCGCCGGGTCAATATCACGGAATTTCCTACTGAGCGCCTCAACAGCCCTCCGAAGCTGCCGGACAAGCCACTCGCTATCAAACCGCAACAAAGAATGTCACGCGGACTGCAGCGGTTCAAGAAGAGGGCCCACCACCACCTTCTCAAGGGGCAACGAGGGATGGACAATAAATGCCGGCCTTGCCAGCGACGCCCACATCCCCCGAGAATGATTTTGTTTTTTAAATCAGTGAACTCAGCGTAGATTGGGATTCGATCCTTGGTCAATCCTTTCTCTGAGTATTTCAACGGGTAGTGAATTATCCGCTCAACCACATAGGGGCCTTTCAACATTTATATTTAACAAGGGAAGACAAATCAGCTAAAAATAATTGACGATAATAATACACATCGACTGTCTGAGGGTTAATCACATCTGATCAACACTTGATAATGATGCAGTGATTACACCGCACTCTACAATCCCTCGGTGCAGATATCACTGTGTGAGTGCGTCTCACCCATTGGTGTTTGCAATGAGAACCAATTATAGCAAAAAAAATGTCCAATTCCTGTGCGTGTTATTTTCATAGAGGCAATACTCTGTTTGTTCCAAGCATTTGACTGCTAACATTGCAAAGTGATTTCACTCTCATAAGGAATAAAAGCACTCACTATATTACCGTGACTTATAATACAGAAAGAAACAAAACAAAGACTTGCATTTCTACAGCGCCTTTCACAACCGCAGGACGTCCCAAAGCGCTTTACGGCCAATGAAATACTTTTGAAGTGTGGTCACTGTTGTAATGTTGGCAACGCAGCAACCAATTTGCACACAGCAAAATCTCACAAACAGCAACGTAATAATAACCAGATAATCATCTGCTTCAGTGATGTTGGTTGCTGATAAATATTGGCCAGGATAACAGGGAGAAAACCACTGCTCTTCTTTGAAATAGTGCCATGTCCATTTGAGAGGGCAGACGGGACCTCGGTTTAATGTCTCATCCGAAAGACGGCACCTCTGACAGTGCAGCGCTCCCTCAGCACTGCACTGGGAGCATCATTCTAGATTATGTGCTCAAGTCTCATGGAGTAGGACTCGAACCTATGGCCTTCTGACTCAGAGGCGAGAGTGCTACCCACTGAATCACAGCTCACACCAAATAAAGCCCAGGATGACCATCACCAGGCTGTAGCCTCACACTGTGGTTCAAATGACAACTAGAATGACAAAGCCAAGTCTCCCATCCCCGGTACGGCAAGATCTGGCTAAAGCGCAAAGCTTGGGTCAACAACCATGTCATGTAATTCAGGTGTGAATTAGGCGGGAGGTGTGAGGCCACATACAGGAGATAGTCTCGTACTGTTACAGCTTTCCACCACACGCATGGAGCACCATCATTGCAAGACAGAGCATGACATTGGATGTGGCAGCGTAACTCAGCCTTGCTCATCTCTACTATATCAGCACCCTAAGTTGTAGCTTCACATGTTTTTATATCCTGTAAACACAGTGTAGTGACTTCTGCATCAGTATGGCTTAAAGTATATTTAACTGAAAAAGCAAGCAAAGAATAAGGGAGTGATGGGGAAAGGGCGGGGGGAGTGGGACTAGCTGAAGTGCTCTTGCAGAGAGCTGGCACGGGCTCGACGGGCCGAATGGCCTCCTTCTGTGCTGAAACCATTCTATGATTCTATGACTATAGAGTGGTGTAAACTTATCACTCCTGACTCCCCAAAGCCTTTCCACCATCTACAAGGCACAAATAAGGAGTGTGATGGAATACTCTCCACTTGCCTGGATGAGTGCAGCTCCAACAACACTCAAGAAACTCGACACCATCCAGGACAAAGCAGCCCGCTTGATTGGCACCCCATCCACCACCTTAAACATTCACTCCCTCCACCACCGGCGTAATGTGGCTGCAGTGTGCACCATCTACAAGATGCACTGCAGCAACTCACCAAGGCTTCTTCGGCAGCACCTCCCAAACCCGCGACCTCTAACACCGAGAAGGACAAGGGCAGCAGGCGCATGGGAACACCACCACCTCCAAGTTCCCCTCCAAGTCACACACCATCCTGACTTGGAAATATATCGGCCGATCCTTCATCGTCGCTGGGTCAAAATCCTGGAACTCCCTCCCTAACAGCACTGTGGGAGCACCTTCACCACACGGACTGCAGCGGTTCGAGAAGGAGGCTCACCACCACCTTCTCAAGGGGCAATTAGGGATGGGCATTAAATGCTGGCCTTGCCAGCGACGTCCACATCACAGGAACTAATATTTTAAAAATTTACAGCCTCCTGCCAGTGGGGCCACTCTGGCTCCTCAGTTCAGCGTCCCCCAGCTCCTCAGCAGAGAAGTGCCGATACTTCGAACAATTCTCTCTCTCCGCTTCCCAAACTGCTGTCGGCTTTACCATTTTGCTAAAATAATCCAAAATCAAAGTATCACCTAAAAACGAGGACAAAATGCATGACTTTAAATTGCAACTGTGTGTTCTGGTCCAATTATCCCCCTGTTTCACCTGGAGACTACGCTTAAAGAAAAAAAAGAAAGACTTGCATTTCTATAGCGCCTTTCACAACCTCAGGACATCCCAAAGCGCTTTGCAGCCAATGAAGTACTTTTTGAAGTGGAGTCACTGTTGTAATGTAGGAAACGCGGCAGCCAATTTGCGCACAGCAAGCTCCCACAAACAGCAATGAGATAATGGCCGGACAATCTGTTTTAGTGATGTTGATTGTGTTAAGACATGACCTCCTGCCCCCAACCGCCCCGCCCCCACACTCCCGCCATTGGTCACCCGATACGTCCATCCTCACGACGCCCCGCCTTCCCACGGCCAATCGGAAAGCGAATAGACTCTTCGTTACCCGATTGGTTGATTCTTGACTGTCAGTCAAACAGTATTTTTTTCCCCACGTCCGATATTTTTATAACTAGTAAACAAAAGTATTCAAATAAAATTGAAAAAAAACCCACAATTTTTACGGCCCCTATGATTTTTTTCTCCCAGGGTTTTTGCTCCCAGCAGTGTCCTGGGGATTAATCTTCGATTCCTGGAGACTCCAGGCCAATGCTGGAGGGTTGGCGATCCTGCTTAGCAATGTTCCCGTTAAGCTGCCCGGCCGCATAGCTGCCTGGACATCCCGCGCAGGCTGGTCACTGGGACATCTCGCACATACGCAAAATTTTGAATGAGCCACGCAGCCCGTTAAAGGGACCGCACACACACACACACACAAAAATTAGGGGGAACGTGGCCAGTCAGCGCTCGTGGAGCCATGTCACAGCCCAAGTCTTTGGGAAAGAGAAAGGGGAGGGGAACAAAAATTCAAAGAGAAAAAAGACAGCGAGTCTGGGCTTGTGTTCAGTGACGAGTCAGAGGAATGTATTGATGTGTTAATTGAAAGCAAGTCCTCTTCAGTAGGAGCATTAAACAGATTGGGTGAGACTCGGGACTGAAGAGAATACCATCTGGTCCCACAGTGAGCAAATCACACAACATATCATTTATAGCGTGGGTAACGGTGCAAAGGCTGTGGCTTTAACCTAGTTACAGGCAATACCCGCAGTTAAAGGGAACTCTATCTGTAAATACCATGAATAATGAGCACTGCTTTCTCAAGATGTGCCTTAGTTTTCAGAGTCTTGTTTTTTGAGCAACTCTTTTACCCAATGAGATGAACAGAAATAAAGAAATCACAATGCTGGAAATATAGAAACAATAATTGGTTCTTCAGGGTCTGAGAGGAGACATGACAAGGTCCAATCTTTTGGGTTCCAATGAAGGATCAGTCGTTGAAAGATTAACCGTTTTTTCCTCTTTAGGAACGTTGATGGACCTACTGTTTATTCCCACCGTCTTCTGTTTTTTTCTTGGCGATCCTGTTTGCAGTTTCTCTCTTGTCCTCCTTACTTGATGGAACAACGAGGATCTTACCTTGCAAATTACTGATTGCAATATTAGCGCACAAACCCTTATGTGTTGGTATGATGTTTGCATGTCTGCTATTTTAACAGCACCATAAATCAGTTTCATGTCTTTGTCAACACAGAAGTTAGAGAAACATTACAGAGATGTGCTGAAACATTTCTGTGCTGATACGATTCCTGGACTTTTGCTCCCTTCACTTCTTCAAGGTCAGTGTTTTAATCTCTCACAAACCTGACCAACAGCCACCATCACTTCACCCTCAGTCTCACTATCTCCTCTGACCTCAGATGGAATTCTCGCATCTCCTCCATTCTGAAGCCAACCTCAAGGTTTGATTTCCTTGTTGGTGCCAAACTCTGCACATTTCCCTCAACTTAAAGTCCAAGCTTGTTAAAGTTTTGAAAACTGCTCCCACATTTGAGAGACTCTTCTAACACCTCTCTCGCACTCCTGGACAGGATACACGAGGAAGCTGGTCATCTGAAGGCAATTACTCCCTCCCCACCATCTCCAACCTCTCTTTATTGCTTTCTTGTCACTATTTTATTGATGCCACAATTATCTCCTCTGAACTCCCTTCCTTGTTCCTCATATACAATCCTGCATGCTCTTTCTCCTCCCTCCATCCCTCTGTGCTGTAATCCCAATTTAACACTCTGTCTTCTCCTTTACTTCACTTTTCCCCGGATATCCAAACTAGATCAGTTCCTCTTCCTTAACTTTGCATCCTCCTACAATCTTTAAACCCAAGCCCGTTGTCCCTAGTCATTACTTCCTGATCCACCTCGTCCTTTTATTCTTTTCAATCTTGTTGTACTGCACTGTGACGCTTGATTGTTGCACAATTTTAAAGAGATATGATACACACTGTTATAGAGGTAAGTGCTGCTATCTATAAATATATTAAATATTTTATGCACTTCTTGTCAGTCTTTTCCATTATAACTTCCTATGTCCACATTTATAGTGGGAACTGACTGGTCACGCTGTAATGACGTTCTCCTTCCCCAGTGGAGGTGCTGCAGTGCCACCACTGGTGAGAGGATGTATTTGCAGCGTGACAAGTTTACATTGCAAAAATATTATTCCGTTCCAAATCAGCTGTTTTATTGATGGGTGAGTCACTATCATGTTTCGACTGTAGAGGGACCACAGTAAACATTCAAAACCGCAGAGCATATCCTGAACTACCCGTGAGCACATCACAGGATAACTCACACTATGTTAAAGAGGTAATAACATATATCTATTTAACTATGGCTAGAATATGTCTCCATCACAAGGCAGCTGTTGTACTTCAGATGTTACAATTCAAAGTGACAAAATATATCAATTCTATTTTTAAAAGGCAATGATTTTCTTCAGTTTTTCTGACCTTGAAAACTGGCCTCTCCCCAAGACAGGTGCAATTAACCTCTAGGTGACCTCAGGAGTCTACAAGCAGCTGAAGTTATGTGGATTTGCCCAGTTAGACCACATTCCAATTGAGAACACTTGAGCAATGGCCTTAAAGGGGCCAGATCAGTTTAAACAAAGGTCCTTCTCAGCAGCTAAACATCATAACCATGATCCAGACTAGCTTGGAGCAATGCCATGGGATATCCATTAGTATCCTACATAGCTACACACCACCTTACTCTGTACACATGAACTGATACAGATACGGAACCTGGCTGAGATTCGTCAGCTCGGCCGAGACTACACCTCCCTGGTCTGTATGGCTGGATGATTCCCGTCTGGTATTGGTGCAAAGTTAAATTCTTCAAAGCTTCATCTGAGAGGCTTCACACTTTGGAGAGGAGATAGATTCCCACTGTCGGGGAGCTGTTGGCCAGTATTATCCCTGGAACATCAATGCGCTCGATGCTCATGTTATGTTTTTTGACTGGAACAGACAATGCTCTTTCTGCCAGAGCATGGAGACAGGAAGCATTCCTGTCAGATACTTCCTGCTGCCCAGAACCTTGGAGATGTAGCACGATTCACACAGATGGAGTTGTTGACATCGCATTACATTTATTTCATGAACTAAATTCACATCATGGCCACTGATAATATTCAACAAATTCAAATTCAACATTTTTTTAAAAATAAACTACTTTCATCCTCTTTTTAGCCTAAAATTTTCACTGTTCTTCTCCCTCAGCCTCTGCACCGAGCGACTTCTCAACCTCGGTGATTTCAACCTCCATCTCAATTCATCATGCTCTCTCTCCTCTGAGTTCACTAGCCTCCTATCCTCCCTTACTCTCTCCCTCCATGTAAAGTCCCCAACCCATATTCATGGCCACCCCCTCGACCTTGCCATCTCTTGTGGCCTCCCATCGTGTCAATCGCAGATAAGGCCATCTCTGGCCATTTCCTCCTTTCGCTCTCCACCCACATCCCCCTTCCCCCCCCCCCCACCCAACCCTACTTCCTTCTGTGTCCGCCCCTGGAAAAAACTCTCTCCCAACTCTCTTACAACTGCATTTATGAAATCCCAACTGTCCAGCCTCTGGCCCTCCATTCACCACGACATTTCTGCAGCTACCGATCTGCTCAACCACACCCTCACCACCACTTTTGATGCCCTAGTCCCTATTAAAACAATTACCCTCTCTCGCCCTGGCTGTTCCCCCTGGTACTGCTCTCATCTCCGCTCCCTTAAGTCCAACGGACGCAGACTTGAATGGATATGGCGGACAACTGGTTTAGCCATTCACTGCCAGATCTGGCTGGACCACATAAAGCACTATCGGGTCCTGCTCTCGTCTGACAAAATTGCTCACTATTCCAGAATCATTCTGGAATGCAAAGCTAAACCCTGGCTTCTATTCTTCACTGCTAACAGTCTTCTTAAACCCCTCTCCCCTGTCTCCTCCACCCTCACCTCCGCCAAAAGTGTGAGGAGCTCATGGACTTCTTTGTCTCTAAGATTGAGACCATCCGTTCAGCTGCCTTTGCCACTTCTTCACCTAGCCCACTGGGCCAAACTTCCTCTAAGGTCCCCCCCTGCCCTAGCCCTGAACTCACATCTTTCTCCAATTTCTCTCTGATCTCCCCTCATGACCTCTCCGCAAAATCTTGTCCATGAGACCCACTTCCTGCTCCCTCGACCCTATTCCCACCAAACTGCTGACCACCCAACTTCCTTTTCTGGCTCCCATGTTAGCTGACATTGTTAACGGTTCTCTCCTCAGGTATTGTCCCCCTCTCCCTCAAATCTGCCGTCATCACCCCTTTCCTCAAACCCTTGACCCCCTCCGTCCTTGCAAATTACCGCCCCATCTCCAACCTCCCTTTCCTCTCCAAAGTCCTTGAACGTGTTGTCGCCTCCCAAATCCGTGCCCATCTTTCCTGCAACTCCATGTTTGAATCCCTCCAATCGGGTTTCCGCCCTTGCCACAGTACTGAAACGGCTCTCATCAAAGTCACAAATGACATCCTTTGTGACTGTGACAAAGGTAAACTATCCCTCCTCATCCTCCTTGACTTGTCTGCAGCCTTTGACACGGTTGACCACTCCATCCTCCTCCAACGCCTCTACACCGTTGCCCAGCTGGGTGGGACTGCACTCGCCTGGTTCCATTCTTATCTATCTAATCGTAGCCAGAGAATCACCTGCAATGGCTTCTCTTCCAGCTCCCGCATCATTACCTCTGGTGTCCCCCAAGGATCTATCCTTGGCCCCCTCCTATTTCTCATCTACATGTTGCCCCTTGGTGACATCATCCGAAAACACAGCGTCACTTTCCACATGTACGCTGACGACACCCAGCTCTACCTCACCACCACTTCCCTCGACCCCTCCACGGTCTCTAAATTGTCAGACTGCTTGTCCGACATCCAGTTCTGGATGAACAGAAATTTTCTCCAATTAAACATTGGAAGACCGAAGCCATTGTTTTCAGTCCCCGCCACAAACTCCATTCCAAGCCACTGACTCCATCCCTCTCCCTAACATCTGTCTGAGGCTGAACCACACTGTTCGCAACCTTGGTGTCATATTTGTCCCTGAAATGAGCTTCTGACCACATATCCGCAGCATAACAAAGACCGCCTATTTCCACCTCCATAACATCGCCCGTCTCCGCCCCTGCCTCAGCTCATCCGCTGCTGAAACCCTCATCCACGCCTTTGTTACCTCTAGACTTGACTATTCCAACGCACTCCTGGCTGGCCTCCCACATTCTACCCTACGTAAAACTTGAGGTCATCCAAAACTTGGCTGTCCGTATCCTAACTCGCAACAAGTCCTGATCACTCATCACCCCTGTGCTCGCTGACCTACATTGGCTCCCGGTTAAGCAATGCCTCGATTTCAAAATCCTCATCCTTGTTTTCAAATCCCTCCATGGCCTTGTCCCCTCCCTATCTCTGTAATCTCCTCCAGCCCCACAACCCCCCAAGATATCTGCGCTCCTCTAATTCTGCTCTCTTGAGCATCCCTGATTATAATGGCTCAACCTTTGGTGGCCGTGCCTTCTGTTGCCTGGGCCCTAAGCTCTGGAATTCCCTGCCTAAACCTCTCCGCCTCTCTACCTCTCTTTCCTCCTTTAAGACGCTACTTAAAACCCACCTTTTTGATGAAGCTTTTGGTCATCTGCCCTAATTTCTCCTTATGTGGCTCAGTGTCAAATTTTTTGTCTTAAAATACTCCTGTGAAGCACCTTGGGACGTTTTACTACGTTAAAGGCACTATATAAACACAAGTTGTTGTTGTTGTTTTTGTAAAATGAGTCACGTTTTGTTCCTGATATACACACCCAGTGCTGGAAATCAGAAATGATAAGGTGGGTAATTTGAACTTTTGGCGATAATGTAAAATGGCCGATGTCAGGTTAGCCGCCCATTATTATAGACCACACCCAATTGTCCTTTCCATTGGCCACAGTGTTAGCCGGCAGTGTGGGTTTTGCCAGGTTAAATCCAGCATAATGCTTCCAATCCCTTTTGAAAGTTATTATTGAATCTGCTTCCACCGCCCTTTCAGGCAGCGCGTTCCAGATCACAACAACTCGCTGCGTAAAGAAATTTCTTCTCATCTCCCCCTCTGGTTCTTTTGCTAATTACCTTCAATCTGTGTCCTCTGGTTACCGACCCTCCTGCCACTGGAAACAGTTTCTCCTTATTTACTCCATCAAAACCCCTCATGATTTTGAACACCTCGATCAAAACTCCTCTTAACCTTCTCTGCTCTGAGGAGAACAACACCAGCTTCTCCAGTCTCTCCACGTAACTGAAGTCCCTCATCCCTGATACCAATTCTGGTCAATTTCCTCTGCACCCTCTCCAAGGCAAAGAATCTTGGAGAAGATTTGCCCAGGATGGTTTGACTAGTGACGGAGTAAATGTGAGGTACAATTATTGGAAACAACAACAGAAAATGCTGGAAACACTCGGCGAGTCAGGCAGCATCGTGGAGAGAGAAACAGAGTCAACGTTTCGGGTCGATGACCTTTCGTCAGAACCGTTACCTGTTTTACCGAGCACTGCTTTCCATTCACTATATTCCAGTATGGTACGCACATTGGGATGCATTACTACATTAAAGGCGCTATATAAATGCAAGTTGTTGTTGTTGGTTACTCCACTGTCTCAGGACATTTAATGACACAGGCCAAAGAAAGACTTGCATTTCTATAGCACCTTTTCCGACCTCACGACGTCCCAACGCGCTTCACAGAGCAATGAAGTACTTTTTAAAGTGTAGTCAATGTTGTAATGTAGGAAACGCAGCAGCCAATTTGCGCACAGCAAGCTCCCACAAACAGCAACGTGATAATGATCGCATAAACTGTTTTAGGTTTTTGGCTGAGAGATAAAATATTGGCCAGGACACCAGGGAGAACTCCACTTCTCCACAGGGTGAGCCCATCCCGGTGGAGGAGCTCGCTCAATGCCGAGGTAGAGCGCCCCCTGGCGGCTCAGTGATTAAATGCATCCCCAGGTACAGCTCCAGGTTGGTGCCGATCTAGCTGACCTCCTGACCTCAGCTGAAACAACGGAGAACTACAGGTGCCCTGGCTGGGAAGAAGAACCCAGACTGTCCCGGGGCTCTCACTCCTGACTGCTAACCAGCGACCCCTACTGGAGGATGGGCAGTGGGCAGGAGGAGTCCTGTAAAACTGTACCCCACGTGTGAGTGAAGGGAGAGAACATGGACAGGAGGAGGCCATTCAGCCCCTCGAGCCTGTTCACCATTCAGTAGACCATGGCTGATCTGTATCTTAACTCCATCTACCCGCCTTGGTTCCGTAACCTTAACACCCTCGCCTAACAAAAAACCTATCAATCGCAGTTTTGAAATTTTCAATTGCCCCCAGCCTCGACAGCTTTTTGGGGGAGAGAGTTCCAGATTTCCACCACCCTTTGTGTGAAAGTGTTTTCCTGACATCACCCCTGAACGGGCCTGGCTCTAATTTAAGGTTCTGCCCCCTTGTTCTGGACTCCCCCCACCAGAGGAAATAGTTTCTCTCTATCTACCCTATCAACTCCTTTAATCATTTTAAACACTTCGATTAAATCACCCTTTAATCTTCTATACTCGAGGGAATACAAGCCCCAGTCTATGCAACAGGGGGATTGGGGGGAATATTGAGGTGGGAGGGAGATTCTGAGGAAACTCAGCATAGTAATAACCGTGTCAGTAAAACAGGAACCCAACCTGCCCAGGGTAATATGTAACTAAGATGATAGACACAATGTGTACATGGGGAATTCATTGCCAAGATATGGTGCTATATAAATAAATACAAGTTTGTTTTTCTATAGTCACACATGCATTAATATTATGGTCTACACCAGCCCCAGACTCCCACATTCCCAGCTCAGCCATTCTTACAGCTTCTCAGACTCCTGTGGCCCGACTAGTGTCCAAACTTCAATGTTGGTGCTAGTACATCAAGGTACTTACATCGCTGGTGCATTTTGCATTTTGTGGTTACTGGGGAACTTTCTGTTTTCCTCACGCACTGTGTTCCCAGGCCAGGGACACTCCAGTCAAATGCAGAGTGAGGCTCCCTCTCCTTCAGTAACACAGTGTGTTGTAGCCCTGGTCACAGAGAGACTCCCTGCTGCACCAAGACCACAACCCAGCAATCCTTGTGGCCTCACTAGCTGATTACAGGTTGTGCTGTAGGACTGGGACTGTCCAAACCCTGTGTGTGGTGAGTGAGTGTGTGTGAGTG
>JASTWF010001835.1:28005-56218 GCA_030390025.1 Squalus acanthias | reverse complement strand
ACTCCCAGGGCAGGTACAGCACGGGTTAGATACAGAGTAAAGCTCCCTCTACACTGTCCCCATCAAACACTCCCAGGGCAGGTACAGCATGGGTTAGATACAGAGTAAAGCTCCCTCTACACTGTCCCCATCAAACACTCCCAGGGCAGGTACAGCACGGGTTAGATACAGAGTAAAGCTCCCTCTACACTGTCCCCATCAAACACTCCCAGGGCAGGTACAGCATGGGTTAGATACAGAGTAAAGCTCCCTCTACACTGTCCCCATCAAACACTCCCAGGGCAGGTACAGCACGGGTTAGATACAGAGTGAAGCTCCCTCTACACTGTCCCATCAAACACTCCCAGGACAGGTACAGCACGAGTTAGATACAGAGTAAAGCTCCCTCTACACTGTCCCATCAAACACTCCCAGGGCAGGTACTGCACGGGGTTAGATACAGAGTGAAGCTCCCTCTACACTGTCCCATCAAACACTCCCAGGGCAGGTACAGCACGGGTTAGATACAGAGTAAAGCTCCCTCTACACTGTCCCATCACACACTCCCAGGGCAGGTACTGCACGGGTTAGATACAGAGTAAAGCTCCCTCTACACTGTCCCATCAAACACTCCCAGGGCAGGTACAGCACGGGTCAGATACAGAGTAAAGCTCCCTCTACACTGTCCCCATCAAACACTCCCAGGGCAGGTACAGCACGGGTTAGATACAGAGTAAAGCTCCCTCTACACTGTCCCCATCAAACACTCCCAGGGCAGGTACAGCACGGGTTAGATACAGAGTAAAGCTCCCTCTACACTGTCCCATCAAACACTCCCCGGGGCAGGTACAGCACGGGTTAGATACAGAGTAAAGCTCCCTCTACACTGTCCCATCAAACACTCCCAGGGCAGGTACAGCACGGGGTTAGATTTCAGCACAGTCAGGATGGAGAGAGTGTAAGATGGGTTTTGTGAGAGGAATGTTTATGATGGTGCTGTCTATAAAATTGAGACATGAGGAAGGTGAAATATAGAAAGAGGTTAGAGAGACGACGACCGCAATTTGGATTTGTTTGGTGTCTTTAAGATAATAAAATGTCCCAAGGAATTACCCATAAGAGATTCTGGACACCAAGGAATATCAGGATCTTAGTAGGGATTAGATAAGGGATGGTGAACAAGAGAGCAGGCTGTTATTGCCAGAGAGAGGTAGAGAGGGATAGAGGGTTAGGGAGGGAGTCTCAGAGTCTAGGGCGAGACATGTGAAGGCATGACCCTCAATGGAAGAGTTTCATAATAACAGAAGAAATAGGAGCAGGAGTCGGTCATTCGGCCCCTCGAGCCTGCTCCACCATTCAATAAGATCGCGGCTGATCTTCGACCTCAACTCCACTTTCCCGCCCGATCTCCATATCCCTCGATTCCCCTAGAGTCCAAAAATCTATCGATCTCAGCCTTGAATATACTCAACGACTGAGCCTCCACAGCCCTCTGGGGTAGAGAATTCCAAAGATTCACCGCCCTCTGAGTGAAGAAATTCCTCCTCATCTCAGTCCTAAATGGCCGACCCCTTATCCTGAGACTGTGCCCCCTGGTTCGAGACTCTCCAGCCAGGGGGAAACAGCCTCTCAGCATCTACCCTGTCAATCCCCCTCAGAATCTTATATGTTTCAATATATATATCGGCCGTTCCTTCATCGTCGCTGGGTCAAAATCCTGGCACTCCCTCCCTAACAGCGCTGTGGGAGCACCTTCACCACACGGACTGCAGCGGTTCAAGAAGGCGGCTCACCACCACCTTCTCGAGGGCGATTAGGGAATGGGCAATAACATCCTCTCAGCATCTACCCTGAAGGGTGGCTATGCAGAATTGGGTGGATGCGGGGAGGATGTTCCCGATGATGGGTGAAACTAGAACTAGGGGGCATAGTCTTAGAATAAGGGGCTGCTCTTTCAAAACTGAGATGAGGAGGAACTACTTTACTCAGAGGGTGGTAGGTCCATGGAATATGCTGCCCCAAAAAGCTGTAGAAGCTACATCATTACATAAATTTAAACCAGAAATAGACAGTTTCCTAGAAGTAAAGGGAATTAAGGGTTACGGGGAGCGGGCAGGAATTTGGACATGAGTCTAGGTTCGGATCGGTCATGGCCCTGTGGGTAGCGGAGCGGGCCCAGGGGCCGTGTAGCCTGATCCTGCTCCTATTTCGTGTGTCCAATTCTGTTCGGTTCAGGAGATGGTTCTGTGATAGTAGATTGGCGGTTAGGATCAGATCAGCCAGGATCTTATTGAATGGCGGAGCAGGCTCGAGGGGCCAATTGGCCTACTCCTGCTCCTATTTCTTATGTTCTTATAATTGGAGGCGTCGAAGGACTCTGGGACGCAAGGGTGGTGGAGGTGGTCGGGGTTGGAGAGTCCATGAGGGGGTTGGACGAGGAGTATGAGATGAGGGGGGTTGGGAGCGCTGTTTCGGTAAGGGTGGGGAGGCAGCATCAAGACTTGTGCTTGATGCGAGTTGGGATGGGGTAAGGCAGCTTTTTGTTTGGACGCGAGGGAGGAATCCCCGGGCGGCGAAAAGCAGGCGTGACCTGTCTTGGCCCGTTCCATAGAAGATAGGAGCAGGAGTCAGCCATTCGGCCCCTCGAGCCTGCTCCGCCATTCGATGAGATCATGGCTGATCATCCAAACTCAGTACCCTGTACCTGCCTTCTCCCCATATCCCTTGATACCTTTAGCTTTAAGAAATATATCTAACTCATTCTTGAATATATTTAATGACTTGGCCTCAACTGCCTTCTGTAGTAGAGAATTCCACAGGTTCACCACTCTCTGGGTGAAGAAATTCCTCCTCATTTCTGTCCTAAATGGCTTACCCCTTATCCTTAGATTATGATCCCTGGTTCTGGACTCTCCGACCATCGGGAACATCCTTCCTGCATCTAGTTTGTCCAGACCTGTCAGAATTTTATCTGTTTCGATGAGATCCCCTCTCATTCCAGGTTGACTTCCTCAACCCCAACTCCTACGTGAACATCATCATCGGTGTCTCCACCTTCCTGTCGTTCTACGGCTACCTCCTGTTCTACAAGGCTACCAAGAGCTCGCTCCAAGGCTACGGCCTCCAGGGGAAGTTCATCTGCATCATCGTGGTGCTGGTCCTGTTCGGCCTGCAGAGCGGAATCCTGGAGACCATGGGCGCGCTCGGAGCCATCCCTTGCTTCCCGCCCTTCTCCGTTGACATGCGTTCTCAGAGTAAGTCCTCGCGCCAAAACGGTGGGTTTGACGTTCGCGGGAAACTATGGTGAGGATGCGGGGGGCGGGGGGGTCCGGGGGGGGTCAAGCTTTTCCCCCATAGCGCAGGACACGACCAAGGTTGGAAGCACAAGGTGAGGTGACACCGAGCGTGGCTTGCAGGAGAAAGGGCAAGAACGAGGGAGGCAGGAAAGGTTGCAAGCTACCGGCGGGAGATGGAACGTGCGTCAAGAACCAAAAAAACTCTGCTGCCCCCTATCCTAAATACCGCGGCCACAAGAGCAGGTCAGAGGCTGGGTATTCTGCGGTGAGTGTCTCACCTCCTGACTCCCCAAAGCCTTTCCACCATCTACAAGGCACAAGTCAGGAGTGTGATGGAACGCTCTCCCCTTGCCTGGATGAGTTGCAGCTCCGAGAACACTCGAGAAGCTCGACACCATCCAGGACAAAGCAGCCTGCTTGATCGGCACCCCATCTACCACCTTAAACATTCACTCCCTCCACCACCGGCGCACCGTGGCTGCAGTGTGTACCATCTACAAGATGCACTGCAGCAACTCGCCAAGGCTTCTTCGGCAGCACCTCCCAAACCCACCACCTCTTCCACCTAGAAGGACAAGGGCAGCAGGCGCACGGGAACACCACCACCTCCAAGTTCCCCTCCAAGTCACACACCATCCTAACTTGGAAATATATCGGCCGTTCCTTCGTCGTCGCTGGGCCAAAATCCTGGAACTCCCTCCCTAACAGCACTGTGGGAGTACCTTCAGCACACGGACTGCAGCGGTTCAAGAAGGCGGCTCACCACCACCTTCTCAAGGGGCGATTAGGGATGGGCAATAAATGCCGGCCTTGCCAGCGACGCCCACATCCAATGAACGAATAAAAAAAAACTCGTACCAAGTCCCGTTCACCCATCACCTCCTGTGCTCGCTGACTTACATTGGCTCCTGGTCCGGCAACGCCTCGATTTTAAAATTCTCATCCTTGTGTTCAAATCCCTCCATGGCCTCCTCGCCCCCCTCCCTATCTCTGTAACCTCCTCCAGCCCCTACAACCCTCTGAGATCTCTGCGCTCCTCCAATTCTGGCCTCTCGCGCATCCCCCGATTTCCATCGCTCCACCATTGGCGACAGCGCTGGGCCCTAAGCTCTGGAATTCCCTCCCTAAACCTCTCCGCCTCTCTCCTCCTTTAAGACGCTCCTTAAAACCGACCTCTTTGACCAAGCTTTTGATCACCTGTCCCTAATATCTCCTTGTGTGGCTCGGTGTCAAATTTTGTTTGATAAGCGCTCCTGTTGTGGGCAAAATGGTTGCTGTGTACATCTTTAAAATAATTTGTTGACGGGAAGCTCTTTGGAATATCCTGAGAGACATGATGAGGCGCGATATAAATACATATCTTTTTCCCTGCGTATTCTGGAGTTTTGCCTGATTTAACTTTGGAGACAGTTAGTGGGCTGAGGGAATGTTTGCAAAGGTTTTCCCAGATTAATTGGGTTGGGTTGGGTTGAGGTGAGTTGGGTTGGCGTGGGTTGGGTTCAGTTGACCCCATGATAGAATGGACTGTACATCGTCTGTGAAAGGAATGCCTGGATGACAGTGTCAGCCGTGGCTCAGTGGGCAGCACCCTCGCCTCTGAGTCAGAAGGTTGTGGGTTCAAGTCCCACTCCAGAGACTCGAGCACAAAAATCTAGGCTGACACTCCCAGTGCAGTGCGGAGGGAGCGCCGCACTGTCGGAGGGGAGGTACTGAGGGAGCGCCGCACTGTCGGAGGGGCGGTACTGAGGGAGCGCCGCACTGTCGGAGGGGCGGTACTGAGGGAGCGCCGCACTGTGGGAGAGGCGGTACTGAGGGAGCGCCGCACTGTCGGAGGGGCGGCACTGAGGGAGCACCGCACTGTGGGAGGGGCAGTACTGAGGGAGCGCCGCACTGTCGGAGGGGCGGTACTGAGGGAGCGCCGCACTGTCGGAGGGGCGGTACTGAGGGAGCGCCGCACTGTGGGAGGGGTGGTACTGAGGGAGCGCCGCACTGTGGGAGGGGCGGTACTGAGGGAGCGCCGCACTGTCGGAGGGGAGGTACTGAGGGACACGCACTGTCGGAGGGGCGGTACTGAGGGAGCGCCGCACTGTCGGAGGGGAGGTACTGAGGGACACGCACTGTCGGAGGGGCGGTACTGAGGGAGCGCCGCACTGTCGGAGGGGAGGTACTGAGGGAGCGCCGCACTGTCGGAGGGGAGGTACTGAGGGACACGCACTGTCGGAGGGGCGGTACTGAGGGAGCGCCGCACTGTCGGAGGGGAGGTACTGAGGGAGCGCCGCACTGTCGGAGGGGAGGTACTGAGGGACACGCACTGTCGGAGGGGCGGTACTGAGGAGCGGTACTGAGTAAATATTTATCCCTCAACCAACATCAGTAAAAACAGATGATCTGATCATTATCACATTGATGTTTTTGGGAGCTTGCTGTGCGCAATTTGGCTGCCGCGTTTCCTACATTACAACAGTGACCACACTTCAAAAAAAGTCCTTCATTGGCTGTGAAGCGCTTTGGGACGTCCGGTGGTCGCGATAGGCGCTGTAGAAACGCGCGTTTTTCTTTCTCTTTTTTTTGGGCCTGATCTTGCTCCCTGCCTCCTCCGGTAACGCTTCTGCCTCTCTCGCAGTTATCTTCCATTACACGGTGATCGTCGAGATGTTCTTCATCAGCATGCTGGCCCGCTACTGCTTCAGGAAGGTGGAGCCGGACGAAGGCTCGGCCTACGAGTTGCCTGGGGCCAAGGTGCACAGGTCCGTGCAGACCGAGTGGGCCCACCACGACCGGGGCCTCTTCCACCCCGAGGAGTTCTCGCCGGGGGCCAGCCCCGGGTACAACAGCGACACCGACGACACCCTGTGCCGGATTGAACACGCCCCGCTCGATCGCTTTGACTTCAGGGCGGCCAGGGCACCGCTGGCAGACGCCCGCTTCATCTCGGCTCCTCGAAAGGCAAACGCAACAAGGAAACAGAGCTCGCTCTGGGACGCACCTCCAGTCCAGGACTCCGCACCTGTTGAGATGAACACTGTCCAGGTGCATGCACAGATTAACTATCGGGACCCCGGTAAAGATGTGACGATGGTCTAAAGCTCCTGCCCACTGTCACGATTATTTCTTCTTCTTCCGCAGTCCCTCGGGAGTCGAGGATGATTTGCTTCCACATTAAGAATGAGTTCTCAGGTGACTGATGAGTCCAATGCGGGACCTACAGTCTCTGTCACAGGTGGGGCAGACGGTGGTTGAAGGGGCGGGTGGGTGGGGTGCTTGGGTTGACGTGCGCTGTTTGCGCTTGGCTTCCGCTGTTTGCTCCCAGCGAAGAGACTCGAGGTGTTCGGCGCCTTCCCGGATGCTTCTCCTCCACTTTGTGCGGTCTTGGGGCCAGGGATTCCCAGGTGTCGTTGGGGGACATTGCACTTTTTCCAAGGAGGCTTTGAGGGTGTCCTTGAAGCGTTTGCTCTACCCACCTGGGGCTCTCTTGCCGTGTCGGAGCCCCGAGTAGAGCGCTTGCTTTGGGAGTCTCGTATCAGGCATGCGGACGATGCAGCCCGTCCGTCGGAGCTGATCGAGCGTGGTCAAAGCTTCGATGCTGGCCTGAGATTATTTACCTGAACGATAACTTTGAATTTTCTTTGACCACTTTACCTCTGTAGACTTGTGCCGCACGCAGACACCACACTGTGTTACAGATGCTGAGACAAATCCAGCACTGGCACGAGGGGCCGAGTGGCCTCCTTCTGCGCTGTCTCGTTCTTGTACGAATTGGCTAAGTGACGGGCGACAGAGAGCAGTGGTGAACGGTTGTTTTTGGGACTGGAGGAAGGTACACAGTGGCGTTCCCCGGGGGGGGGGGGTACTAGGACCACTGCTTTTCTTGATACATATTAATGATTTGGACTTGGGTGCACAGGGCACAGTTTCAAAATTTGCAGATGACACAAAACTTGGAATTATAGTGAACAGTGAGGAGGATAGTGATAGACTTCAAGAGGACAGAGACAGGCTGGTGGAATGGGCGGACACGTGGCAGATGCAGTTTAACGCAGTAAAGTGCGAAGTGATACATTTTGGTAGGAAGAACGAGGAGAGGCAATATAAACTAAAGGGTACAATCCTAATGGGGGTGGATGAACAGAGAGACCTGGGGGTATATGTGCACAAATCGTTGAAGGTGGCAGGGCAGGTTGAGTAAGCGGTTAATAAAGCATACGGGATTCTGGGCTTCATTACGAGAGGCAGAGAGTACATAGAAACATAGAAACATAGAAAATAGGTACAGGAGTAGACCATTCGGTCCTTCGAGCCTGCACCGCCATTCAATGCGTTCATGGCTGAACATGCTACCTCAGTACCCCATTCCTGCTTTCTCGCCATACCCCTTGATCCCCCTAGTTGTGAGTGTTATATCTAACTCCCTTTTGAATATATTTAGCGAACTGGCCTCAACAACCTTCTGTGGAAGAGAATTCCATAGATTCACCACTCTCTGGGTGAAGAAGTTCCTCCTCAGCTCAGTCTTAAATGGCTTCCCCTTAATCCTTAGACTGTGACCCCTGGTTCTAGTTTTCCCTAACATTGGGAACATTCTGCCCGCATCTAATTTGTCTAAACCAGTCAGGATTTTAAATGTCTCTATAAGATCCCCCCTCATTCTTCTGAACTCCAGAAGATACAAGTTCAGTTGACCCAATCTTTCTTGATATGTCAGTCCGGCCATCCCAGGAATCAATCTAGTGAATCTTCGCTGCACTCCCTCAATAGCAAGAATGTCCTTCCTTAAGTTAGGAGACCAAAACTGCGCACAATACTCCAGGTGTGGCCTCACCAAGGCCCTGTACAACTGCAGCATCACCTCCCTACTCCTGTACTCAAATCCCCTTACTATGAAGGCCATCATTCCGTTTGCTTTCTTGACTGCCTGCTGCACTTGCATTCCCACCTTCAGTGACTGATGTACCATGACGCCCAGGTCTCGTTGCACCTCCCCTTTCCCTAATCTGCCACCATTCAGGTAATAGTCCGCCTCTCTATTTTTACCACCAAAGTGGATAACCTCACATTTATCCACATTGTACTTCATCTGCCATACATTTGCCCATTCACCCAACCTGTCCAAGTCACTCTGTAGCCTCCTAGCATCCTCCTCATTGTTCACACTGCCTCCCAATTTAGTGTCATCCGCAAATTTGGAGATATTACATTTAATCCCTTCGTCCAAATCATTAATATATAATGTAAACAGCTGGGGTCCCAGCACCGAACCCTGCGGTACCCCGCTGGTCACTGCCTGCCATTCTGAAAAGTACCCATTTACTCCTACTCTTTGTTTCCTGTGTGCCAACCAGTTCTCAATGCACGTCAACACATTACCCCCAATCCCATGTGCTTTAACTTTGCTCACCAATCTCTTGTGTGGGACCTTGTCGAAGGCCTTCTGAAAGTCCAAATACACCACATCTACTGGTTCCCCCCTGTCCACCCTATTGGAAACATCCTCAAAAAATTCCAGAAGATTTGTCAAGCATGATTTCCCTTTCACAAATCCATACTGACTTGGACCTATCATGTCGGCACTTTCCAAATGGTCTGTTATGACATCTTTAATAATTGCTTCCATCATTTTACCCACCACCGATGTCAGGCTGACCGGTCTATAATTCCCTGCTTTCTCCCTCCCTCCTTTTTTAAAAAGAGGGGTTACATTGGCCACCCTCCACTCCATCGGAACTGATCCAGAGTCTAAGGAATGTTGGAAAATGATCGTCAATGCATCCACTATTTCCAAGGCCACCTCCTTAAGTACTCTGGGATGCAGACCATCAGGCCCCGGGGATTTTTCAGCCTTCAGTCCCATCAATTTCCCCAATACCTTTTCCCGACTAATAAGGATTTCCCTCAGCTCCTCCCTCTTACCAGATCCTCTGACCCCTTTTATTTCCGGCAGGTTGTGTGTGTCCTCCACAGTAAACACCGAACCAAAGTACTTGTTCAATTGATCTGCCATTTCCTTGTTCCCCATTACGACTTCCCCTGTTTCCGACTGCAGGGGACCTACGTTTGTTTTTACTAACCTCTTTCTTTTTACATATTTATAGAAGCTTTTGCAGTCCATTTTAATGTTCTCTGCAAGCTTCCTTTCATATTTTATTTTCCCTGCCCTAATCAAACCCTTCGTCCTCCTCTGCTGAGTTTTGAAGTTCTCCCAGTCCCCGGGTTTGCTGCTACTTCTGGCCAATTTGTATGCAACTTCCTTGGTTTTAATACTATCCCTGATTTCCCTTGTTAGCCATGGTTGAGCCACCTTCCCTTTTTTATTTTTACGCCAGACCGGGATGTACAATTGTTGTAGTTCATCCATGCGATCTCTAAATGTCTGCCATTGCCCTTCCACTGATAGCCCCTTAAATATCGCTTGCCAATTTAACCTCGCCAATTCACGCCTCATACCCTCAAAGTTGCCCTTATTTAAGTTCTGGACCATGGTCTCTGACTTAACTGTTTCCTTCTCCATCCTAATGTAGAACTCCACCATACTATGGTCACTCTTCCCCAGGGGGCCTCGTACCACAAGATTGCTGATTAGTCCTTCCTCATTACACAACACCCAGTCCAGGATGGCCTCCCCTCGAGTTGGTTCCTCAACATATTGGTTTAGGAAACCGTCCCTTAAACACTCCAGGAAATCCTCCTCCACCGTATTGCTTCCAGTTTGAGTAGCCCAATCTATATGCATATTAAAGTCACCCATGATAACTGCTGTGCCTTTTTTGCACGCACCTCTGATTTCCTGTTTCATACCCTCCCCCACCTCACTACTGCTGTTTGGAGGTCTGTACACAACTCCCACTAATGTTTTCTGCCCTTTGGTGTTCTGCAGCTCAACCCATATTGATTCCACATCCTCCAAGCTGATGTCCTTCCTAGCTATTGCATTAATCTCCTCTTTAACCAGCAATGCTACCCCACCCCCTTTTCCTTTTATTCTATCCTTTCTGAATGTTGAATACCCCTGGATGTTCAGTTCCCAGCCTTGATTGTTCTGGAGCCACGTCTCTGTAATCCCAATCACATCGTATCCGTTAACATCTATTTGCACAGTCAATTCATCCACCTTATTACGGATACTCCTTGCATTAAGACACAGAGCCTTTAGGCTTGTTTTATTAACATCCTTTGTCCTTTTAGACTTATGATTTAGTATGGCCCTTTGTGTTTCTTGCCTTTGTTTACTCGGCCTTCCCCTATTGTTTCTCACCCTTCTAACATTTGTTTCTGACTGCATATTACTTCCCCCTGTTTCGCTACATAGGTTCCCATTCCCCTGCCATATTAGTTTAAATCCTCCCGAACTGCTTTAGCAAATATTACCCCAAGGACATCGGTACAAAAGCAAGGAAGTTATGATGAACCTTTATAAAACACTGGTTCGGCCTCAACTGGAGTATTGTGTCCAATTCTGGGCACCGCACTTTAGGAAGGATGTGAAGGCCTTAGAGAGGGTGCAGAAAAGATTTACGAGAATGGTTCCAGGGATGAGGGACTTCAGTGATGTGGAGAGACTGGAGAAGCTGGGATTGTTCTCCTTAGAGCAGAGAAAGTTAAGGGGAGATTGACCAGAATGGTTCCAGGGATGAGGGACTTCAGTGATGTGGAGAGACTGGAGAAGCTGGGATTGTTCTCCTTAGAGCAGAGAAGGTTAAGGGGAGATTGACCAGAATGGTTCCAGGGATGAGGGACTTCAGTGATGTGGAGAGACTGGAGAAGCTGGGGTTGTTCTCCTCAGAGCAGTGAAGGTTAAGGGGAGATTGACCAGAATGGTTCCAGGGATGAGGGACTTCAGTGATGTGGATAGACTGGAGAAGCTGGGATTGTTCTCCTTAGAGCAGTGAAGGTTAAGAGGAGATTGACCAGAATGGTACCAGGGATGAGGGACTTCAGTGGTGCGGAGAGACTGGAGAAGCTGGGGTTGTTCTCCTTAGAGCAGAGAAGGTTAAGGGGAGATTGACCAGAATGGTACCAGGGATGAGGGACTTCAGTGATGTGGAGAGACTGGAGAAGCTGGGTTTGTTCTCCTTGGAGCAGAGAAGGTTGAGAGGAGATTTGATAGAGGTGTTCAAAATCACGAGGGGTCTGGACACTGTAGATAGAGAGAAACTTCGCATTGGCGGAAGGGTCGAGAACCAGAGGACACAGATTCAAGGTGATTGGCAGAAGAACCAAAGGCGACATGAGGAAAAACTTTTTTACGCAGCGAGTGGTTAGGATCAGGAATGCGCTGCCTGAAAGGGTGGTGGAGGCAGATTCAATCGTGGCTTTCAAAAGGGAATTGGATAAGTATCTGAGGGAAGAAATTCACAGGGCTACGGGGAGAGGGCGGGGCGGGGGTGGAGTGGGACTGGCTGAAGTGCTCTTGCAGAGAGAGCTGGCATGGGCTCGAGGGGCCGAATGGCCTCCTTCTGTGCTGTAACCGTTCTGTGAATGTCGGGACATACAAAATAGGAAGAGGAGTAGACCAAACGGCCCCTCAAGCCTGCTCCGCCATTCAATAAGATCACGGGCAGCTCTGTGGTTCCCAGGACCCACACCCAGTGCGGGAGGAGGTTTATCGAGCTCACACGGGTGGGCAGGGTGAGTCAATGCTTCAACAAATGCTACGTATCACCATCTGTACCACAAGCTTCACACACTGCTCAATGCACCACGCCCCCAGCACTCTACTTACCAACACTCACACCCACATCTCACACCTTGCACACAACGACAGCTATTCAACTGTGGCAGGCACAAGGGTCATTAGTTATTAGAATGCATGTGATATGTGCGATATGTTTATGCATAAATTTATGAATAGAGTTTGAAATATTTTGTGTTCTCCCTCATTTCACCTTTGCACCCAGGAGGACACTGTGATATGGCATGACACAGGGATGGGGGGGGCAATACTGTCGGAGGGGCAGTACTGAGGGAGCGCCGCACTGTCGGAGGGGCGGTACTGTGGGAGCGCCGCACTGTCAGAGGGGCGGTACTGAGGGAGCGCCGCACTGTCGGAGGGGCAGTACTGAGGGAGCGCCGCACTGTCGGAGGGGCGGTACTGAGGGAGCGCAGCACTGTCGGAGGGGCGGTACTGAGGGAGCGCCGCACTGTCAGAGGGGCGGTACTGAGGGAGCGCCGCACTGTCGGAGGAGCGGTACTGAGGGAGCGCCGCACTGTCGGAGGGGCGGTACTGAGGGAGCGCCGCACTGTCGGAGGGGCAGTACTGAGGGAGCGCCGCACTGTCGGAGGGGCGGTACTGAGGGAGCGCCGCGCTGTCGGAGGGGCGGTACTGAGGGAGCGCCGCACTGTCGGAGGGGCGGTACTGAGGGAGCGCCGCACTGTCGGAGGGGCGGTACTGAGGGAGCGCCGCACTGTCGGAGGGGCAGTGCTGAGGGAGCGCCGCACTGTCGGAGGGGCGTTACTGAGGGAGCGCCGCTCTGTCAGAGGGGCGGTACTGAGGGAGCGCCGCACTGTCGGAGGAGCGGTACTGAGGGAGCGCCGCACTGTCGGAGGGGCGGTACTGAGGGAGCGCCGCACTGTCGGAGGGGCAGTACTGAGGGAGTGCCGCACTGTCGGAGGGGCGGTACTGAGGGAGCGCCACGCTGTCGGAGGGGCGGTACTGAGGGAGCGCCGCACTGTCGGAGGGGCGGTACTGAGGGAGCGCCGCACTGTCGGAGGGGCGGTACTGAGGGAGCGCCGCACTGTCGGAGGGGCGGTGCTGAGGGAGCGCCGCACTGTCGGAGGGGCAGTGCTGAGGGAGCGCCGCACTGTCGGAGGGGCGTTACTGAGGGAGCGCCGCACTGTCGGAGGGGCAGTACTGAGGGAGCGCCGCACTGTCGGAGGGGCGGTACTGAGGGAGCGCCGCACTGTCGGAGGGGCGGTACTGAGGGAGCGCCGCACTGTCGGAGGGGCGGTACTGAGGGAGCGCCGCACTGTCGGAGGGGCAGTACTGAGGGAGCGCCGCACTGTCGGAGGGGCAGTACTGAGGGAGCGCCGCACTATCGGAGGGGCGGTACTGAGGGAGCGCCGCACTGTCGGAGGTGCCGTCTTTCGGATGTGGCGTTAAACCGACACCCCATCTGCCCTCTCAGGTGGATGTAAAAGATCCCATGGCCACTATTTCAAAGAAGAGCAGGGGGGAGTTCTCCCCGGTGTCCTGGGCCCAATATTTATCCTTGAACCAACATCACTAAAAACAGATTATCTGGTCAGTATCTGCTGTTTGTGGGAGCTTGCTGTGCGCTAATTGGCTGCCGCGTTTCCCACATGACAACAGTGACCACAGTTCAAAAAAAGTACTTCATTGGCTGTGAAGCGCTTTGGGACGTCCTGAGGTGGTGAAAGGCGCTGGAGAAATGCGAGTCGTTCTTTCTTAGAAAACGGCGGCGCAGCAGCGCCACCACTGGCCGGAGGCTGTAATCACAGCGTGACCGTTTACATAGGAAATTTCAATTATAACTGGCATCGGGGTTTACAACGGTGGGGGGCGGAGGGGAAGGTGGCAGGAAGCGAGCGCGGAAGTGCGATGGTTAATATAATTTTTTTTTAAATGCAGGTGGCTGCTCGGAAATGATGGTGGAAAACGTGCAGCAGCGGTGCGGGGATGGGGGGGGGAAGAATCCCACCTTTCGGTGTAAAATAGGCTCATTTTTGTGGCCATTTTGGCTCATCATTAAAACCCCCCATTGGCATTGGGGGCAGGCTTGGAGGAGGGCGGTAACTAAGGCCTCACTCCTCCTTGGCAACGGGAGTGCGGTCACGTGAGACAAGCCAAGCGTGGGGAAAGGCAGGGAGAGGCTTCACCACGTGACGGGGGTGGCCACTGCCTCTGGTGTATAAACAGAAAACGCTGGGAACACTCAGCAGGTCAGGCAGCATCTGTGGAGAGAGAACATAAGAACATAATAAATAGGAGCAGGAGTAGGCCAATTGGCCCCTCGAGCCTGCTCCGCCATTCAATAAGATCATGGCTGATCAGATCCTAACCGCCAATCTACTATCACAGAACCATCTCCTGAACCTAACAGAATTGCACACACGAAATAGGAGCAGGATCAGGCTACACGGCCCCTGGGCCCGCTCCGCTACCCACAGGGCCATGACCGATCCGAACCTAGACTCCTGTCCAAATTCCTGCCCGCTCCCCGTAACCCTTAATTCCCTTTACTTCTAGGAAACTGTCTATTTCTGTTTTAAATTTATTTAATGATGTAGCTTCTACAGCTTTTTGGGGCAGCATATTCCATGGACCTACCACCCTCTGAGTGAAGTAGTTCCTTCTCATCTCAGTTTTGAAAGAGCAGCCCCTTATTCTAAGACTATGCCCCCTAGTTCTAGTTTCACCCATCATCGGGAACATCCTCCCCGCATCCACCCGATCCAACCCCTTCACAATCTTATATGTTTCAATAAGATCGCCTCTCGTTCTTCTGAACTCCAATGAGTAGTGTCCCAATCTACCCAACCTCTCCTCATATGTCCATCCCCTCATCCCCGGGATTAACCGAGTGAACCTTCTTTGTACTGACTCGAGGGCAAGTATGTCTTTTCTTAAGTATGGACACCAAAACTGTATGCAGTATTCCAGGTGCGGTCTCACCAATACCTTGTACAACTGAAGCAATACCTGCCTATTTTTATATTCTATCCCCTTAGCAATGAAAGCCAACATTCCATTGGCCTTCTTAATCACTTGCTGCACCTGCATACTAACCGTTTGAGTTTCGTGCACCAGGACCCCAGATCCCTTTGTACTTCAGTACTTTCCAGTTTCTTGCCATTAAGATAATAACTTGCTCTACTATTTTTCCTGCCAAAGTGCATAACCTCACACTTTCCAGTATTGTATTCCATCTGCCAAATCTCTGCCCACTTACTTAGCCTGTCTGTGTCCCCTTGCAGATTTTTTATGTCCTCCTCACTCACTACTTTCCCTCCCATCTTAGTATCATCTGCAAACTTTGATATGTTACACTCGGTCCCCTCCTCCAAATCAGAGTTAACGTTTCAGGTCGGTGACCCTTCGTCAGAACTGGAAAAAGTTAGAGACGTAACAGGTTTTCAGCAAGTGCGGAGGCAGGGAAAGGGGGTGAGGAACGAACAAAAGGGAAGGTCTGTGATAGGGTGCAAGGCGGGAGAGATTAACTGACAAAAGGGATGATGGTGCGAGAGGAGAGGAGAGGGTAATGGGACAAGTTAAGAAACAAAAGATGGCTCTGGAGGAGGTATAAGTGGGAACAGCAGAATTATCAACAGCTGCCGTTCGAAAAAATGGGGGCAAAGGTTCTGATCTGAAATTGTTGAACTCGATGTTGAGTCCGGAGGGCTGTAAAGGGCCCAATCGAAAGATGAGGTGCTGTCCCTCAAGCTTACGTTGAGCTCCGTTGGAACAGTGTCGGAGGCCGAGGACGGAGAGGTCAGAGCGGGAGTGGAGCGGAGAATTAAGGTGGCAGGCGACCGACCGGAAGCTCGGCGTCCCCCTTACGGATTGAGCGGAGGTGTTCCGCAAAGCGGTCACCCAATCTGCGTTTGGTCTCCCCAATGTAGAGGAGACCGCATCGTGAGCAGCGAATACAGTAATACTAAATTGCCTCTGGTGGAGAGGAAAAACCACGTGACAGGGGCCACTGAAGGTGTCTAGGGTTGTATTCCCTAGAATTTAGAACGTTAAGGGGTGATCTGAGCAAAAGTGATCGATATTGAGGGGGAACTGATAGGGTAGATAGAGAGAAACTATTTCCGCTGGTTGGGGATTCTAGGACTAGGGGGCACAGACTAAAAATTAGAACCAGACCTTTCGGGAGTGAAGTTAGAAAACACTTTGACACAGAAAGGGTGGTAGAAGTTTGGAACTGTCTTCCGCAAACGGCAATTGATGCTGGGCCAATTGTTAATTTTGAGATTGATGGATTTTTGTTAATCAAATGTATTAAGGGATACGGAGCAAAGGCGGGAATATGGAGTTAGGTCGCAGATCAGCCTTGATCTCATTTAATGGCGGAACAGGCTTGAGGGGCTGAATGGCCTCCTCCGGTTCCTATGTCCTGATGTAAAGGGGGAAACCAGGTGATGGAAGGGGTGGGGGGGGGCCACTGAAGGACAAGTAGCAATGCCACCACTGGCCGGAGGCTGTAATCACAGCGTGACCGTTTACATAGGAAATTTCCATTATAACTGGGATCGGAGGTTACAAAGGTGGGGTTGGGGGGGGGAAGTTGGCAGGAAGCGAGCGCGGGAGTGCGTTCTTTAATATACCGTATATATAAATGAAAAAAAAATATTTGATGGAAAATTTGCAGAGGTGGGGGAGAACAGCATTTCAAATCTTTTCTTTTATGCAAGTTTTGTGTCCATTTTGGCCCATCACTCTCACTCGCAGGCTTGGAGGAGGGCGGTAACCAAGGCCGCAAGAGCTGCTTGGCAACGGTGGCAGGGAGGGGAGTAAGGTCACGTGAGGCGGAGCCCGGGGGGGAAAGAAAGAGGCTTCAGCACCACGTGATAGGGGAGGGGGAGAGAACCGGGGCCGAGCTGAAGGTCGGGAATAGGAGCACGTGACAGTGGTGGCGGCGGCGGCCAATAGAATGAGGGAAGAGACCCCGTGACACGGGAGAACCGGGGCGGGGCTGAAGGCGGAGAGGAGAGCGCGTGACAGTGGAAGCGGCGGCCAATAGAATGAGGAGGAAGAGACCCCCCCCGCTCGTGATACAGGAGAAACGGGGCGGAGCTGAAGGCAGGGGCGTAGCTGAAGGCAGGGACGGAGGGGGCGGGAGCACGTGACAGTGGAGGAGCAGGCAGCCAATAGAATGAGGGAGAAGAGACCCCGTGACACGGGAGAACCGGGGCAGAGCTGAAGGCGGGGAGGTGGGGCGCAGGAGCACGTGACAGTGGAGGAGGCGACGACCAATAGAATGAGGGCGAAGAGACCCCGTGACACGGGAGAACCTGGGCGGAGCTGAAGGCGGGGAGGAGGGGGCAGGAGCACGTGATGCGGGGGGCGCCGCCCGCTCTAGGAGCGGACAGCCTGACGTCAGTCGGTCTCTCGCCGACTCTGTGAGGGAGACGACGCCGGCCGACGCCTCGGCAGAAGATGGTGAGCTCCTGTCCCCTCTCTCCCTCTGATTTACTTTTAAAAAAAGGCGTAATTGACACTTGATCGAATGATATTAAAAAGAAGCGCAATCGGTTATTATTTGAATGGAGCGCCGCCGAGACTCCGCCTTACCGCCCAGGCTCCTGATGGACGCGGCGCTCCGGCCAATCGGCGCCCGAGCCCGCCCCACGCTTGCCGGCCGGCCAATCAGCGCCCGCCCTGGGGATGGGGGCGGGACTTCCGCCGGAAGACAGTCTCCTCCCTCCCCTCAATGCGGAAGTGCCTGATGTCCCTGAGCAAGAGAGCAATATTCGATCAGGGGGGTTTTTTGACTTAGATTTTTTTGTTTTTTTTGCCATTTAGCATTCTCTGATTTTAGATTTTTTTTTTGCAAAAGATGCACTGGTTGCTCCCTGATCTTTTAATGCCAACTTGTTTTTGCTCTTAAACTTTCCAGCCTGGTTTAATTAATTAAAAATGAAAAATGCATTTATTTTGCTTTCTCTCAATTGTTGCCTTGTCTGATTTTATAATACGTTTTTGCAAAAAGATGCACTTGTTGCTCCCTGATCTTTTAATGCCAAATTTTTGCTCTTAAACTTTCCAGCCAGGTTTTAATTAATTTTAAAAAATACATTTTTTTTCATTCTCTCAGTTGTTCCAGTGTCTGATTTCATAATGAGTATTTGCAAAAAGATGCACTTGTTGCTGACTCCTTCTCCTATTTCTTATGTTTTGATGTTCCATTGTCTAATTTCATAATAAGTGAAGAGTGAGAAGGATAGTGATAGATTTTAAGAGGACAGACAGGCTGGTGGAATGGGCGGACACGTGGCAGATGAAGTTTAACGCAGAAAAGGGCGAAGGATACATTTTGGTAGGAAGAGGCAATATAAACTAAATGGTACAATCCTAAAGTGGGTGCATGAACAGGGAGACCTAGGGGTATATGTGCACAAATTGTTGAAGGTGGCAGGGCAAGTTGAGAAAGCGGTTAAAAAAGCATACGGGATCCTGGGCTTCATAAATAGACAAAAATGAGAAGTCGCACAACACCAGGTTATAGTCCCAACAGATTTATTTAAAATTACAAGCTTTCGGAGCTATCGATCGCCCCTTCTTCAGGTAAAGTTACTGTGAGTGAATCTACAAAAATTCACAGAATAGAAACACAGAGAAAATGCAGAGATACAATCTTTCCTTACATCAAAGACACACTAAGAGCACAGCCAAGACAATGAGATGTGTCCCAGGGGGTCCAACGTGTCAAAACCTGCTGTCTGCAAATCCTCTCCATTTGGGTTTGTTTTTTGTGTTTGTTTTTTTAAAAAACTGGAAAGACAGACAACATAAATAGAGGCATAGAGTACAAAAGCAAGGAAGTTATGAAGAACCTTTATAAAACACTGCTTCTGTCTCAACTGGAGTATTGTGTCCAATTCTGGGCACTGCACTTTAGGAAGGATGTGAAGGCCTTAGAGAGGGCGCAGAGGAGATTTACAAGAATGGTTCCAGGGATGAGGGTCTTCAGTTACATTGGTAGACTTGAGAATCTGGGGTTGTTTTCCTTAGAGCAGAGAAGGTTAAGGGGAGATTGACCAGAATGGTACCAGGGATGAGGGACTTCAGTGATGTGGAGAGACTGGAGAAGCTGGGGTTGTTCTCCTTAGAGCAGAGAAGGTTGAGAGGAGATTTGATGGAGGTGTTCAAAATCATGAGGGGTCTGGACAGAGTAGATGGAGAGAAACTGTTCCCATTGGCGGAAGGGTCGAGGAACCAGAGGACACAGATTCAAGGTGATCGGCAGAAGAACCAAAGGCGAGATGAGGAAAAACTCTTTTACGCCGCGAGTGGTTAGGATCTGGAATGCGCTGCCTGAAAGGGTGGTGGAGGCAGATTCAATCGTGGTTTTTAAAAGGGAATTGGATAAATACCTGAAGGAAAAAAATTCACAGGGCTACGGGGAGAGGGCGGGGGCGGGGGGGGGGGGGGGGGAGTGGGACTGGCTGAAGTGCTCTTGCAGAGAGAGCCAGCACGGGCTCGAGGGGCCGAATGGCCTCCTGTGCTGTAACCGTTCTATAATTCTATGAAGTTTTTACACTTCTTGCTTTGTCATCTTTTAATGCCAAATTTTATTGTGTTGAACGTTCCAGCAAGCTTTAATTAACAAAGAAAATACAGCTTTCTTTCAATTTTGCTATTGTTGCATTGTCTGGTTTAATAATAGGTTTTTGCAAAAGATTCACTTGCTACTTCCTCGTCCTTCTAATGCCGATCGCACTGAGTTAAACCTGCCGGCAATGTCTGTTTAATTTAAAAAATACATATTTGGAGGAGGAGTCTAGGACTCGGGGACAGAGTCTAAAAATTAGAGTGAAGTTAGGAAACACTTCGGTAGAAGTTTGGAACTCTCTTCCGCAAACGGCAATTGATGCTGGGGGGATCAATTAATTTAAAATCTGAGATTTTTGTTAACCGGAGGTATTGAGGGATACGGGGCAAAGGCGGGTAGATGGAGTTAGGTCACAGATCAACCATGATCTCATTGAATGGAGGAACAGGCTCGAGGGGGGCTGAATGGCCTCCTCCTGTTTTTAATGTAACAGGCTCAAGGGGGCTGAACGGCCTCCTCCTGTTCCTAATGTAACAGGCTCGAGGGGCTGAATGGCCTCCTCCTGTTCCTAATGTAACAGGCTTGAGGGGGCTGAACGGCCTCCTCCTGTTCCTAATGTAACAGGCTCGAGGGGCTGAATGGCCTCCTCCTGTTCCTGATGTAACAGGCTCGAGGGGCTGAATGGCCTCCTCCTGTTCCTAATGTAACTGGCTCGAGGGGGCTGAATGGCCTCCTCCTGTTTTTAATGTAACAGGCTCGAGGGGCTGAACGGCCTCCTCCTGTTCCTGTGTAACAGGCTCGAGGGGGCTGGATGGCCTCCTCCTGTTCCTAATGTAACAGGCTCGAGGGGCTGAATGGCCTCCTCCTGTTCATAATGTAACAGGCTCGAGGGGGCTAAATGGACCTCCATCTGTTCCTAATGTAACAGGCTTGAGGGGGCTGAATGGCCTCCTCCTGTTCAAATGTAACAGGCTCGAGGAGCTGAATGGCCTCCTCCTGTTCCTAATGTAACAGGCTCGAGGGGGCTGAACAGCCTCCTCCTGTTCCTAATGTAACAGGCTCGAGGGGGCTGAATGGCCTCCTCCTGTTCCTAATGTAACTGGCTCGAGGGGCTGAATGGCCTCCTCCTGTTCCTAATGTAACAGGCTCGAGGGGGTTGAATGGCCTCCTCCTGTTCCGAATGTAACAGGCTCGAGGGGGCTGAACGGCCTCCTCCTGTTCCTAATGTAACAGGCTCGAGGGGGCTGAATGGCCTCCTCCTGTTCCTAATGTAACTGGCTCGAGGGGCTGAATGGCCTCCTCCTGTTCCTAATGTAACAGGCTCGAGGGGGCTGAACGGCCTCCTCCTGTTCCTAATGTAACAGGCTCGAGGGGGCTGAATGGCCTCCTCCTGTTCCTAATGTAACAGGCTCGAGGGGGCTGAATGGCCTCCTCCTGTTCCTAATGTAACAGGCTCGAGGGGGCTGAACGGCCTCCTCCTGTTCCTAATGTAACAGGCTCGAGGGGGCTGAACGGCCTCCTCCTGTTCCTAATGTAACAGGCTCGAGGGGGCTGAATGGCCTCCTCCTGTTCCTAATGTAACAGGCTCGAGGGGGCTGAACGGCCTCCTCCTGTTCCTAATGTAACAGGCTCGAGGGGGCTGAATGGCCTCCTCCTGTTCCTAATGTAACAGGCTCGAGGGGGCTGAACGGCCTCCTCCTGTTCCTATGTTCATCTTCTTTCAATTTTTAAGAATTAGGAGCAGGAGTCAGCCATTCGGCCCCTCGAGCCTGCTCCGCCATTCAATAAGATCGTGGCTGATCTTCGACCTCATCTCCACTTTCCCGCCCGATCCCCTTATCCCTCGATTCCCCTAGAGTCCAAAAATCTATCGATCTCAGCCTTGAATATACTCAACGACTGAGCCTCCACAGCCCTCTGGGGCAGAGAATTCCAAAGATTCACCACCCTCTGAGTGAAGAAATTCCTCCTCATCTCAGTCCTAAATGGCCGACCCCTTATCCTGAGACTGTGACCCCTGGTTCTAGACTCTCCAGCCAGGGGGAAACAGCCTCTCAGCCTCTACCCTGTCAAACCCCCTCAGAATCTTATATGTTTCAATGAGATCACCTCTCATTCTTCTAAACTCCAGAGAATATAGGCCTAGTCTACTCAATCTCTCCTCATAGGACAATCCCCCCATCCCAGGAATCAGTCTGGTGAACCTTTGTTGCACTCCCTCTAAAGCAAGTATATCCTTCCTCAGATAAGGAGACCAAAACTGTGCCCAGTACTCCAGGTGTGGTCTCACCAAGGCCCTGAACATTGTAGTAAGACGGAATTGCAAAGGCAAATTACTGCGGATGCTGGAAATCTGAAATAAAAACAGAAAATGCTGGAAACACTCAGCAGGCCAGGCAGCATCTGTGGAGAGAGAAACAGAGTTAATGTTTCAGGCCGATGACCTTTCGTCAGAACTGGAATCCTAGAAATTTACAGCATGGAAGGAGGCCATTCGGCCCATCGTGTCCGTGCCGGCCGACAAAGAGCTCTCCGGCCTAATCCCACTGTCCAGCTCTCGGTCCGTAGCCCTGTAGGTTACGGTGCTTCGAGTGCGTATCCAAGTACTTTTTAAATGTGATGAGGGTTTCTGCCTCGACCACCCTTTCAGGCAGTGAGTTCCAGACCCCCACCACCCTCTGGGTGAAAAATGTTCCCCTCAACTCTCCTCTAATCCTTCTCCCAATGACTTTAAATCTCTGCCCCCCTGGTTATTGACCTCTCTGCTCAGGGAAATAGGTACTTCCTATCCACTCTATCCAGGCCCCTCATCATTTTATACACCTCAATTAAATCTCCCCTCAGCCTCCTCTGTTCCAAAGAAAACAACCCCAGCCTCTCCGATCTTTCCTGTAATGTGGTGACCAGAACTGCACGCAGTACTCTAGCTGTGGCCTAACTAGTGTTTTATACAGTTCAAGCATAACCCCCCTGCTCTTATATTCTATGCCTCAGCTAATAAACATGATGTGGAGATGCCGGTGTTGGACTGGGGTGGACAGATGTGAGAAGTCGCACAACACCAGGTTATAGTCCAACAGCTTTATTTGAAATCACAAGCTTTCAGAGCGCTGTTCCTTCGTCAGGTGAAGTGAAGAGATGCATATAGGCACGGCATATATAGTCAGAGAACAGTTGGAAAGATTAACTGTAGTCACCTGGCAGTGTTCTCTGACTATATATGCTGTGCCTATATGCATCTCTTCACTTCACCTGACGAAGGAGCAGCGCTCCGAAAGCTTGTGATTTCAAATAAAGCTGTTGGACTATAACCTGGTGTTGTGCGACTTCTCACATTTGGTTAATGAAGGAAAGTATCCCGTAGGCCTTCTTAACCACCTTCTCTTACCTGTCCTGCTACCTTCAGGGATCTGTGGACATGCGCTCCAAGGTCCCTCTGATCCTCTGCACTGGGGAAGGGAGAGATGTGACAGGCCTTAAGCAAGTGCAGAGGCAGGGAAAGGGAGGAGGAACGAACAAAAGGGAAGGCCTGTGATCGGGTGCAAGGCGGGAGAGATTAACTGACAAAAGGGATGATGGTGCGAGAGGAGAGGAGAGGGTAATGGGACAAGTTAAGAAACAAAAGATGGGTCTGGAGGAAGGTGTAAATGGGAACGGCAGAAATATCGACAGCTGCCGGCCGAAAAAATGGGGGCAGGGGTTATGGTCTGAAATTGTTGAACTCGATGTTGAGTCCAGAAGCCTGTAAAGGGCCCAATCGAAAGATGAGGTGCTGTTCCTCGAGCTTACGTTGAGCTTCATTGGAACAGCGTAAGAGGCCGAGGATGGAGAAACATCGAAACATAGAAGATAGGAGCAGGAGTAGGCCATTCGGCCCCTCGAGCCTGCTCCGCCATTCGATGCGATCATGGCTGATCATCCAAACTCAGTACCCTGTACCTGCCTTCTCCCCATATCCCTTGATCCCTTTAGCTTTAAGAAATATATCTAACTCCTTCTTGAATATATTTAATGAATTGGCCTCTACTGCCTTCTGTGGTAGAGAATTCCACAGGTTCACCACTCTCTGGGTGAAGAAATTCCTCCTGATCTCAGTCCTAAATGGCTTACCCCTTATCCTTAGACTGTGACCCCTGGTTCTGGACTCCCCCGCCATCGGGAACATCCTTCCTGCATCTAGTCTGTCTAGTCCTGTTAGAATTTTATAAGTTTCAATGAGATCCCCTCTCATTCTTCTAAACTCCAGCGAATACAAGCCCAATCGACCCAATCTCTCCTCATATGTCATTCCTGCCATCCCAGGTATCAGCCTGGTGAATCTTCGCTGCACTCCCTCCATGGCAAGAACATCCTTCCTCAGATAAGGCGACCAAAAGAGTGGGAGTGGAGCAGAGAATTAAAGCGACAGGCGACCGGAAGCTCGGGGGGGGGGAGGGGGGTCACGCTTGCAGACTGAGCGGAGGTGTTCCGCAAAGCGGTCATCCAATCTGCGTCTGGGTCTCCCCAGTGTAGAGGAGACCGCATCGTGAGCAGCGCATACGGTCCACCTAAAGAGCAAGAAGGACAAGTCAATGGTTGCTTCACCTGTTTAATTGCCTTGCTTTTCCTGGTGAACACTGGTTTCCCATTTCTGCGCTATCATCAGCTGATTGCATTGCTGTTTGCTGACAGCATGAAAGGCTTTATCGATCTGTCCACTTTAAATAAAACACTCAAGGAGTTTCAGAAAAAAGACTCTCATCTCTCCGGCGCCTTTCACCACCTCAGGACGTCCCAAAGCGCTTCACAGCCAATGGAGTACTTTTGAAGTGCGGTCACTGTTGTAATGTAGGAAACGCAGCAGCCAATTTGCGCACAGCAAGCTCCCACAAACAGCAATGTGATAATGACCGGATCATCTGTTTTTAGTGATGTTGGTTGAGGGATAAATATTGTCCCAGGACACCAGGGAGAACTCCCCCCCTGCTCTTCTTCCAATAGTGGCCGTGGGATCTTTTACATCCCACCTGAGAGGGCAGACGGGGCCTCGGGTTTAACGTCTCATCCCGAAAGATGGCACCTCCGACAGTGCGGCGCTCCCTCAGTACCGCCCCTCCGACAGTGCGGCGCTCCCTCAGTACCACCCCTCCGACAGTGCAGCGCTCCCTCAGTACCGCCCCTCCGACAGTGCGGCGCTCCCTCAGTACCGCCCCTCCGACAGTGCGGCGCTCCCTCAGTACCGCCCCTCCGACAGTGCGGCGCTCCCTCAGTACCGCCCCTCCGACAGCGCGGCGCTCCCTCAGTACCGCCCCTCCGACAGTGCGGCGCTCCCTCAGTACCGCCCCTCCGACAGTGCGGCGCTCCCTCAGTACCGCCCCTCCGACAGTGCGGCGCTCCCTCAGTACTGCCCCTCCCTGGTAAATTGCAATCCGTGAACGGTCGCCCCCCCCACCTTTCCGCAGGTGTCATTTGTTTTTTTTAATCTTTGCTCCTTTCTGTCTGTCGCAGAGGGGCCGCTGTACGGATCCCAGAACTCCCTGAAGACTCGCCAGCACCCGTGGGATGGCAGCGGTCTGGCAGCAGGTGTTAGCTGTTGACGCCAGGTAAGCCTCGGGCCCTGGGGAGGGGGCGGCCTGGGACTGCGGCCCGCTGATTGTTGTGCAGAACCCAGGTCGATCAGTGGGGCTGGGCTCCCCACTGAGGCCTCCAGTCTGCTCTCGCTGTGTGCCTCTGATCGTCTGCCCTCTCTCCTCCTCCTCACCCTCCAAATACCCTGGTCCCGCACCATCCCCGTCCGCCTGTGAAACCAGGATCCTGGTAGGCTCCTTCATAGCACAGGAATTAGGAGTAGGCCATAGGATCTTCAGTAAGATCATGGCTGATCTTTGACCTCAACACCACTCTCCCGCCCGATCCCCATATCCCTCGATTCCCCGAGAGTCCAAAAATCTATCGATCTCAGCCTTGAATAGACTCAACGACTGAGCCTCCACAGCCCTCTGGGGTAGAGAATTCCAAAGATTCACCTCCCTCTGAGTGAAGAAATTCCTCCTCATCTCAGTCCTAAATGGCCGACCCCTTATCCTGAGACTGTGACCCCTGGTTCTAGACTCTCCAGCCAGGGGGGAAACACCCTCTCAGCATCTACCCTGTCAATCCCCCCTCTGGGGGATTGGGTGGATGTTGACGATTCCAAGGCAGTATCGGAAGATCTGCAAGTTGTCCTTAGCTCAGTTGGGAGCAGTACTGAGGGAGAGCCGCACTGTCGGAGGGGCGGTACTGAGGGAGCACCGCACTGTCGGAGGGGCGGTACTGAGGGAGCGCCGCACTGTCGGAGGGGCGGTACTGAGGGAGCGCCGCACTGTCGGAGGGGCGGTACTGAGGGAGCGCCGCACTGTCGGAGGGGCGGTACTGAGGGAGCGCCGCACTGTCGGAGGGGCGGTACTGTGGGAGCGCCGCACTGTCGGAGGGGCAATACTGAGGGAGCGCCGCACTGTCGGAGGGGCAATACTGAGGGAGCGCCGCACTGTCGGAGGGGCGGTACTGAGGGAGCGCCGCACTGTCGGAGGGGCGGTACTGTGGGAGCGGCGCACTGTCGGAGGGGCGGTACTGAGGGAGCGCCGCACTGTCGGAGGGGCGGTACTGAGGGAGCGCCGCATTGTCGGAGGGGCGGTACTGAGGGAGCGCCGCACTGTCGGAGGGGCAATACTGAGGGAGCGCCGCACTGTCGGAGGGACGGTACCGAGGGAGCGCCACACTGTCGGAGGGGCGGTACTGAGGGAGCGCCGCACTATCGGAGGGGCAGGTACTGAGGGAGCGCCGCACTGTCGGAGGGACGGTACCGAGGGAGCGCCGCACTGTCGGAGGGGCGGTACTGAGGGAGCGCCGCACTGTCGGAGGGGCAGTACTGAGGGAGCGCCGCACTGTCGGAGGTGCCATCTTTCGGATGAGACGTTAAACCGAGGCCCCGTCTGCCCTCTCAGGTGGATGTAAAAGATCCCACGGCCACTATTGGAAGAAGTGCAGGGGGGAGTTCTCCCCGAACATTCCTCCCTCGATCAACCTCACCTAATAAATCTTGCAGCACAGAAGGAGGCCATTCGGCCCATCGTGCCTGTGCCGGCTCTTTGAACGAGCTCTCCAATTAGTCTCACTCCCCCCCTGCTCTTTCCCCACAGCCCTTCAAATTTAATCCCTTCGAGAGTTTAAGTAGATGCTTCTGCTGCTCCTGGCTGACCCTTCGTCTCCTCTCTCGCCATCGTCAGGTATAACGCCTACCGGACCTCCAACTTCCCGCAGTTCCGCACGCAGTACATCCGCCGCCGTAGCCAGCTCCTGCGGGAGAATGCCAAGGGTGGCTTCGACCCCCTCGTGCGGCGCCACTACCTGAAGCTGCGCAGCCAGCTCCTCGCCCAGCGCTACGGAGCCCTGTCGGAGCAGAGCAGCTTCCGCGCCCACAGTAACAGCGTCCGGAGCAGCCGCACCACCCTCGACCGCATGGAGGTAACCGGGGTGGGGGGGAGAGACGGGCTGGCCGAGACCCTTCGCCTCACGCTATCGTGGGCCGCGTGATCCCCGGTTCCATTTCCCCCCTTCTCGCCCCCCGAGCTGATGGCGACTGGGCTCGTGTGCGGGCTTCGCGATCGGCCGGGCCATACCCCGCGCCCCGGGAGAGGGAGGGTGAGCCGCAGTTCCTGGTGGCTGTCGGGCACCAGTGTGTGAGACAGAGAGAGAGAGAGAGAGAGAGCCAGTGTGAGAGAGAGAGAGAGAGAGAGAGAGAGAGCCAGGGTGTGAGAGAGAGAGAGAGAGCCAGTGTGAGAGAGAGAGAGAGAGAGAGAGAGAGAGCGCGCCAGTGTGTGAGAGAGAGAGAGAGCCAGTGTGAGAGAGAGAGAGAGAGAGAGCCAGTGTATGAGAGAGAGAGAGAGAGAGAGAGCCAGTGTGTGAGAGAGAGAGAGAGCCAGTGTGTGTGTGTGAGAGAGAGAGAGAGAGAGAGAGCCAGTGTGTGAGAGAGAGAGAGAGCCAGTGTGTGTGTGTGAGAGAGAGGGAGAGAGAGCCAGTGTGTGAGAGAGAGAGAGAGCCAGTGTGTGTGAGAGAGAGAGAGAGAGAGAGAGAGCCAGTGTGTGAGAGAGAGAGAGAGCCAGTGTGTGTGTGTGAGAGAGAGGGAGAGAGAGCCAGTGTGTGAGAGAGAGAGAGAGCCAGTGTGTGTGTGAGAGAGAGACAGAGAGAGAGAGAGACAGTGTGTGTGTGTGAGAGAGAGAGAGAGAGAGCCAGTGTGTGAGAGAGAGAGAGAGAGAGCCAGTGTGAGTGAGAGAGAGAGAGAGAGAGCCAGTGTGTGAGAGAGACAGAGAGAGAGAGAGACAGTGTGTGTGTGTGAGAGAGAGAGAGAGAGAGAGCCAGTGTGTGAGAGAGAGAGAGAGAGAGCCAGTGTGTGTGAGAGAGAGAGAGACAGTGTGTGTGTGAGAGAGAGAGAGAGAGAGAGAGCCAGTGTGTGAGAGAGAGAGGGAGAGAGCCAGTGTGTGTGAGAGAGAGAGAGACACACAGTGTGTGAGAGAGAGAGACAGAGACAGAGAGAGAGAGAGAGACAGAGAGAGAGAGAGAGAGAGAGCCAGTCTGTGAGAGAGACAGAGAGACAGAGAGACAGAGAGACAGAGAGACAGAGAGACAGAGAGACAGAGAGACAGAGAGACAGAGAGACAGAGAGCCAGTGTGTGTCAGAGAGAGACAGAGAGA
>JASTWF010001835.1:0-27805 GCA_030390025.1 Squalus acanthias | reverse complement strand
GGGTACAGTACTGGTGGGTGCAGGTCTGTCACTAACACTGGGGTACAGTACTGGTGGGTACAGGTCTGTCCCTGTATAACACGGGTACAGTACTGGTGGGTACAGGTCTGTCACTGTATAACACTGGGGTACAGTACTGGTGGGTACAGGTCTGTCACTAACACTGGGGTACAGTACTGGTGGGTACAGGTCTGTCACTGTAACACGGGTACAGTACTGGTGGGTACAGGTCTGTCACTGTATAACACTGGGGTACAGTACTGGTGGGTACAGGTCTGTCTGTGTAACACTGGGGTACAGTACTGGTGGGTACGGGTCTGTCACTGCATAACACTGGGGTACAGTACTGGTGGGTACGGGTCTGTCACTGTATAACACTGGGGTGCAGTACTGGTGGGTACAGGTCTGTCACTAACACTGGGGTACAGTACTGGTGGGTACAGGTCTGTCACTGTATAACACTGGGGTATAGTACTGGTGGGTACAGGTCTGTCACTGTATAACACTGGGGTACAGTACTGGTGGGTACGGGTCTGTCACTGTATAACACTGGGGTGCAGTACTGGTGGGTACAGGTCTGTCACTAACACTGGGGTACAGTACTGGTGGGTACAGGTCTGTCACTGTATAACACTGGGGTATAGTACTGGTGGGTACAGGTCTGTCTCTGTATAACACTGGGGTACAGTACTGGTGTTTACAGGTCTGTCACTGTATAACACGGGTACAGTACTGGTGGGTACAGGTCTGTCACTAACACTGGGGTACAGTACTGGTGGGTACAGGTCTGTCACTGTATAACACTGGGGTACAGTACTGGTGGGTGCAGGTCTGTCAGTAACACTGGGGTACAGTACTGGTGGGTACAGGTCTGTCCCTGTATAACACGGGTACAGTACTGGTGGGTACAGGTCTGTCACTGTAACACTGGGGTACTGTGCTGGTGGGTACAGGTCTGTCACTGTATCACACTGGGGTACAGTACTGGTGGGGACAGGTCTGTCACTAACACTGGGGTACTGTGCTGGTGGGTACAGGTCTGTCACTGTATAACACTGGGGTACAGTACTGGTGGGTACAGGTCTGTCACTAACACTGGGGTACAGTACTGGTGGGTACAGGTCTGTCACTGTATAACACTGGGGTACAGTACTGGTGGGTACAGGTCTGTCACTGTAACACGGGTACAGTACTGGTGGGTACAGGTCTGTCACTAACACTGGGGTACAGTACTGGTGGGTACAGGTCTGTCACTAACACTGGGGTACAGTACTGGTGGGTACAGGTCTGTCACTGTATAACACTGGGGTACAGTACTGGTGGGTACAGGTCTGTCACTGTAACACGGGTACAGTACTGGTGGGTACAGGTCTGTCACTAACACTGGGGTACAGTACTGGTGGGTACAGGTCTGTCACTAACACTGGGGTACAGTACTGGTGGGTACAGGTCTGTCACTAACACTGGGGTACAGTACTGGTGGGGACAGGTCTGTCTCTGTATAACACTGGGGTACAATGCTGGTGGGGACAGGTCTGTCACTGTATAACACTGGGGTACAGTACTGGTGGGTACAGGTCTGTCACTAACACTGAGGTACTGTGCTGGTGGGTACAGGTCTGTCACTGTATAACACTGGGGTACAGTACTGGTGGGTACAGGTCTGTCACTAACACGGGTACAGTACTGGTGGGTACAGGTCTGTCACTGTATAACACTGGGGTACAGTACTGGTGGGGCCAGGTCTGTCACTGTATAACACTGGGGTGCAGTACTGGTGGGTACAGGTCTGTCACTGTATAACACTGGGGTACAGTACTGGTGGGTACGCGTGTGTACTCTCTCATGCACAAACTTGAGCGAGACGCTGCCCTCCGCTGTGTAGGTGCCCCGATAACTTTAGTAAATCTGGCCTTGTTCCTTCCTCCCCGTTGTTGTGCAGGTGAGAGCCCACCAGCTGGTGCTGCCGCCGTGTGACGTGGTGATCAAAGCCGTCGCTCTGTACGTCAGCAACGTTCCCGACATCCGGGACCTCGACGCAGTGGCCAGGGACGTCTTCAAACACTCGCGGGTCAGTAGCAGCGCAAGGGCCGCGGCTCGGACGAGAGAGGAATTCTCCTCTTCCCAACGCTCTCTTTCCTCGGGGCTCGCGGCGCAGGGCACCACCGAGGGTGGGGAAGAGCAGCGAAAGAAGACTGGGTCGATCAGGAGGCGGGGCTCAGGTGACGCCAAGCTTGTCGACCCAGAAAAAAAAATTGGGGGGCAAGTTGGGGCTGGTTCCGTTGGGACGGAGGAGATTACGGGGTGGTTTGATCAGAGGCGTTTAAAGTTATGAAAGGATAGGATGGCGGAGAGCGAAGTGACTGTTCCTGGTGCTTGGGGCCTTGGATACAACAACTTGTACTTATACAGCGCCTTTAACGTACTAAAACGTCCCAAGGCGCTTCACAGGAGTATTTTAAGACAAGAATTTTGACACCGAGCCACATAAGGAGAAATTAGGGCAAATGACCAAAAGCTTGGTCAAAGAGGTCGGTTTTAAGGAGCGTCTTAAAGGAGGAGAGAGAGAGGCGGAGAGGTTTAGGCAAGGAATTCCAGAGCTCGGGGCCCAGGTCACAGAAGGAACGGCCGCCAATGGTTGAGCGATTATAATCAGGGATGCTCGAGAGGGCAGAATTGGAGGAGCGCAGAGATCTCGGGAGAGGGGTGAGATAAGGAGGGGGACGAGGCCATGGAGGGATTTGAAAACAAGGATGAGAATTTTGGAATCGAGGTGTTGCTTGACCAGGAGCCAGTGTCGGTCAGCGAGCACAGGGGGTGATGTGTGAACAGGACTTGGTGCGAGTTAGGATAAGATTAAAAGTCAGGACAGAGAGCAGGGGCACCTCTTTTTTTTAACACCGAGGTTTCTGAGCACGGAAGGGGGCCATTCAGCCCATCGTGCCTGTGCCGGCTCTTTGAACAAGCTCTCCAATTAGTCCCACTCGCCCCCTGCTCTTTCCCCACAGCCTTGCACATTTTTCCCCTTCAAGTATTTATCCAATTCCCTTTTGAAAGTTACTATTGAATCTGTTTCCACCGGCCTTTCAGGCAGCGCGTTCCAAATCACAACAACTCGCTGCGGAAAAACATTCTCCTCATCTCCCCTCTGGTTCTTTTACCGATTATCTTCAATCTGTGTCCTCTGGTTACCCACCCTCCTGCCACTGGAAACACTTTCTCCTTATTTACTCCATCAAAACCCCTCCATGATTTTGAACATCTCTATTAAATCTCCTCTTAACCTTCTCCGTTCCGAGGAGAACGATCCCAGCTTCTCCAGTCTCTCCATGGAACTGAAGCCCTGGGAGAGAATCGGACCATGTTGGGAGTTTTGATTTGAACGTGCTGAGGTTGTAGGGAGTGGGGGGGGAAAGAGAGGCTAATCGGGCGGGATTGGGAGCTGAGGGCGGCCAAGAGAGTAAAGTTTGGAGGAGCCATGGATAAAATAGAAACAGGTTACAAGGAGACGGGATTGGCTACTAGGACATGGTATTTGCATTACATCTGGGCCAGGCAGGGGTTACCAAGCGCGGAGATCAGATTGTCCAGGTTCTTTGATGTGTATGAAATGCCCTGCAATTCCTGGCCTCTTCCTGTCACGGTAACGCCATCCGAGAACCCCAGTATAATCGTGCAATGGGGAGTAGGGGAGCACCCCAGCCAGATCCCTGGCACATCTCCGCGCCATAACTGAGACTGCCTATTTCCACCTCCCTAACATTGCCCGACTGCGCTGCTGCCTCAACTCCTCCGCTGCTGGAACCCTCGTCCATGCCTTTGTTACCTCTCGACTGTTCCAGTGCTCCCCTGGCCGGCCTCCCACGTTCTACCCTGCGGAAGCTTCAGCTCATCCCAAACTCTGCTGTCCCCGTGTCCTAACTCGTACCAAGTCCCGTTCCCCCCCGTCACCCCCTGTGCTCGCTGCCCTGCATTGGTTCCCGGTCCAGCAACGCCTCGATTAAAAAAAATTCTCCATCCTCCTGTTCAAATCTCTCCACGGCCTTGCCCCTCCCTATCTCTGTAACTTCCATCAGCCCCACAACCCCCCTCCCCCGCCGAGATCTCTTCACTCCTCCTAATTCTGGCCTCTTGCGCATCCCCCGATTTCCATCGCTCCACCATTGGCGGCCGCGCCTTCAGCCGCCAGGGCCCCGAGCTCTGGAATTCCCTCCCTAAACCTCTCCTCCTCTCTCCTCCTCCTTTAAGACGCTCCTTAAAACCGACCTCTTTGACCAAGCTTTTGGTCGCCTGTCCCTAATATCTTTGTGTGGCTCGGTGTCTGATTTACGTTCTTGTGAAGCGCCTTGGGATGTTTTACTATGTTAAAGGTACTGTGTAAATGCAAGATGCTGTTGAAGATCCTCCGCACTCTGGTATCTGCGCTCGGTTGCACTGTACTTTTATCCGACAGGTTTATAACGTTTTTCAAAATTATTTAACTCCAGTCCAGGACGGAAGACAAAATCGAACGCTTCAAGAGAGCTGTTGAGTATTACGCCACTGCCAGCAAGCCGAGGCCTCTTCCTCTTGGTCCTTCTCCATTCCTGGGTGAGTGTCCGCTCGGGGTGGGCGGCGTCCCACTGCAATCGTGGTCGTGTCCCCCGTACGGTACCTCGTCTTTGCTATTCGTTCACGGGATGTGGGCGTCGCTGGCGAGGTCGTCATTTATCGCCCATCCCTAATTGCCCTTCAGAAGGTAGTGGTGAGGTTGATTCTGGAGATGAAGGGTTTGTCTTCTAAGAACATAAGAAATAGGAGCAGGAGTCGGCCAATCGGCCCCTCGAGCCTGCTCCGCCATTCAATAAGATCATGGCTGATCTGATCCTCACCTCAAATCTAAAGAACACGAGAAGTAGGAGCAGGACCCGGCCACTCAGCCCCTGGGCCCGCTCCGCCACCCACAGGGCCCTGACCGATCCGAACTCAGCCTCATGTCCAATTTCCTGCCCGCTCCCCGTAACCCCTAATTCCCTTTACTTCTAGGAAACTACCTACAGTATTTCTGTTTTAAATTTATTTAATGATGTAGCTTCCACAGCTTCCTGGGGCAGCAAATTCCACAGACCTCCTACCCTCTGAGTGAAGAAGTTTCTCCTCATCTCAGTTTTGAAAGAGCAGCCCCTTATTCTAAGATTATGCCCCCTAGTTCTAGTTTCACCCATCCTTGGGAACATCCTTACCGCTGATGAGGGGATCTTATTGAAACATACAAGATACTGAAGAAAGGTTGAGCAGGTTGGGCCTATACTCGTTGGAGGAACTAGATGCAGGAAGAATGTTCCCGATGGTCGGAGAGTCCAGCACCAGGGGTCATAATCTAAGGATAAGGGGTAAGCCATTTAGGACAGAAATGAGGAGGAATTTCTTCACCCAGAGAGTGGTGAACCTGTGGAATTCTCTACCACAGAAGGTAGTTGAGGCCAAGTCATTTAAATAGATTCAAGAAGGAGTTAGATATATTTCTTAAGGCTAAAGGGATCAAGGGATATGGGGAGAAGGCAGGGACAGGGTACTGAGTTTGGATGATCAGCCATGATCTCATCGAATGGCGGAGCAGGCTCGAGGGGCCGAATGGCCTACTCCTGCTCCTATCTTCTATGTTTCTATGTCTGGAGTTTAGAAGAATGAAAGGGGATCTTATTGAAACATACAAGATACTGAAGGGGCTTGACGGTAGACGCAGAGAGGATGTTTCCCCTCGTGGGGGAATCTAGAACTAGGGGGCATAATTTCAGAATAAGGGGGCACCCTTTTAAATCGGAAATGAGGAGGAATTTCTTCTGAGGGTTGTGAATCTTTGGAATTCTCTGCCCCAGAGAGCTGTGGAGGCTGGGTCATTGAATATACTTAAGGTGGAGGTAGACAGATTTTTGAATGGTAAGGGAGTGAAGGGTTGTGGGGAGCGGGCAGGGAAGTGGAGTTGAGGCCAAGATCAGATCAGCCATGATCTTATTGAATGGCGGAGCAGGCTCGAGGGGCCGAATGACCTACTCCTGCTCCTACGTCTTATGTGAGCCACCTTCTTGAACCGCTGCAGTCCGTGTGGTGAAGGTGCTCCCACAGCGCTGTTAGGGAGGGAGTTCCAGGATTTTGACCCAGCGACGATGAAGGATCGACCGATATATTTCCAAGTCAGGATGGTGTGTGACTTGGAGGGGAACCTGGAGGTGTTCCCATTGCGCTTGCTGCCCTTGTCTTGTATGATTTGGAGAAAGGAAAAGGAGTGATGCGAGTTTGTGAGGTGAATGGGCCCTTTTTGGGTGCGGATTGTTTCGCAAGGCACTGGGTGGAACCTTTGTGGAACTGCTGATGACGAACTACCCAGCCCGGCTCAGTGAAGGGCCCTGGAGGGGTGGGCCGGTCGCTGTGCGGATTCTTCCTACTTGGCTCCAGGTCAAACCCTTGCACGCCAGAGTCCAGTTAGGGACGGTCCCCTAGCTGGCCAAACAGCAGAAAGCCCATCAGTCCCCTGCGCTGGTAGATTGAACTTTCACGGGGCTGGCAGGAAGGTTGCCTGGTATGATTTACAACCAGCCGAGGTTTCAGCTCCGCGCCCAGCCCAGTCACCTGTGCCCCTCCAGGTCTCGGAGCAGAGTGCAGGGGCTTACACCCCGCGCCCTGTCACGCGTTGATACTGCATGTGCCATTGCTGCCTCGTTTAGTTCCATTACAGGTGTTTCAGGGGTCAGCGGGCGACGGTAAAGGAAGGCTGCCGGTCTAACTTTGATGTCCTGTTGCAGGTTTTGGGCCCAATCAGTTTGGAATGCCCTCCTTCGCACCCACTCATATGCAAGGAATTCCTCAGCCCAAACCAATGGTAGGTGATTCATTCTAACTCGACAAATCCTTGGAGATACTGGGGGTGGGGGGTGGGGACAGCACTGGATTTGGAGAATGTGGGGGTCACTGGAATTGAAGAGAACGGGTCACTGGAATTGGAGAGAGAGAGGTCACTGGAATTGGGGGGAGAGAGAGAGAGAGGTTACTGGAATTGGGGGGAGAGAGAGAGAGGGGTCACTGGAATTGGGGGGAGGAGAGAGAGAGAGGATACTGGAATTGGAGAGAGAGAGAGGTCATTGGAATTGGGGGGAGAGAGAGAGGTCACTGGAATTGGAGAAAGAGAGGGGTAACTGGAATTGGGGGGAGAGAGAGCGAGGGGTAACTGGAATTGGAGAGAGAGAGAGGTCATTGGAATTGGGGAGAGAGAGAGAGAGGTCACTGGAATTGGGGAGAGAGGAGGTCACTGGAATGGGGGGAGAGAGAGAGGTCGACTGGAATTGGAGAGAGAGGTCACTGGAATTGAGGGGGAGAGAGAGAGGTCGACTGGAATTGGAGAGGAGAGAGAGAGGGACACTGGAATTGGAGAGAGAGCGAGAGGACACTGGGAATTGGAGAGAGAGAGAGAGGGTCACTGGAATTGGGGAGAGAGAGAGGTCACTGGAATTGGAGGAAGAGAGAGAGGACACTGGAATTGGAGAGAGAGAGGTCACTGGAATTGGAGAGAGAGAGAGAGGTCACTGGAATTGGAGAGAGGTCACTGGAATTGGGGAGAGAGAGAGGGAGGTCACTGAATGAGAGAGAGAGCGGAGGTCATGAGGGAGAGAGAGAGGTCACTGGAATTGGAGAGAGAGAGAGAGGTCACTGGAATTGGAGAGAGAGAGAGAGGTCACTGGAATTGGGAGAGAGAGCGAGAGGTCACTGAATTGGAGAGAGATTGAGAGGTCACTGGAATTGGGGAGAGAGAGAGGTCACTGGAATTGGAGAGAGAGAGCGAGAGGTCACTGGAATTGGAGAGAGAGAGAGAGGTCACTGGAATTGGAGAGAGAGAGAGGTCACTGGAATTGGGGAGAGAGAGCGAGAGGTCACTGGAATTGGAGAGAGAGAGAGAGGTCACTGGAATTGGAGAGAGAGAGGTCACTGGAATTGGAGAGAGAGAGCGAGAGGTCACTGGAATTGGAGAGAGAGAGAGGTCACTGGAATTGGGGAGAGAGAGAGGTCACTGGAATTGGGGAGAGAGAGAGGTCACTGGAATTGGAGAGAGAGCGAGAGGTCACTGGAATTGGAGAGAGAGATTGAGAGGTCACTGGAATTGGGGAGAGAGAGAGGTCACTGGAATTGGAGAGAGAGAGCGAGAGGTCACTGGAATTGGAGAGAGAGAGAGAGGTCACTGGAATTGGAGAGAGAGAGAGAGGTCACTGGAATTGGGGAGAGAGAGAGAGGTCACTGGAATTGGAGAGAGAGAGAGAGGTCACTGGAATTGGAGAGAGAGAGGTCACTGGAATTGGAGAGAGAGAGCGAGAGGTCACTGGAATTGGAGAGAGAGAGAGAGGTCACTGGAATTGGGGAGAGAGAGAGGTCACTGGAATTGGAGAGAGAGAGAGAGGTCACTGGAATTGGGGAGAGAGAGAGGTCACTGGAATTGGAGAGAGAGAGAGAGGTCACTGGAATTGGAGAGAGAGAGCGAGAGGTCACTGGAATTGGAGAGAGAGAGGTCACTGGAATTGGAGAGAGAGAGAGGTCACTGGAATTGGGGGGGAGAGAGAGAGGTCACTGGAATTGGGGGAGAGAGAGAGGTCACTGGAATTGGAGAGAGAGAGAGCGAGAGGTCACTGGAATTGGGGAGAGAGAGAGAGTGGTCACTGGAATTGGGGAGAGAGCGAGAGGTCACTGGAATTGAGAGAGAGGGAGAGGTCACTGGAATTGGGGGAGGAGAGAGAGGTCACTGGAATTGGGGGAGAGAGAGAGAGGGTCACTGGAATTGGGGGGAGAGAGAGAGGTCACCGGAATTGGAGGAGAGAGAGAGGTCACTGGAATTGGGGGGAGAGAGAGGTCACTGGAATTGGGGGGAGAGGGAGAGGTCACTGGAATTGGAGAGGAGAGAGGTCACTGGAATTAGAGAGAGAGAGTCACTGGAATTGGAGAGAGAGAGAGTGGTCACTGGAATTGGAGAGAGAGAGAGGTCTACTGGAATTGGAGAGAGAGAGAGAGGTCACTGGAATTGGGAGAGAGAGAGAGGTCACTGGAATTGGAGAGAGAGAGAGGTCACTGGAATTGGAGAGAGAGAGAGGTCACTGGAATTGGAGAGAGAGAGAGAGGTCACTGGAATTGGGAGAGAGAGAGAGAGGTCACTGGAATTGGAGAGAGAGAGAGAGGTCACTGGAATTGGAGAAGAGAGAGGAGGTCACTGGAATTGAGAGAGAGAGAGAGGTCACTGGAATTGGAGAGAGAGAGAGGTCACTGGAATTGGAGAGAGAGGAGAGAGGTCACTGGAATTGGAGAGAGAGAGAGAGGTCACTGGAATTGGGAGAGAGAGAGAGGTCACTGGAATTGGAGAGAGAGAGAGAGAGGTCACTGGAATTGGGAGAGAGAGAGAGGTCACTGGAATTGGAGAGAGAGAGAGGTCACTGGAATTGGAGAGAGAGAGAGGTCACTGGAATTGGGGGAGAGAGAGAGGTCACTGGAATTGGAGAGAGAGAGAGAGGTCACTGGAATTGGAGAGAGAGAGAGGTCACTGGAATTGAGGAGAGAGAGAGGTCACTGGAATTGGAGAGAGAGAGAGAGGTCACTGGAATTGGGAGAGAGAGAGAGAGGTCACTGGAATTGGGGGGAGAGAGAGAGAGGTCACTGGAATTGGGGAGAGAGAGAGGGTCCCTGGAATTGGGGAGAGAGAGAGAGGTCACTGGAATTGAGGGAGAGAGAGAGGTCACTGGAATTGGGGGAGAGAGAGAGGTCACTGGAATTGGGGGGAGAGAGAGGTCACTGGAATTGGGGGAGAGAGGAGAGAGGTCACTGGAATTGGGGGAGAGAGAGAGAGGTCACTGGAATTGGTGGAGGAGAGAGAGGTCACTGGAATTGGGAGAGAGAGAGAGAGGTCACTGGAATTGGAGAGAGAGAGAGAGGTCACTGGAATTGGGGAGAGAGAGAGAGGTCACTGGAATTGGAGAGAGAGAGAGAGGTCACTGAATTGGAGAGAGAGAGAGAGGTCACTGGAATTGGGAGAGAGAGAGAGTCACTGGAATTGGAGAGAGAGAGCGAGAGGTCACTGGAATTGGGGAGAGAGAGAGGTCACTGGAATTGGAGAGAGAGAGAGGAGGTCACTGGAATTGGAGAGAGAGAGAGGTCACTGGAATTGGAGAGAGAGAGAGAGGTCACTGGAATTGGAGAGAGAGAGAGAGGTCACTGAATTGGGGAGAGAGAGAGAGGTCACTGGAATTGGGAGAGAGAGAGAGAGGTCACTGAATTGGGGAGAGAGAGAGAGGTCACTGGAATTGGGGAGAGAGAGGTCACTGGAATTGGGGAGAGAGAGAGGTCACTGGAATTGGGGGAGAGAGAGAGAGGTCACGGGGGAGAGAGAGAGGTCACTGGAATTGGAGAGAGAGAGAGGTCACTGGAATTGGGGGAGAGAGAGGTCACTGGAATTGGAGGAGAGAGAGGTCACTGGAATTGGGGAGAAGAGAGAGGTCACTGGAATTGGGGAGAGAGAGAGGTCACTGGAATTGGGGGAGAGAGAGAGAGGTCACTGGAATTGGAGAGAGAGAGAGAGAGGTCACTGGAATTGGGGAGAGAGAGAGAGGTCACTGGAATTGGGGGGGGAGAGAGAGAGGTCACTGGAATTGGAGAGAGAGAGGCGAGAGGTCACTGGAATTGGAGAGAGAGAGAGAGGTCACTGGAATTGGGAGAGAGAGAAGAGGTCACTGGAATTGGTAGAGAGAGCGAGAGGTCACTGGAATTGGAGAGAGAGAGAGAGAGGTCACTGGAATTGGAGAGAGAGAGAGAGGTCACTGGAATTGGGGAGAGAGAGAGAGAGGTCACTGGAATTGGAGGAGAGAGAGCGAGAGGTCACTGGAATTGGAGAGAGAGAGCGAGAGGGTCACTGGAATTGGGGAGAGGAGAGAGAGGTCACTGAATTGGGGGGGAGAGAGAGAGAGGTCACTGGGGGGAGAGAGAGAGAGGTCACTGGAATTGGAGAGAGAGAGAGAGGTCACTGGATTGTGGTGAGAGAGAGAGGTCACTGGAATTGGGGAGAGAGAGAGAGGTCACTGGAATTGGGGGAGAGAGAGAGGTCACTTGGGAGAGAGAGGTCTGTTGGGGGAGAGAGAGAGAGGTCCACTGGAATTGGGAGAGAGAGAGAGGTCACTGGGGGGAGAGAGAGAGTGGTCACTGGAATTCACTGGAATTGGGGGAGAGAGAGAGAGGTCACTGGAATTGGGGAGAGAGAGAGAGGTCACTGGAATTGGGGAGAGAGAGAGGTCACTGGAATTGGGGAGAGAGAGAGAGGTCACTGGAATTGGGGAGAGAGAGAGAGGTCACTGGAATTGGGGAGAGAGAGAGGTCACTGGAATTGGGGAGAGAGAGAGAGGTCACTGGAATTGGGGAGAGAGAGAGAGGTCACTGGAATTGGAGAGAGAGAGCGAGAGGTCACTGGAATTGGGGAGAGAGAGAGGTCACTGGAATTGGGGGAGAGAGAGAGAGGTCACTGGAATTGGAGAGAGAGAGCGAGAGGTCACTGGAATTGGAGAGAGAGAGCGAGAGGTCACTGGAATTGGGGAGAGAGAGAGAGGTCACTGGAATTGGAGAGAGAGAGAGAGAGGTCACTGGAATTGGAGAGAGAGAGAGAGGTCACTGGAATTGGAGAGAGAGAGAGAGGTCACTGGAATTGGGGAGAGAGAGCGAGAGGTCACTGGAATTGGAGAGAGAGAGAGAGGTCACTGGAATTGGAGGAGAGAGCGAGGTCACTGGAATTGGAGGAGAGAGAGAGGTCACTGGAATTGGAGAGAGAGAGAGAGGTCACTGGAATTGGGGAGAGAGAGAGGTCACTGGAATTGGGGAGAGAGAGAGAGGTCACTGGAATTGGAGGGAGAGAGAGAGGTCACTGGAATTGGAGAGAGAGAGAGGTCACTGGAATTGGAGAGAGAGAGAGGTCACTGGAATTGGGAGAGAGAGAGAGTCACTGGAATTGGAGAGAGAGAGAGAGGTCACTGGAATTGGAGAGAGAGAGAGAGGTCACTGGAATTGGAGAGAGAGAGAGAGGTCACTGGAATTGGAGGAGAGAGAGAGGTCACTGGAATTGGAGCGAGAGAGAGAGGGAGGTCACTGGAATTGGGAGAGAGAGAGAGGTCACTGGAATTGGAGGAGAGAGAGAGAGGTCACTGGAATTGGAGGAGAGAGAGAGGTCACTGGAATTGGGGGAGAGAGAGAGAGGTCACTGGAATTGGGGGAGAGAGAGGTCACTGGAATTGGGGAGAGAGAGAGAGGTCACTGGAATTGGAGAGAGAGAGAGAGGTCACTGGAATTGGGAGAGAGAGAGAGAGGTCACTGGAATTGGGGAGAGAGAGAGAGGTCACTGGAATTGGAGGAGAGAGAGAGAGGTCACTGGAATTGGAGAGAGAGACGAGAGGTCACTGGAATTGGAGAGGAGAGAGAGAGGTCACTGGAATTGGGAGAGAGAGAGAGAGGTCACTGGAATTGGGGAGAGAGAGAGGTCACTGGAATTGGAGAGAGAGAGAGAGAGGTCACTGGAATTGGAGAGAGAGAGAGAGGTCACTGGAATTGGAGAGAGAGAGCGAGGTCACTGGAATTGGGGGGAGAGGACACGAATTGGAGAGAGAGAGAGAGGTCACTGGAATTGGGAGAGAGAGAGAGGTCACTGGAATTGGGGAGAGAGAGAGAGGTCACTGGAATTGGGGGAGAGAGGTCACTGGAATTGGGGAGAGAGAGGTCACTGGAATTGGAGAGAGAGAGAGGTCACTGGAATTGGGGAGAGAGAGATCACTGGAATTGGAGAGAGAGAGAGAGGTCACTGGAATTGGAGAGAGAGAGAGAGGTCACTGGAATTGGGGAGAGAGAGATCACTGGAATTGGAGAGAGAGAGAGAGGTCACTGGAATTGGAGAGAGAGAGAGAGGTCACTGGAATTGGAGAGAGAGAGAGAGGTCACTGGAATTGGAGAGAGAGAGAGAGGTCACTGGAATTGGAGAGAGAGAGAGAGGTCACTGGAATTGGGGGGAGAGAGAGGTCACTGGAATTGGGGAGAGAGAGGTCACTGGAATTGGGGAGAGAGAGAGGTCACTGGAATTGGGGAGAGAGAGAGAGGTCACTGGAATTGGAGAGAGAGAGGTCACTGGAATTGGAGAGAGAGAGAGAGGTCACTGGAATTGGAGAGAGAGAGAGAGGTCACTGGAATTGGGGGAGAGAGAGAGGTCACTGGAATTGGGGGGAGAGAGAGAGGTCACTGGAATTGGAGAGAGAGAGAGAGGTCACTGGAATTGGAGAGAGAGAGAGAGGTCACTGGAATTGGAGAGAGAGAGAGAGGTCACTGGAATTGGAGAGAGAGAGAGAGAGGTCACTGGAATTGGGGAGAGAGGTCACTGGAATTGGGGAGAGAGAGGTCACTGGAATTGGGGAGAGAGAGGTCACTGGAATTGGGGAGAGAGAGAGAGGTCACTGGAATTGGAGAGAGAGAGGTCACTGGAATTGGAGAGAGAGAGGTCACTGGAATTGGAGAGAGAGAGAGAGGTCACTGGAATTGGAGAGAGAGAGAGAGGTCACTGGAATTGGGGGAGAGAGAGAGGTCACTGGAATTGGGGGAGAGAGAGAGAGGTCACTGGAATTGGGGGGAGAGAGAGAGAGGTCACTGGAATTGGGGAGAGAGAGGTCACTGGAATTGGGGGGAGAGAGAGAGTTCACTGGAATTGGGGGGAGAGAGAGAGGTCACTGGAATTGGGGGGAGAGAGAGAGAGGTCACTGGAATTGGGGGGAGAGAGAGAGGTCACTGGAATTGGAGAGAGAGAGCGAGAGGTCACTGGAATTGGAGAGAGAGAGAGAGGTCACTGGAATTGGAGAGAGAGAGAGAGGTCACTGGAATTGGGGAGAGAGAGAGAGGTCACTGGAATTGGGGGAGAGAGAGAGAGGTCACTGGAATTGGAGAGAGAGAGCGAGAGGTCACTGGAATTGGAGAGAGAGAGCGAGAGGTCACTGGAATTGGGGAGAGAGAGAGAGGTCACTGGAATTGGAGAGAGAGAGCGAGAGGTCACTGGAATTGGAGAGAGAGAGCGAGAGGTCACTGGAATTGGAGAGAGAGAGAGAGGTCACTGGAATTGGAGAGAGAGAGAGAGGTCACTGGAATTGGGGGGAGAGAGAGAGGTCACTGGAATTGGGGGAGAGAGAGAGAGGTCACTGGAATTGGGGGGAGAGAGAGAGAGGTCACTGGAATTGGGGAGAGAGAGGTCACTGGAATTGGGGGGAGAGAGAGAGTTCACTGGAATTGGGGGGAGAGAGAGAGAGGTCACTGGAATTGGGGAGAGAGAGAGAGGTCACTGGAATTGGGGAGAGAGAGGTCACTGGAATTGGGAGAGAGAGAGAGGTCACTGGAATTGGGGAGAGAGAGAGAGAGGTCACTGGAATTGGGGAGAGAGAGAGGTCACTGGAATTGGGGAGAGAGAGAGAGGTCACTGGAATTGGGGGAGAGAGAGAGAGGTCACTGGAATTGGAGAGAGAGAGCGAGAGGTCACTGGAATTGGGAGAGAGAGAGAGGTCACTGGAATTGGGGAGAGAGAGAGAGGTCACTGGAATTGGAGAGAGAGAGCGAGAGGTCACTGGAATTGGAGAGAGAGAGCGAGAGGTCACTGGAATTGGGGGAGAGAGAGAGAGGTCACTGGAATTGGAGAGAGAGAGCGAGAGGTCACTGGAATTGGAGAGAGAGAGCGAGAGGTCACTGGAATTGGAGAGAGAGAGAGAGAGGTCACTGGAATTGGGGAGAGAGAGAGGTTACTGGAATTTTTGTTTTTGTTCTAACTCCAGTCTCCCTTTCATCTCTCGCCAAGTTCCCGCCGCCGATGATGCAGAAGCTGCCGTTCCAGCATTTCCCGCCGGGCCCGGGCCCCACCGTCGCCTACCCACCCTCCCAGGGCCCACTGATACACGGGCCCCCCTTCGACCCCAGTGCAGCCAAGCATGACGGCCCCCTCCCGCGGCCCGGCAAGCCGTTCGGCGACTGGGCCGGCCCCTACTGCCCGCCGGCCCCGGCCAGGATCTCCAACCACGCACCCCCCGCCAAAGAATCGCCGTCGCCTCTTCCCAATTCTTCGCCCTCCTCTTCCTCGGACGGTGACGACCAGAGCGGCGGAAACACGGCCAAGTAAGTCTTCACCGCATTCACCGCGCGCACGTCGGTGTCCGAGCCGTCGGTGAAATTGTACTGGAATAAAATGGCTCCTGTCCACTGATTGATTTAATTTTAATAGGGGGCCTGGCCAACTCTGACACCAGACAAGGTGCAAAAAAGATTGGTACCAGACCCGAGAGGTTCGAACTCCTCCGCACTGACTGACCTGTGCCCCTTCTCTCCAAAAGTAGGGACGCAGGTTAATAAGGCCGTTTATATAAAAAAAAAAGCACTGGGGTTCATTTCTGGAGGTAGAATTGAAAAGCAGAGAGGTTTTGTTAAACTTGTATCATACCTTGGTTAGAACCACACTTGGAGCACCGTGCACAGTTCTGGTCTCCGTATACCTTGGTTAGACCGCACTTGGAGCACCTGTGTAGAGTTCTGGTCTCCATATACCTTGGTTAGACCACACTTGGAGCACTGTGCACAGTTCTGGTCTCCATATACCTTGGTTAGACCGCACTGTGCACAGTTCTGGTCTCCATATACCTTGGTTAGACCACACTTGGAACACCGTGCACAGTTCTGGTCTCCATATTATAAAAAGGATATAGAGGCACTGGAGAAGGTGCAAAAAAAATTCACAAGGCTGATACCAGAACTGAGAGGTTATAACTATCAGGGAAGGTTGAACAGGCTGGGACTCTTTTCTCTTGAAAAGAGAAGGCTGAGGGGTGACCTAATAGAGGTCTTTAAAATTATGAAAGAGTTCGATAGGGAAGACGTAGAGATGATGTTTCCACTTGTGGGGGAGACCAGAACTAGGGGCCTTCAATATAAGATAGTCACTAATAAATCCAATCGGGAATTCAGGAGAAACTTCTTCACCCAGAGAGTGGTGAGAATGTGGAACTCGCTAACACAGGGATACACAGTAAAGCTCCCTCTACACTGTCCCATCAAACACTCCCAGGGCAGGTACAGCACGGGTTAGATACAGAATAAAGCTCCCTCTACACTGTCCCATCAAACACTCCCAGGGCAGGTACAGCACGGGTTAGATACAGAGTAAAGCTCCCTCTACACTGTCCCCATCAAACACTCCCAGGGCAGGTACAGCACGGGTTAGAGTATTTGGGGCAGTGTGGAGGGCGCTTCAGTCTCTCTAACTTGGGTCGGTGGAGGGGTAACTTAATTCAATGCCCTAGAGTTCAGATTCTTCACCTTTAATAAGCACCGAATTCACAACGAAAAGCAGTGCCAATCGGGAGACAGAACCGCCATTCCAGTGGGAGGTCTGTCTGTGCGGGTGTAATTGGACTCTGCCTGTGTGGGTTAATCAAAGGATTCTCTCGTTTTCAGCCACCTCACCGAGCAATCTTCTCAACACAAAGCAAACTGGGAAGCTGGCGGAGCGACTCCAGGCCTGAGCAAGATCCCCGAGAAAAGCGGCCCCGAGGTAACCCAGCCCATCCTTCATTGCCACGGGATGGTTGTTGTAGCAGGTGTTAGCCGGACCGCCCACTGGGCTGGGCGGGGAGGGGGGCTGGGTGCGGTTCGGGGCGCCTCATCACAGCGAGGAGAGAGGGAGGTGCTGTATTAATTTTCATAGGATCGCTCCTTATGTTCTTCATTGTTTTACGCAGCGAGTTGTTGTGATCTGGAACGCGCTGCCTGAAAGGGCGGTGGAAACAGATTCAATAGTAACTTTCAAAAGGGAAATGGATAAATACTTGAAGGGGAAAAATGTGCAGGGCTGTGGGGAAAGAGCAGGGGGGAGTGGGACTGATTGGAGAGCTCGTTCAAAGAGCCGGCACAGGCACGATGGGCCGAATGGTCTGGCTCTGTGCTGTGTTCTATTCTAACCGGTACGATTCTGGGTCTTGAGACCCGTCTGGGAAGAAAGACCTCGCGTCGGAAAAGCGGCGACTTTCGAGTGAACCAGTTGTCCAAAGTCAGAAGAAAGGGAACGTCCGCCAGAGTGCGTCAGTGATGCTGTCGGCATTGGCGGGGGGGGGGGGGGAGTTCTGGGGCGCACGGTGTGGCATCTGGTGGTGGAAGGGTGGAGCTGCAGGCGGTGGCCAAATAAGGGGCGAGCGACCTTTGCGACTGTAATGCAAGTAATACAGACAAAGGGACCCGTGTAAAAAAAAAAAACCAGGAAGAGCGAGTTGCTGCACTTGCTCGACGCTGCTCAGGCACCGGCCTCCGCACTGCTTCAGGGACTTTGTGCTTGAAATGGCCGCTCCCGACCAGCGCTGTTCAGGCGCTCGGGTGTGGGGTTCAAATGCCAGGAGGACGCGACAAGCAGGTTAGCCCAGCGCAGGGTTGTGACAGTAATTTTCTTTCTGTGGGATGTGGGCAAGGCTGCCGTTTGTTGGCCGCCCCCAGTTGCCCTGAAGGTTGCTGGTGGTGGACCTTCTTGCAGTCCTTGTGTTGCTGGTGCCCCCCCCAACCACGCTGGCGTTGGGGAGGGAATCCCAGGATTTTGACCCGGCGACGATGAAAAAAACGCTGCGATATCTGTCCCAAGTTAGGATGGTTGCGCGACTTGGAGGGGATCTCGCAAAGCTGAAGGTACTCCCGTGCACCTGCTGCTCTTGACCTTCTGGCACCGAGCTCTGGCTCTGCCGTCATTGTGGGAGTAAAAAGAAAGAGATTTTGAGCCAATGTGATGTGTTTCCCACACAAACACACCACTCGTTAGGATGGACGTCAAGGCCTTGGAGAAAGTGCAGAGGAGATTGACCAGAATGGTACCAGGGATGAGGGACTTCAGTGACGTGGAGAGACTGGAGAAGCTGGGATTGTTCTTAGAGCAGAGAAGGTTAAGGGGAGATTGACCAGAATGGTACCAGGGATGAGGGACTTCAGTGATGTGGAGAAGCTGGGGTTGTTCTCCTTCGAGCAGAGAAGGTTAAGATGAGATTTGATAAACTCTTCAAAATCATGAAGGGTTTTGATGGAGTAAATAAGGAGAAACTGTTTCCAGTGGCAGGAGGGTCGGGAACCAGAGGACACAGATTGAAGATAATCGGTAAAAGAACCAGAGGAGAGATGAGGAGAATGTTCTATGCATCGAGTTGTTGTGATCTGGAACGCGCTGCCTGAAAGGACAATGGGAGCAGATTCAATAGTAACTTTCAAAAGGGGAATTGGAGAAATACTTGAAGGGGAAAAATGTGCTGGTCTGCAGGGAAAGAGCGGGGGGGAGTGGGACTGATAGGAGAGCTCGTTCAAAGAGCCGGCACAGGCACGATGGGCCGAATGGCCTCCTTCTGCGCTGTCTGATTGTATGATTCTTTGTTTGGTGCAGGGAGTCCCCGACGCCAAGGCCGGGAACGTGCAGTCTTCAGCTCCTGCGGCACAGGATGCGGGCACCACTCCCGTCAACCCCACCGCACACATCCCGTCACTGCTCTCAATGCAAACCAGAAACCACATGGACATCACCACCCCGCCACTGCCCCTGGTCGCTCCGGAGGTCCTGCGTGTGGCGGACCACAGGCACAGGAAGGGCCTCATGTACCCTTACATCTATCAAGTCCTGACGATGGTAAGTGCCAGCGCTGATCTTGGAAAGAACGAGGGCGTATGCGCAAAGAGATTGCATGTGTAGAGAGATTGTTCTCCTTAGAGCAGAGAAGGTTAAGGGGAGATTGACCAGAATGGTCCCAGGGATGAGGGACTTCAGTGATGTGGAGAGACTGGAGAAGCTGGGATTGTTCTCCTTAGAGCAGAGAAGGTTAAGGGGAGATTGACCAGAATGGTACCAGGGATGAGGGACCTCAGTGATGCGGAGAGACTGGAGAAGCTGGGATTGTTCTCCTTAGAGCAGAGAAGGTTAAGGGGAGATTGACCAGAATGGTACCAGGGATGAGGGACTTCAGTGATGTGGAGAGACTGGAGAAGCTGGGATTGTTCTCCTTAGAGCAGAGAAGGTTAAGGGGAGATTTAATGGAGGTGTTCAAAATTATAAGTGTTTTGATAGAGTAAATAAGGAGAAACTGCTTCCAGTGGGCAGGAGGGTGGGTAACCAGAGGACACAGATTGAAGATAATCGGTAAAAGAACCAGAGGGGGAGATGAGGAGAATGTTTTTACGCAGCGAGTTGTTGTGATCTGGAACGCGCTGCCTGAAAGGGCGGTGGAAGCAGATTCAATAGTAACTTTCAAAAGGGGAATTGGAGAAATACTTGAAGGGGAAAAATGTGCAGGGCTGTGGGGAAAGAGCAGGGGGGAGTGGGACTGATTGGAGAGCTCGTTCAAAGAGCCGGCACAGCCACGATGGGCGGAATAGCTGTGCTGTAAGATTCTACATGTATGTTCAGCGGACTCCCCTCTTGAAGACGGCTCAACTAATACTAACCGACCTCCTGTGGCGGTGCCCAGGGTAAGTCAGATGCTGCACCGTCTTGTAGTCTTATGTTGGAGACCCTCGGGTCGTTTACGTTTCAATTGTCCGATGGGCAGGGAATGTTCAGGTACTTGTAAATTCTTAGCTGTAGGTCGGAAGAAAACAGCGTGAAGTGGCTGGCTTTATTTCTGTTTTTAAAATATATTTTTGACAGTTAAATGTGAGGGACCCAGACTTTTGTACATAGAGTAGCGACTCGCATAGTTAATGCACGTAGTAAACCAGAAGGTGCAGGAGTTTAGAAGGACGGGAGACTTGTACCGTGTAATCCACATTGTATTCTTCTAAAATGTATGTGTGCATGCATTTAAAGATGCAAGATCACTCAGCACTGCCCCTCCGACAGTGCGGCGCTCCCTCGGCACCGCCCCTCCGACAGTGCGGCGCTCCCTCGGTACCGCCCCTCTCTTCGTTTAATTTTGGAAAAGGTCATCAGGCTCGGGGGGTGTGGATTGAGCTTGTTGATGTGATTGCATGTGCCGAGTTTTCCTTCATGGATTAATTAGTGCGTTTTCCCCCCTCTCCCAGGGCGAGGTGAAGCTCCCTGTCTGCATCGAGGATGAGGCCAATAATGACTTGCCCCCTGCCACCCTGCTGTACCGGTCGGCCCGACAGTACGTCTACGGCGTGCTCTTCAGCCTGTCCGAGACCCAGAGGCGGGCTGAGCGGCTGGCCATGAGGAGGAGGATTCCTGTGGAAGGTACTGTTAATGTTTAGTGGTGGATATGGAGCGGTTGACGGGCAAGGTCGCGAGGTGTTTGACGTTAAACCGAGGCCCCGTCTGCCCCCTCAGGTGGATGTAAAAGATCCCACGGCCACTATTGGAAGAAGAGCAGGGGGGAGTTCTCCCCGGTGTCCTGGGGCCAATATTTATCCCTCAACCAACATCACTAAAATCCGGTCATTATCACATTGCTGTTTGTGGGAGCTTGCTGTGCGCTAATTAGCTGCTGCGTTTCCTACATTACAACGCTTCGAAAGAAGGTGACCACACTTCAAAAAAAAGTACTTCATTGGCTGTGAAGCGCTTTGGGACGTCCTGAGGTGGTGAAAGGCGCCGGAGAGATGCAAGTCTTTCTCCACCCCATCCAACTGGCTGTGTGACGCTTTTTCGTACACACGCTCGCCGACGTCCTCGCCCGGTATCCGGGCACTGCGCCTCACAGTTGAGATACAGATCAGCCATGATCTAATTGAATGGTGGACCATTCTCGAGGGGCTGAACGGCCTCCTCCTGTTCCTAATGTAACGGGCTCGAGGGGGCTGAATGGCCTCCTCCTCTTCCTAATGTAACGGGCTCGAGGGGGCTGAACGGGCCTCCTCCTGTTCCTAATGTAAGGCATCGCAGGGGGGCTGAATGGGGCCTCCTCCTGTTCCTAATGTAACAGGCTCGAGGGGGCTGAACGGCCTCCTCCTGTTCCTAATGTATCAGGACTCGAGAGGCTGATCGGCTCCTCCTGTTCCTAATGTAACAGACTCGAGGGGCTGAACGGCCTCCTCCTGTTCCTAATGTAACAGGCTCAAGGGGCTGAATGGCCTCCTCCTGTTCCTAATGTAACAGGCTCGAGGTGCTGAACGGCCTCCTCCTGTTCCTAATGTAACAGTCTCGAGGGGGCTGAACGGCCTCCTCCTGTTCCAAATGTAACAGGCTCGAGGGGCTGAACGGCCTCCTCCTGTTCCTGTTAACTTTTTAATAAGGGGCTGATTCAAATACTGTACGTTAAAATCATCTTCACTGTCAGCACTTTGAGTAACTTTTAATGATAGATGGTACAGCCTGCGACGGTTTTGCCATCCAACGTTTCTAGCCGGTGAATTGGGTTAACACCAATACACAGTGTGGACTGTTATTTAAATCTCTCTCTCTCTCTCTCTCTCTTTCTCCCCCGCCCCCCGCAGTGCCCCCGGTCATTATCAAGGAGTGGTCGGCCTACAAGGGCAAGTCGCCCCAGACCCCCGAGCTGGTGACGGGCCTGACCTTCCGGGAGTGGACCTGCCCCAACCTGAAGAAGCTGTGGCTGGGCAAGGCCGTGGAAGACAAGAACCGGCGCATGAGGGCCTTCCTTGCCTGTATGAAGTCGGACACGCCCGGGATGCTGAACCCCGCCAACATCCCCACCCACCTGCTGTTGCTCTGCTGCGTCCTACGGTGAGTGCGAGGAAGCAAGCGACGCGCAACAGAAGCTTGGTCGCTCCTTTGATCCGGGGGGGGGGGGGGGGGTGACGGAGAGGCCCCAATGTCCACCCCTGGCCTGTGCTGATCCCCACACACAACAGGAAGAGCCCAGTTTCCATCGCCAGGCGATTCCCTCAGTCTGCATGTGTGTGTCCGTCTGCGTGTTTGTGTTTCCAGTTCTGGGCACCGCATTTAGGAAGGATGTCAAGACCTTGGAGAGGGTGCAGAGGAGATTTACTACAATGTTCCTAGGGATGAGGGACTTCAGTGATGTGGAGAGACTGGAGAAGCTGGGGTTGTTCTCCTCAGAGCAGAGAAGGTTAAAAGGAGATTTAATCGAGGTGTTCAAAATCATGAAGGGTTTTGATGGAGTAAATAAGGAGAAACTGTTTCCAGTGGCAGGAGGGTGGGTAACCAGAGGACACAGATTGAAGATAATCGGTAAAAGAACCAGAGGTGACATGAGAGACAAGAATGTTTTCTGCTTTAGTCGTGCTCTGGAACGCGCTGCCTGAAAGGGTGGTGGAAGCAGATTCAATGGGGAATTGGAGGGGGAGAATTTGTCCAGCTACGGGGAAAGTGCAGGGGAGTGGGCTAATTGGATAGCTCTTTTAAAGAGTGGCCTCCTTCTGTGCTGTATCATTCTATGATTCTACTTCATCTCCCCCCCCCCCCCCCCCCCCCCCCATCACCATATCCTTCTATTCCTTTCTCCCTCATGTGTTTATCCAGCTTCCCCTAAAATGCATCTCTGCTATTCGCCTCGACCACTCCCTGTGGCAGCGAGTTCCACATTCTCCCCACTCTCTGGGTAAAGAAGTTTCTCTTGAATTCCCCATTGGATTTATTGGTGACTCTCTTATATCGACGGCCCCTAATCCTGCCTTGGCGGTGCGCTGAATTCGGGTGCCTTGCCTCCGGCTCGGACTTCGTTCCCTTCCAGTGACCGCGGGGTTTTGCCTCTTTTTGTTTTTCAGGTACATGATGCAGTGGCCGGGCAGCAGGATTTTGCACAGATACGAGCTGGACGCCTTTCTGGCACAGGCCGTGTCCTCCAAGCTGTACGAGCCAGACCAGCTGCAGGAGCTGAAGGTACGGGTGACCGAGGGGGGGTGGGGTGGGGCGGGGCTGCCGGCGGTGGAGATTTCCACCCAATGCAATTGATAAATTCTCAGTTGGATAGCGCCTTGAAAGTCCCAAAGGAGAAGTTAGCGGCGTTGGTCAGTTTGTGTCGGCTTGGCTGGGGGTCTGAAGATGGTGGGTTCCAGTCCCACTCCCTGTGGTAGCGAGTTCCACATTCTCACCACTCTCTGGGTGAAGAAGTTTCTCCTAAATTCCCATTTAGATTGATTGACTTGTCTTGTGTTGACGGCCTCCAGTTCTGGTCTCCCCCACGTGCAACAAGACCTGGACAACGTTCAGGCTCGGGCTGATAAGTGGCAGGTAACATTCGTGCCAGGCAATGACTAACTCTTAACAAGCGAGAGTCTAACCACCGCCCCTTGACATTCAACGGCATTACCATCACCGAATCCCCCACCATCAACATCCTGGGGGTCACCGTTGACCAGAAATTCAACTGGACCAGCCACATAAATATTGTGGCTACAAAGAGCAGGTCAGAGGCTGGGTATTCTGCAGCGAGTGTCTCACCTTCTGACTCCCCAAAGCCTTTCCACCATCTACAAGGCACAAGTCAGGAGTGTGAAGGAATGCTCTCCACTTGCCTGGATGAGTTGCAGCTCCAACAACACTCGAGAAGCTCGGCACCATCCAGGACAAAGCAGCCCGCTTGATTGGCACCCCATCCACCACCTCCACCACCGGCGCACCGTGGCTGCAATGTGTACCATCCACAATATGCACTGCAGCAACTCGCCAAAGCTTCTTCGGCAGCACCTCCCAAACCCGCCACCTCTTCCACCTAGAAGGACAAGGGCAGCAGGCGCTTGGGAACACCACCACCTCCAAGTCACACACCATCCTGACTTAGAAGTATATCACTGATCCTTCATCGTTGCTGGGTCAAAATCCTGGAACTCCCTCCCTAACAGCGCTGTGGGAGCACCTTCACCACACGGACTGCAGCGGTTCAAGAAGGCGGCTCACCACCACCTTCTCGAGGGCGATTAGGGATGGGCAATAAATGCCGGCCTTGCCTAGTGACGCCCACATCCCAGGAACCAATTTTTAAAAAGTGGAAACATCATCTCTATGTCCACCCTATCGAACCCTTTCATGATTTTTAAAGACCTATCAGGTCGCCCCTAGGCCTTCTCTTTCCTAGAGAAAAGAGCCCCAGCCTGTTCAGTCTTTTCTGATGGTTATAACCTCTCAGTTCTGGTATCATCCTTGTAAATCTTTCTTCCACCTTCCCCAGTGCCTCTATATCCTTTTTATAATATGGAGACCAGAACTATCTGCAGGGCTCTCAAATGTGGTCTGACCAATGTTGGGTCCGGACAGGATCAAACACGGCCATGATGGTTCCTGTGGCTGAATAACCTGCCCTGCCCGTGCGAACTGTACCCTGAGCAGTGGACGCCCAGCTGGTTTGGGAAGATGGGAATGGGGAGCGGCGTTTAAGAGGGGGTGGAATAAAAAGCTTTGAATGGGTCACTGACGTTCCTAACCTGTCCCTTTTTTTATCTTCCTGGTAAAGATCGACAAGCTGGACGCGCGCGGGATCCAACTGGCCGCCCTGTTCATGAGTGGTGTCGACACCGCGCTCTTCGCCAACGATGCATGCGGGCAGCCCATCCCGTGGGAGCACTGCTGTCCCTGGATTTACTTCGACGGGAAGCTCCTCCACAGCAAGTTGATCCAGGCCACCCGCGAGAAGGCCCCTCTCATTGACCTCTGTGACGGTCAGGTACACATTTCCGCCTTCATCGGCTCTTCAGTAGTTGTCAAATCTGAGATTAACGTATTAAAAACATTGAGGCTGCACGCACTTCCTGCCTGCATAACCTCCTGTTCTGTTTTTGTCAACTTTCCCATTTTATAAACTCCAATGTCCGTGGTTATAATGGAAATTTCCTATGTAAACTGTCACGCTGTAATTCTGCCCTCCGGCCACTGGTGGCGCTGTAGTACCTCAGATTTGCATCTCCCAATCCTCAGCCTGTACTGCTCTGTTCCAAACCACTTCCTAAATTGCCCCAAGCTTTGATTTGTAAGTATAAATAATAACCGCAAAGGAACTATTATTTAACAATAAGGACAGAATGTCTGACTTTAAAATGGGGGCTGAATTCCACACGCTTAGGTCCCATTATCCCCTGCCCTCTGACCCTGCTTCACCTGAAGACTACAGTTGATCTTCACTCCCCCTGTGCAACGCCAGGGGAGATTGATCAGTATTGTGTTCAAGATCTTGTGAAGAAAGTGTGCACTTTCTGTCCACAAACTTTCCTTCCTGTTGTCTGGATTCTCGGCCACTCCTTTTCTGCCAACATTTAGCATTGAAAATGCCTGTGATCGGTTATAATGGGAATTCTCTGTCAACAGGTCACGCTGTAGTTGCAGGCTACGACCATTAAGTGGCGCCGCTGCACCGTGTCCTCTGACGAGCCCTGAGCAACGGCACAGGGTGATCTAGTTATAAATAACGGGATCTCGAAACTCATCAAGATCAGCGCAGATGAGGAGGGCCATTCAGCCCCTCTAATTCAGATTGTGCTACCTCCCCCTGGGAACATCTAAGTCGCAGTGTTTATAAGTCATAAGGTTGTGGGTTCGAGCCCTACTCACAAGCTGGCCCACAGTCCGTGCTGACCCCCCCCAGGGCAGTGCTGAGGGAGCGCGGCACTGTCGGAGGGGCAGTACTGAGGGAGCGCCGCACTGTCGGAGGGGCGGTACTGAGGGAGAGCCGCACTGTCGGAGGGGCGGTACTGAGGGAGCACTGCACTGTCGGAGGGGCAGTACTGAGGGAGTGTCGCACTGTCGGAGGGGCAGTGCTGAGGGAGCTCCGCACTGTCGGAGGGGCGGTACTGAGGGAGAGCCGCACTGTCGGAGGGGCGGTACTGAGGGAGCACTGCACTGTCGGAGGGGCAGTACTGAGGGAGCGTCGCACTGTCGGAGGGGCAGTGCTGAGGGAGCGTCGCACTGTCGGAGGGGCAGTGCTGAGGGAGCGCCGCACTGTCGGAGGGGCAGTGCTGAGGGAGCGCCGCACTGTCGGAGGGGCAGTGCTGAGGGAGCGCCGCACTGTCGGAGGGGCGGTACTGAGGGAGCGCCGCACTGTCGGAGGGGCGGTACTGAGGGAGCGCCGCACTGTCGGAGGGGCGGTACTGAGGGAGCGCCGCACTGTCGGAGGGGCGGTACTGAGGGAGCGCCGCACTGTCGGAGGGGCTGTACTGAGGGAGCTCCGCACTGTCGGAGGGGCTGTACTGAGGGAGCTCCGCACTGTCGGAAGGGGCGGTACTGAGGGAGCGCCGCACTGTCGGAGGGGCGGTACTGAGGGAGCGCCGCACTGTCGGAGGGGCAGGTACTGAGGGAGCGCCGCACTGTCTGAGGGGCAGTACTGAGGGAGCGCCGCACTGTCGGAGGTGCCGTCTTTCGGACATTAAACGTTCTGCCTGTTGAGGTGGCGTCGAAGAGCCTGCGACCACTATTGGAAGAAGAGCAGGGGAGTTCCTGGCCAATATTTTTCTAGCCAGCGCCACTTAAAGCAAAAGTAGGTTCCGGTTTCGTCACTGGTAGCTGGGGAATTTAAATTCAGTTAATGAAATAAATCTGGAATAAAAATCTAGCATCAGTAATGGTGACCATGAAACTACCAGATTGTCGTAAAAACCCATCTGGTTCACGAATGTCCTTTCGGGAAGGAAATCTACCACCCTGACCCGGTCTGGCCGGTACGTGACTCCAGACCCACAGCAATGTGGTTGACTCTTAACTGCCCTCTGAAATGGCCGAGCGAGACACTCAGTTGTACCAAACCGCTATAAAAAAGCATAGAGAATAAAACTGGATGGACCACCCGACATTGATCTAGGTATCGGATTCGGACACAACAAGTTCCCCTCCAAGTCACACACCATCCCGACTTGGAAATATATCGGCCGTTCCGTCATCGTCGCTGGGCCAAAATCCTGGAACTCCCTCCCTAACAGCGCTGTGGGAGCACCTTCACCACACGGACTGCAGCGGTTCAAGAAGGCGGCTCACCACCACCTTCTCAAGGGGCAACTAGGGATGGGCAATAAATGCCGGCCTTGCCAGCGACGCCCACATCCCGTGAATGAATAAAACAAAAAGTTATTATGCATTTAATCAAATGCAAATGAGAAAGTAAGGTTTGTGGAGAGATTTTGGGAGTAATTTGATACTTGACGTGTGGTGCGTGCCGCCTGCTCTGGAGGAACAGGTGACTTTGGACCCATAGTTCCCAAAGCTCTCCAGCACTGGGGCTTTTCCTCTCCTCGTGTCTGCATGAGAAGACTAACTCGATGGAGCTCGGTCTTTGGTAGCCTAGCAATCCCTACCTTCCTGTTTGGCACCACACTTCAGAGTAACTCATTTCGTCAAGCCCTTCTAACTTGGTACGCTGTTGCGAAAATGCCACATGGAGGTCCCTGCGCTGCTCCCAGTCCCACATCCCGGTGGTTCACCCTCCCTGCGGGCAGCAGCTCACCGGGGCATTGTATAAACGGTGGGTCGATCCTGTCTGCACACTCTGAAGTACCACAGGGAGTAGTTGAGGCAAAGAGCGGAGATGCATTTAAGGAGGAAGCTGGATAAACACATGAGGGAGAAAGGAATAGAAGGAGATGGTGATGGGGTGAGATGAAGAGGGGGCGGGAGGAGGCTGGAGTGGAGCAGTTGGGCCGATTGGCCTGTTTCTGTGCTGTGTGATACTCTAAGGTCCTAGTCTTAATTCTTGTCCGTCTTCCTTCTCTCTTTTCACCACCCCCTCTGCTCCCATTTTAGGCTGACCAGGTTGCCAAGGTGGAGAAGATGAGACAGAGCATCTTGGAGGGCCTGAACCTGAGCCGGCAGCCCATGATGCCCCCCTCGATGCCGCCGCCGGCCTTTGTGCCCCCCATGATGGCACCGTTCTAACCC
>JASTWF010001834.1:0-56068 GCA_030390025.1 Squalus acanthias | reverse complement strand
TAGCCCAGTAATACTCTCCGATTAGTCCCACTCCCTGCTCTTTCCCCATAGCCCAGTAATACTCTCCAATTAGTCCCACTCCCTGCTCTTTCCCCATAGCCCAGTAATACTCTCCGATTAGTCCCACTCCCCTGCTCTTTCCCCATAGCCCAGTATACTCTCCGATTAGTCCCACTCCCCTGCTCTTTCCCCATAGCCCAGTAATACTCTCCGATTAGTCCCACTCCCTGCTCTTTCCCCATAGCCCAGTAATACTCTCCGATTAGTCCCACTCCCCTGCTCTTTCCCCATAGCCCAGTAATACTCTCCGATTAGTCCCACTCCCCTGCTCTTTCCCCATAGCCCAGTAATACTCTCCAATTAGTCCCACTCCCTGCTCTTTCCCCATAGCCCAGTAATACTCTCCAATTAGTCCCACTCCCCTGCTCTTTCCCCATAGCCCAGTAATACTCTCCGATTAGTCCCACTCCCCTGCTCTTTCCCCATAGCCCAGTAATACTCTCCAATTAGTCCCACTCCCCTGCTCTTTCCCCATAGCCCAGTAATACTCTCCAATTAGTCCCACTCCCTGCTCTTTCCCCATAGCCCAGTAATACTCTCCAATTAGTCCCACTCCCCTGCTCTTTCCCCATAGCCCAGTAATACTCTCCAATTAGTCCCACTCCCCTGCTCTTTCCCCATAGCCCAGTAATACTCTCCAATTAGTCCCACTCCCCTGCTCTTTCCCCATAGCCCAGTAATACTCTCGATTAGTCCCACTCCCCTGCTCTTTCCCCATAGCCCAGTAATACTCTCCGATTAGTCCCACTCCCTGCTCTTTCCCCATAGCCCAGTAATACTCTCCGATTAGTCCCACTCCCCTGCTCTTTCCCATAGCCCAGTAATACTCTCCAATTAGTCCCACTCCCCTGCTCTTTCCCCATAGCCCAGTAATACTCTCCGATTAGTCCCACTCCCCTGCTCTTTCCCCATAGCCCAGTAATACTCTCCGATTAGTCCCACTCCCCTGCTCTTTCCCCATAGCCCAGTAATACTCTCCGATTAGTCCCACTCCCCTGCTCTTTCCCCATAGCCCAGTAATACTCTCCGATTAGTCCCACTCCCCTGCTCTTTCCCCCATAGCCCAGTAATACTCTCCGATTAGTCCCACTCCCTGCTCTTTCCCCATAGCCCAGTAATACTCTCCAATTAGTCCCACTCCCCTGCTCTTTCCCCATAGCCCAGTAATACTCTCCGATTAGTCCCCACTCCCCTGCTCTTTCCCCATAGCCCTGTAATACTCTCCAATTAGTCCCACTCCCTGCTCTTTCCCATAGCCCAGTAATACTCCTCCGAATTAGTCCCACTCCCTGCTCTTTCCCCATAGCCCAGTAATACTCTCCGATTAGTCCCACTCCCCTGCTCTTTCCCCATAGCCCTGTAATACTCTCCGATTAGTCCCACTCCCCTGCTCTTTCCCCATAGCCCAGTAATACTCTCCTATTAGTCCCACTCCCTGCTCTTTCCCCATAGCCCAGTAATACTCTCCAATTAGTCCCACTCCCCTGCTCTTTCCCCATAGCCCCAGTAATACTCTCCGATTAGTCCCACTCCCCTGCTCTTTCCCCATAGCCCAGTACTCTATCTCCTCGAATTAGTCCCACTCCCTGGTCTCTTTCCCATAGCCCAGTAATACTCTCCATTAGTCCCACTCCCCTGCTCTTTCCCCATAGCCAGTAATACTCTCCGATTAGTCCCACTCGCCCATGCCCTCTTTCCCCATAGCCCAGTAATACTCTCCAATTAGTCCCCACTCCCCTGCTCTTTCCCCATAGCCAGTAATACTCTCCAATTAGTCCCACTCCCCTGCTCTTTTCCCCATAGCCCCAGTAATACTCTCCAATTAGTCCACCTCCCCTGCTCTTTCCCCATAGCCCAGTAATACTCTCCGATTAGTCCCACTCCCTGCTCTTTCCCCATAGCCCAGTAATACTCTCCGATTAGTCCCACTCCCTGCTCTTTCCCCATAGCCCAGTAATACTCTCCGATTAGTCCCACTCCCTGCTCTTTCCCCATAGCCCAGTAATACTCTCCGATTAGTCCCACTCCCCTGCTCTTTCCCCATAGCCCAGTAATACTCTCCAATTAGTCCCACTCCCCTGCTCTTTCCCCATAGCCCAGTAATACTCTCCGATTAGTCCCACTCCCCTGCTCTTTCCCCATAGCCCAGTAATACTCTCCAATTAGTCCCACTCCCTGCTCTTTCCCCATAGCCCAGTAATACTCTCCAATTAGTCCCACTCCCTGCTCTTTCCCCATAGCCCAGTAATACTCTCCAATTAGTCCCACTCCCTGCTCTTTCCCCATAGCCCAGTAATACTCTCCGATTAGTCCCACTCCCTGCTCTTTCCCCATAGCCCAGTAATACTCTCCGATTAGTCCCACTCCCTGCTCTTTCCCCATAGCCCAGTAATACTCTCCGATTAGTCCCACTCCCCTGCTCTTTCCCCATAGCCCAGTAATACTCTCCGATTAGTCCCACTCCCTGCTCTTTCCCCATAGCCCAGTAATACTCTCCGATTAGTCCCACTCCCCTGCTCTTTCCCCATAGCCCAGTAATACTCTCCAATTAGTCCCACTCCCTGCTCTTTCCCCATAGCCCAGTAATACTCTCCAATTAGTCCCACTCCCTGCTCTTTCCCCATAGCCCAGTAATACTCTCCAATTAGTCCCACTCCCCTGCTCTTTCCCCATAGCCCAGTAATACTCTCCAATTAGTCCCACTCCCCTGCTCTTTCCCCATAGCCCAGTAATACTCTCCGATTAGTCCCACTCCCCTGCTCTTTCCCCATAGCCCAGTAATACTCTCCAATTAGTCCCACTCCCCTGCTCTTTCCCCAAAGCCCAGTAATACTCTCCAATTAGTCCCACTCCCCTGCTCTTTCCCCATAGCCCAGTAATACTCTCCAATTAGTCCCACTCCCCTGCTCTTTCCCCATAGCCCAGTAATACTCTCCGATTAGTCCCACTCCCTGCTCTTTCCCATAGCCCAGTAATACTCTCCAATTAGTCCCACTCCCCTGCTCTTTCCCCATAGCCCAGTAATACTCTCCATTAGTCCCACTCCCCTGCTCTTTCCCCATAGCCCAGTAATACTCTCCGATTAGTCCCACTCCCTGCTCTTTCCCCATAGCCCAGTAATACTCTCCAATTAGTCCCACTCCCCTGCTCTTTCCCCATAGCCCAGTAATACTCTCCAATTAGTCCCACTCCCTGCTCTTTCCCCATAGCCCAGTAATACTCTCCAATTAGTCCCACTCCCCTGCTCTTTCCCCATAGCCCAGTAATACTCTCCAATTAGTCCCACTCCCTGCTCTTTCCCCATAGCCCAGTAATACTCTCCAATTAGTCCCACTCCCTGCTCTTTCCCCATAGCCCAGTAATACTCTCCAATTAGTCCCACTCCCTGCTCTTTCCCCATAGCCCAGTAATACTCTCCAATTAGTCCCACTCCCCTGCTCTTTCCCCATAGCCCAGTAATACTCTCCAATTAGTCCCACTCCCCTGCTCTTTCCCCATAGCCCAGTAATACTCTCCAGATTAGTCCCCACTCCCCTGCTCTTTCCCCATAGCCCTGTAATACTCTCCGATTAGTCCCACTCCCCTGCTCTTTCCCCATAGCCCAGTAATACTCTCCGATTAGTCCCACTCCCCTGCTCTTTCCCCATAGCCCAGTAATACTCTCCGATTAGTCCCACTCCCTGCTCTTTCCCCATAGCCCAGTAATACTCTCCAATTAGTCCCACTCCCCTGCTCTTTCCCCATAGCCCAGTAATACTCTCCGATTAGTCCCACTCCCTGCTCTTTCCCCATAGCCCAGTAATACTCTCCGATTAGTCCCACTCCCTGCTCTTTCCCCATAGCCCAGTAATACTCTCCAATTAGTCCCACTCCCCTGCTCTTTCCCCATAGCCCAGTAATACTCTCCGATTAGTCCCACTCCCCTGCTCTTTCCCCATAGCCCAGTAATACTCTCCGATTAGTCCCACTCCCTGCTCTTTCCCATAGCCCAGTAATACTCTCCAATTAGTCCCACTCCCTGCTCTTTCCCCATAGCCCAGTAATACTCTCCGATTAGTCCCACTCCCCTGCTCTTTCCCCATAGCCCAGTAATACTCTCCGATTAGTCCCACTCCCCTGCTCTTTCCCCATAGCCCAGTAATACTCTCCAATTAGTCCCACTCCCTGCTCTTTCCCCATAGCCCAGTAATACTCTCCAATTAGTCCCACTCCCCTGCTCTTTCCCCATAGCCCAGTAATACTCTCCGATTAGTCCCACTCCCCTGCTCTTTCCCCATAGCCCAGTAATACTCTCCAATTAGTCCCACTCCCTGCTCTTTCCCCATAGCCCAGTAATACTCTCCGATTAGTCCCACTCCCCTGCTCTTTCCCCATAGCCCAGTAATACTCTCCAATTAGTCCCACTCCCCTGCTCTTTCCCCATAGCCCAGTAATACTCTCCAATTAGTCCCACTCCCCTGCTCTTTCCCCATAGCCCAGTAATACTCTCCGATTAGTCCCACTCCCCTGCTCTTTCCCCATAGCCCAGTAATACTCTCCAATTAGTCCCACTCCCCTGCTCTTTCCCCATAGCCCAGTAATACTCTCCGATTAGTCCCACTCCCCTGCTCTTTCCCCATAGCCCAGTAATACTCTCCAATTAGTCCCACTCCCTGCTCTTTCCCCATAGCCCAGTAATACTCTCCGATTAGTCCCACTCCCCTGCTCTTTCCCCATAGCCCAGTAATACTCTCCAATTAGTCCCACTCCCCTGCTCTTTCCCCATAGCCCAGTAATACTCTCCAATTAGTCCCACTCCCTGCTCTTTCCCCATAGCCCAGTAATACTCTCCAATTAGTCCCACTCCCTGCTCTTTCCCCATAGCCCAGTAATACTCTCCAATTAGTCCCACTCCCTGCTCTTTCCCCATAGCCCAGTAATACTCTCCAATTAGTCCCACTCCCTGCTCTTTCCCCATAGCCCAGTAATACTCTCCAATTAGTCCCACTCCCTGCTCTTTCCCCATAGCCCAGTAATACTCTCCGATTAGTCCCACTCCCCTGCTCTTTCCCCATAGCCCAGTAATACTCTCCATTAGTCCCACTCCCTGCTCTTTCCCCATAGCCCAGTAATACTCTCCGATTAGTCCCACTCCCTGCTCTTTCCCCATAGCCCAGTAATACTCTCCAATTAGTCCCACTCCCTGCTCTTTCCCCATAGCCCAGTAATACTCTCCAATTAGTCCCACTCCCCTGCTCTTTCCCCATAGCCCAGTAATACTCTCCAATTAGTCCCACTCCCTGCTCTTTCCCCATAGCCCAGTAATACTCTCCGATTAGTCCCACTCCCCTGCTCTTTCCCCATAGCCCAGTAATACTCTCCGATTAGTCCCACTCCCCTGCTCTTTCCCCATAGCCCAGTAATACTCTCCGATTAGTCCCACTCCCCTGCTCTTTCCCCATAGCCCAGTAATACTCTCCAATTAGTCCCACTCCCTGCTCTTTCCCCATAGCCCAGTAATACTCTCCGATTAGTCCCACTCCCCTGCTCTTTCCCCATAGCCCAGTAATACTCTCCAATTAGTCCCACTCCCCTGCTCTTTCCCCATAGCCCAGTAATACTCTCCGATTAGTCCCACTCCCCTGCTCTTTCCCCATAGCCCAGTAATACTCTCCGATTAGTCCCACTCCCCTGCTCTTTCCCATAGCCCAGTAATACTCTCCAATTAGTCCCACTCCCCTGCTCTTTCCCCATAGCCCAGTAATACTCTCCAATTAGTCCCACTCCCCTGCTCTTTCCCCATAGCCCAGTAATACTCTCCGATTAGTCCCACTCCCCTGCTCTTTCCCCATAGCCCAGTAATACTCTCCAATTAGTCCCACTCCCCTGCTCTTTCCCCATAGCCCAGTAATACTCTCCGATTAGTCCCACTCCCCTGCTCTTTCCCCATAGCCCAGTAATACTCTCCAATTAGTCCCACTCCCCTGCTCTTTCCCATAGCCCAGTAATACTCTCCGATTAGTCCCACTCCCTGCTCTTTCCCCATAGCCCAGTAATACTCTCCGATTAGTCCCACTCCCCTGCTCTTTCCCCATAGCCCAGTAATACTCTCCAATTAGTCCCACTCCCCTGCTCTTTCCCCATAGCCCAGTAATACTCTCCGATTAGTCCCACTCCCTGCTCTTTCCCCATAGCCCAGTAATACTCTCCGATTAGTCCCACTCCCCTGCTCTTTCCCCATAGCCCAGTAATACTCTCCGATTAGTCCCACTCCCCTGCTCTTTCCCCATAGCCCAGTAATACTCTCCGATTAGTCCCACTCCCTGCTCTTTCCCCATAGCCCAGTAATACTCTCCGATTAGTCCCACTCCCTGCTCTTTCCCCATAGCCCAGTAATACTCTCCAATTAGTCCCACTCCCCTGCTCTTTCCCCATAGCCCAGTAATACTCTCCAATTAGTCCCACTCCCCTGCTCTTTCCCCATAGCCCAGTAATACTCTCCGATTAGTCCCACTCCCTGCTCTTTCCCCATAGCCCAGTAATACTCTCCATTAGTCCCACTCCCCTGCTCTTTCCCCATAGCCCAGTAATACTCTCCGATTAGTCCCACTCCCTGCTCTTTCCCCATAGCCCAGTAATACTCTCCGATTAGTCCCACTCCCCTGCTCTTTCCCCATAGCCCAGTAATACTCTCCGATTAGTCCCACTCCCCTGCTCTTTCCCCATAGCCCAGTAATACTCTCCGATTAGTCCCACTCCCCTGCTCTTTCCCCATAGCCCAGTAATACTCTCCGATTAGTCCCACTCCCCTGCTCTTTCCCCATAGCCCAGTAATACTCTCCGATTAGTCCCACTCCCCTGCTCTTTCCCCATAGCCCAGTAATACTCTCCAATTAGTCCCACTCCCCTGCTCTTTCCCCATAGCCCAGTAATACTCTCCAATTAGTCCCACTCCCCTGCTCTTTCCCCATAGCCCAGTAATACTCTCCGAATTAGTCCCACTCCCCTGCTCTTTCCCCATAGCCCAGTAATACTCTCCAATTAGTCCCACTCCCTGCTCTTTCCCCATAGCCCAGTAATACTCTCCAATTAGTCCCACTCCCCTGCTCTTTCCCCATAGCCCAGTAATACTCTCCGATTAGTCCCACTCCCCTGCTCTTTCCCCATAGCCCAGTAATACTCTCCAATTAGTCCCACTCCCTGCTCTTTCCCCATAGCCCAGTAATACTCTCCAATTAGTCCCACTCCCCTGCTCTTTCCCCATAGCCCAGTAATACTCTCCGATTAGTCCCACTCCCTGCTCTTTCCCCATAGCCCAGTAATACTCTCCAATTAGTCCCACTCCCCTGCTCTTTCCCCATAGCCCAGTAATACTCTCCGATTAGTCCCACTCCCCTGCTCTTTCCCCATAGCCCAGTAATACTCTCCAATTAGTCCCACTCCCCTGCTCTTTCCCCATAGCCCAGTAATACTCTCCGATTAGTCCCACTCCCTGCTCTTTCCCCATAGCCCAGTAATACTCTCCAATTAGTCCCACTCCCCTGCTCTTTCCCCATAGCCCAGTAATACTCTCCAATTAGTCCCACTCCCCTGCTCTTTCCCCATAGCCCAGTAATACTCTCCAATTAGTCCCACTCCCTGCTCTTTCCCCATAGCCCAGTAATACTCTCCGATTAGTCCCACTCCCCTGCTCTTTCCCCATAGCCCAGTAATACTCTCCAATTAGTCCCACTCCCTGCTCTTTCCCCATAGCCCAGTAATACTCTCCAATTAGTCCCACTCCCTGCTCTTTCCCCATAGCCCAGTAATACTCTCCAATTAGTCCCACTCCCTGCTCTTTCCCCATAGCCCAGTAATACTCTCCAATTAGTCCCACTCCCCTGCTCTTTCCCCATAGCCCAGTAATACTCTCCGATTAGTCCCACTCCCCTGCTCTTTCCCCATAGCCCAGTAATACTCTCCAATTAGTCCCACTCCCTGCTCTTTCCCCATAGCCCAGTAATACTCTCCGATTAGTCCCACTCCCCTGCTCTTTCCCCATAGCCCAGTAATACTCTCCGATTAGTCCCACTCCCTGCTCTTTCCCCATAGCCCAGTAATACTCTCCGATTAGTCCCACTCCCTGCTCTTTCCCCATAGCCCAGTAATACTCTCCGATTAGTCCCACTCCCCTGCTCTTTCCCCATAGCCCAGTAATACTCTCCGATTAGTCCCACTCCCCTGCTCTTTCCCCATAGCCCAGTAATACTCTCCAATTAGTCCCACTCCCTGCTCTTTCCCCATAGCCCAGTAATACTCTCCAATTAGTCCCACTCCCCTGCTCTTTCCCCATAGCCCAGTAATACTCTCCAATTAGTCCCACTCCCCTGCTCTTTCCCCATAGCCCAGTAATACTCTCCAATTAGTCCCACTCCCCTGCTCTTTCCCCATAGCCCAGTAATACTCTCCAATTAGTCCCACTCCCCTGCTCTTTCCCCATAGCCCAGTAATACTCTCCGATTAGTCCCACTCCCCTGCTCTTTCCCCATAGCCCAGTAATACTCTCCGAATTAGTCCCACTCCCCTGCTCTTTCCCCATAGCCCAGTAATACTCTCCAATTAGTCCCACTCCCCTGCTCTTTCCCCATAGCCCAGTAATACTCTCCGATTAGTCCCACTCCCTGCTCTTTCCCCATAGCCCAGTAATACTCTCCAATTAGTCCCACTCCCCTGCTCTTTCCCCATAGCCCAGTAATACTCTCCGATTAGTCCCACTCCCTGCTCTTTCCCCATAGCCCAGTAATACTCTCCAATTAGTCCCACTCCCTGCTCTTTCCCCATAGCCCAGTAATACTCTCCGATTAGTCCCACTCCCCTGCTCTTTCCCCATAGCCCAGTAATACTCTCCAATTAGTCCCACTCCCCTGCTCTTTCCCCATAGCCCAGTAATACTCTCCGATTAGTCCCACTCCCCTGCTCTTTCCCCATAGCCCAGTAATACTCTCCGATTAGTCCCACTCCCTGCTCTTTCCCCATAGCCCAGTAATACTCTCCAATTAGTCCCACTCCCTGCTCTTTCCCCATAGCCCAGTAATACTCTCCAATTAGTCCCACTCCCCTGCTCTTTCCCCATAGCCCAGTAATACTCTCCAATTAGTCCCACTCCCCTGCTCTTTCCCCATAGCCCAGTAATACTCTCCGATTAGTCCCACTCCCTGCTCTTTCCCCATAGCCCAGTAATACTCTCCGATTAGTCCCACTCCCTGCTCTTTCCCCATAGCCCAGTAATACTCTCCAATTAGTCCCACTCCCCTGCTCTTTCCCCATAGCCCAGTAATACTCTCCAATTAGTCCCACTCCCCTGCTCTTTCCCCATAGCCCAGTAATACTCTCCAATTAGTCCCACTCCCCTGCTCTTTCCCCATAGCCCAGTAATACTCTCCAATTAGTCCCACTCCCTGCTCTTTCCCCATAGCCCAGTAATACTCTCCGATTAGTCCCACTCCCCTGCTCTTTCCCCATAGCCCAGTAATACTCTCCAATTAGTCCCACTCCCTGCTCTTTCCCCATAGCCCAGTAATACTCTCCAATTAGTCCCACTCCCCTGCTCTTTCCCCATAGCCCAGTAATACTCTCCGATTAGTCCCACTCCCCTGCTCTTTCCCATAGCCCAGTAATACTCTCCAATTAGTCCCACTCCCCTGCTCTTTCCCATAGCCCAGTAATACTCTCCAATTAGTCCCACTCCCCTGCTCTTTCCCATAGCCCAGTAATACTCTCCGATTAGTCCCACTCCCCTGCTCTTTCCCCATAGCCCTGTAATACTCTCCAATTAGTCCCACTCCCCTGCTCTTTCCCCATAGCCCAGTAATACTCTCCAATTAGTCCCACTCCCCTGCTCTTTCCCCATAGCCCAGTAATACTCTCCAATTAGTCCCACTCCCCTGCTCTTTCCCCATAGCCCAGTAATACTCTCCGATTAGACCCACTCCCCTGCTCTTTCCTCCTAGCCCAGTAATACTCTCCAATTAGTCCCACTCCCCAGCTCTTTCCCCATAGCCCAGTAATACTCTCCAATTAGTCCCACTCCCCTGCTCTTTCTCCATAGCCCAGTAATACTCTCCGATTTGCCCCACTCCCCTGCTCTTTCCCCATGGCCCTGTAATATCTAACCCGTGCTGTACCTGCCCTGGGAGTGTTTGATGGGACAGTGTAGAGGGAGCTTTACTCTGTATCTAACCCGTGCTGCAGCTGCCCTGCGAGTGTTTGATGGGGACAGTGTAGAGGGAGCTTTACTCTGTATCTAACCCGTGCTGTACCTGCCCTGGGAGTGTTTGATGGGACAGTGTAGAGGCAGCTTTACTCTGTATCTAACCCGTGCTGTACGTGCCCTGGGAGTGTTTGATGGGGACAGTGTCGAGGGAGCTTTACTCGGTATCTAACCCGTGCAGTTCCTGCCCTGGGAGTGTTTGATGGGACAGTGTAGAGGGGGCTTTACTCTGTATCTAACCCGTGCTGCACATGCCCTGGGAGTGTTTGATGGGACAGTGTAGAGGGAGCTTTACTCTGTATCTAACCCGTGCTGTACCTGCCCTGGGAGAGTTTGATGGGACAGTGTAGAGGGAGCTTTACTCTGTATTTAACCCGTGCTGTACCTGGCCTGGGAGTGTTTGATGGGACAGTGTAGCGGGAGCTTTACTCTGTATCTAACTCCTGCTGTACCTGCCCTGGGAGTGTTTGATGGGATAGTGTAAAGGGAGCTTTACTCTGTATGTAACCTGTGCTGTACCTGCCCTGGGAGTGTTTGATGGGACAGTGTAGAGGGAGCTTTACTCTGTATCTAACCCGTGCTGTACCTGCCGTGTGAGTGTTTGATGGGACAGTGTAGAGGGAGCTTTACTCTGTATCTAACCCGTGCTGTACCAGCCCTGGGAGTGTTTGATAGGACAGTGTAGAGGGAGCTTTAATCTGCATCTAACCCGTGCTGTACCTACCCTGGGAGTGTTTGATGGGACAGTGTCGATGGAGCTTTACTCTGTATCTAACCCCGTACTGTACCTCCCCTGGGAGTGTTTGATGGGACAGTGCAGAGGGAGCTTTACTCTGTATTTAAACCGTGCTGCACCTGCACTGGGAGTGTTTGATGGGACAGTGTCGAGGGAGCTTTACTCTGCAGCTAACCCGTGCTGTATCTGCCCTGGGAGTGTTTGATGGGACAGTATACAGCGAGCTTTACTCTGTATCCAACCCGTGCTGTACCTGCCCTGGGAGTGTTTGATGGGACAGAAAAGAGCGAGCTTTACTCTGTTTCTAACCCGTGCTGTACCTACCCTGGGAGTGTTCGGAGGGACAATGCAGAGGGAGCGTTACTCTGTATCTAACCCGTGCGGAACCTGCCCTGGGAGTGTTTGATGGGGACAGTGTAGAGGGAGCTTTACTCTGTATCTAACCCGTGCTGCAGCTGCCCTGGGAGTGTTTGATGGGACAGTGTAGAGGGAGATTTACTCTGTATCTAACCCGTGCTGTACCTGCCCTGTGAGTGATTGATGGGACAGTGTAGAGGGAGCTTTACTCTGTCTCTAACCCGTGCTGTACCTGCCCTGGGAGTGTTTGATGGGACATTGTGGAGGGAGCTTTACTCTGTATCTAATCCGTGCTGTACCTGCCCTGGGAGTGTTTGATGCGACAGTGTAGAGGGAGCTTTACTCTGTATCTAACCCGTGCTGTCCCTGGCCTGGGAGTGTTTGATGGGACTGTGTCGAGGGAGCTTTACTCTGTATCTAACCCGTGCTGTACCTGCCCTGGGAGTGTCTGATGGGACAGTGTAGAAGGAGATTTACTCTGTATTTAACCCGTGCTGTACCTGCCCGGGGAGTCTTTGATGGGACAGTGTAGAGGGGGCTTTACTCTGTATCTAACCCGTGCTGCACATGCCCTGGGAGTGTTTGATGGGACAGTGTAGAGGGAGCTTTACTCTGTATCTAACCCGTGCTGTACCTGCCCTGGGAGTGTTTGATGGGACAGTGTAGAGGGAGCTTTACTCTGTATCTAACCCGTGCTGTACCTGCCCTGGGAGTGTTTGATGGGACAGTGTAGAGGGAGCTTTACTCTGTATCTAACCCGTGCTGTACCTGCCCTGGGAGTGTTTGATGGGACAGTGTAGAGGGAGCTTTACTCTGTATCTAACCCGTGCTGTACCTGCCCTGGGAGTGTTTGATGGGACAGTGTAGAGGGAGCTTTACTCTGTATCTAACCCGTGCTGTACCTGCCCTGGGAGTGTTTGATGGGACAGTGTAGAGGGAGCTTTACTCTGTATCTAACCCGTGCTGTACCTGCCCTGGGAGTGTTTGATGGGACAGTGTAGAGGGAGCTTTACTCTGTATCTAACCCGTGCTGTACCTGCCCTGGGAGTGTTTGATGGGACAGTGTAGAGGGAGCTTTACTCTGTATCTAACCCGTGCTGTACCTGCCCTGGGAGTGTTTGATGGGACAGTGTAGAGGGAGCTTTACTCTGTATCTAACCCGTGCTGTACCTGCCCTGGGAGTGTTTGATGGGACAGTGTAGAGGGAGCTTTACTCTGTATCTAACCCGTGCTGTACCTGCCCTGGGAGTGTTTGATGGGACAGTGTAGAGGGAGCTTTACTCTGTATCTAACCCGTGCTGTACCTGCCCTGGGAGTGTTTGATGGGACAGTGTAGAGGGAGCTTTACTCTGTATCTAACCCGTGCTGTACCTGCCCTGGGAGTGTTTGATGGGACAGTGCAGAGGGAGCTTTACTCTGTATCTAACCCGTGCTGTACCTGCCCTGGGAGTGTTTGATGGGACAGTGTCGAGGGAGCTTTACTCTGTAGCTAACCCGTGCTGTACCTGCCCTGGGAGTGTTTGATGGGACAGTGTACGAGGGAGCTTTACTCTGTATCTAACCCGTGCTGTACCTGCCCTGGGAGTGTTTGATGGGACAGTATAGAGCGAGCTTTACTCTGTATCTAACCCGTGCTGTACCTGCCCTGGGAGTGTTCGGAGGGACAATGCAGAGGGAGCTTTACTCTGTATCTAACCCGTGCTGTACCTGCCCTGGGAGTGTTTGATGGGACAGTGTAGAAGGAGCTTTACTCTGTATCTAACCCGTGCTGTACCTGCCCTGGGAGAGATTGATGGGACAGTGTAGAGGCTGCTTTACTCTGTATCTAACTCCTGCTGTACCTGCCCTGGGAGTGTTTGATGGGACAGTGCAGAGGGAGCTTTACTCTGTATCTAACCCCTGCTGTACCTGCCCTGGGAGTGTTTGATGGGACAGTGTAGAGGGAGCTTTACTCTGTATCTAACCCGTGCTGTACCAGCCCTGGGAGTGTTTGATGGGACAGTGTAGAGGGAGCTTTAATCTGCTTCTAACCCGTGCTGTACCTACCCTGGGAGTGTTTGATGGGACAGTGTAGAAGGAGCTTTACTCTGTATCTAACCCGTGCTGTACCTGCCGTGTGAGTGTTTGATGGGACAGTGCAGAGGGAGCTTTACTCTGTATTTAAACCGTGCTGCACCTGTCCTGGGAGTGTTTGATGGAACAGTGTCGAGGGAGCTTTACTCTGCAGCTAACCCGTGCTGTATCTGCCCTGGGAGTGTTTGATGGGACAGTATACAGCGAGTTTTACTCTGTATCCAACCCGTGCTGTACCTGCCCTGGGAGTGTTTGATGGGACAGAAAAGAGCGAGCTTTACTCTGTTTCTAACCCGTGCTGTACCTACCCTGGGAGTGTTCGGAGGGACAATGCAGAGGGAGCGTTACTCTGTATCTAACCCGTGCGGAACCTGCCCTGGGAGTGTTTGATGGGGACAGTGTAGAGGGAGCTTTACTCGGTATCTAACCCGTGCTGTTCCTGCCCTGGGAGTGTTTGATGGGACAGTGTAGAGGGGGCTTTACTCTGTATCTAATCCGTGCTGTACCTGCCCTGGGAGTGTTTCATGGGACAGTGTAGAGGGAGCTTTACTCTGCATCTAACCCATGCTGTACCTGCCCTGGGAGTATTTGATGGGACTGTGTAGAGGGAGCTTTACTCTGTATCTAACCCGTGCTGTACCTGCCCTGGGAGTGTTTGATGGGACAGTGTAGAGGGAGCTTTACTCTGTATCTAACCCGTGCTGTACCTGCCCTGGGAGTGTTTGATGGGACAGTGTAGAGGGAGCTTTACTCTGTATCTAACCCGTGCTGTACCTGCCCTGGGAGTGTTTGATGGGACAGTGTAGAGGAGCTTTACTCTGTATCTAACCCGTGCTGTACCTGCCCTGGGAGTGTTTGATGGGACAGTGTAGAGGGAGCTTTACTCTGTATCTAACCCGTGCTGTACCTGCCCTGGGAGTGTTTGATGGGACAGTGTAGAGGGAGCTTTACTCTGTATCTAACCCGTGCTGTACCTGCCCTGGGAGTGTTTGATGGGACAGTGTAGAGGGAGCTTTACTCTGTATCTAACCCGTGCTGTACCTGCCCTGGGAGTGTTTGATGGGACAGTGTAGAGGGAGCTTTACTCTGTATCTAACCCGTGCTGTACCTGCCCTGGGAGTGTTTGATGGGACAGTGTAGAGGGAGCTTTACTCTGTATCTAACCCGTGCTGTACCTGCCCTGGGAGTGTTTGATGGGACAGTGTAGAGGGAGCTTTACTCTGTATCTAACCCGTGCTGTACCTGCCCTGGGAGTGTTTGATGGGACAGTGCAGAGGGAGCTTTACTCTGTATCTAACCCGTGCTGTCCCTGCCCTGGGAGTGTTTGATGGGACAGTGTCGAGGGAGCTTTACTTTGTATCTAACCCCGTACTGTACCTCCCCTGGGAGTGTTTGATGGGACCGTGCAGAGGGAGCTTTACTCTGTATTTAAACCGTGCTGCACCTGCCCTGGGAGTGTTTGATGGGACAGTGTCGAGGGAGCTTTACTCTGCAGCTAACCCGTGCTGTATCTGCCCTGGGAGTGTTTGATGGGACAGTATACAGCGAGCTTTACTCTGTATCCATCCCGTGCTGTACCTGCCCTGGGAGTGTTTGATGGGACAGAAAAGAGCGAGCTTTACTCTGTTTCTAACCCATGCTGCACCTACCCTGGGAGTGTTCGGAGGGACAATGCAGAGGGAGCGTTACTCTGTATCTAACCCGTGCGGAACCTGCCCTGGGAGTGTTTGATGGGACAGTGTAGAGGGAGCTTTACTCGGGATCTAACCCATGCTGTTCCTGCCCTGGGAGTGTTTGATGGGACAGTGTAGAGGGGGCTTTACTCTGTATCTAACCCGTGCTGCACCTGCCCTGGGAGTGTTTGATGGGACAGTGTAGAGGGAGATTTACTCTGTATCTAACCCGTGCTGTACCTGCCCTGTGAGTGTTTGATGGGACAGTATAGAGGGAGCTTTACTCTGTATCTAACCCGTGCTGTACCTGCCCTGGGAGTGTTTGATGGGACATTGTGGAGGGAGCTTTACTCTGTATCTAATCCGTGATGTACCTGCCCTGGGAGTGTTTGATGCGACAGTGTAGAGGGAGCTTTACTCTGTATCTAACCCGCGCTGTCCCTGGCCTGGGAGTGTTTGATGGGACTGTGTCGAGGGAGCTTTACTCTGTAGCTAACCCGTGCTGTACCTGCCCTGGGAGTGTTTGATGGGACAGTGTAGAGGGAGCTTTACTCTGTATCTAACCCGTGCTGTACCTGCCCTGGGAGTGTTTGATGGGACAGTGTAGAGGGAGCTTTACTCTGTATCTAACCCGTGCTGTACCTGCCCTGGGAGTGTCTGATGGGACAGTGTAGAAGGAGATTTACTCTGTATTTAACCCGTGCTGTACCTGCCCGGGGAGTGTTTGATGGGACAGTGTTGAAGAAGCTTTACTCTGTATCTAACCCGTGCTGTACCTGCCCTGGGAGAGTTTGATGGGACAGTGTAGAGGGAGCTTTGCTCTGTATCTAACCCGTGCTGTACCTGGCCTGGGAGTGTTTGATGGGACAGTGTAGCGGGAGCTTTACTCTGTATCTAACTCCTGCTGTACCTGCCCTGGGAGTGTTTGATGGGATAGTGTAAAGGGAGCGTTACTCTGTATGTAACCTGTGCTGTACCTGCCCTGGGAGTGTTTGATGGGACAGTGTAGAGGGAGCTTTACTCTGTATCTAACCCGTGCTGTACCTGCCGTGTGAGTGTTTGATGGGACAGTGTAGAGGGAGCTTTACTCTGTATCAAACCGTGCTGTACCAGCCCTGGGAGTGTTTGATGGGACAGTGTAGAGGGAGCTTTAATCTGCATCTAACCCGTGCTGTACCTACCCTGGGAGTGTTTGATGGGACAGTGTAGAAGGAGCTTTACTCTGTATCTAACCCGTACTGTACCTCCCCTGGGAGTGTTTGATGGGACAGTGCAGAGGGAGCTTTACTCTGTATTTAAACCGTGCTGCACCTGCCCTGGGAGTGTTTGATGGGACAGTGTCGAGGGAGCTTTACTCTGCAGCTAACCCGTGCTGTATCTGCCCTGGGAGTGTTTGATGGGACAGTATACAGCGAGCTTTACTCTGTTTCTAACCCGTGCTGTACCTACCCTGGGAGTGTTCGGAGGGACAATGCAGAGGGAGCGTTACTCTGTATCTAACCCGTGCGGAACCTGCCCTGGGAGTGTTTGATGGGACATTGTGGAGGGAGCTTTACTCTGTATCTAATCCGTGATGTACCTGCCCTGGGAGTGTTTGATGCGACAGTGTAGAGGGAGCTTTACTCTGTATCTAACCCGCGCTGTCCCTGGCCTGGGAGTGTTTGATGGGACAGTGTCGAGGGAGCTTTACTCTGTATCTAACCCGTGCTGTACCTGCCCTGGGAGTGTTTGATGGGACAGTGTAGAGGGAGCTTTACTCTGTATCTAACCCGTGCTGTACCTGCCCTGGGAGTGTTTGATGGGACAGTGTAGAGGGAGCTTTACTCTGTATCTAACCCGTGCTGTACCTGCCCTGGGAGTGTTTGATGGGACAGTGTAGAGGGAGCTTTACTCTGTATCTAACCCGTGCTGTACCTGCCCTGGGAGTGTTTGATGGGACAGTGTAGAGGAGCTTTACTCTGTATCTAACCCGTGCTGTACCTGCCCTGGGAGTGTTTGATGGGACAGTGTAGAGGAGCTTTACTCTGTATCTAACCCGTGCTGTACCTGCCCTGGGAGTGTTTGATGGGACAGTGTAGAGGAGCTTTACTCTGTATCTAACCCGTGCTGTACCTGCCCTGGGAGTGTTTGATGGGACAGTGTAGAGGGAGCTTTACTCTGTATCTAACCCGTGCTGTACCTGCCCTGGGAGTGTTTGATGGGACAGTGTAGAGGGAGCTTTACTCTGTATCTAACCCGTGCTGTACCTGCCCTGGGAGTGTTTGATGGGACAGTGTAGAGGGAGCTTTACTCTGTATCTAACCCGTGCTGTACCTGCCCTGGGAGTGTTTGATGGGACAGTGTAGAGGGAGCTTTACTCTGTATCTAACCCGTGCTGTACCTGCCCTGGGAGTGTTTGATGGGACAGTGTAGAGGGAGCTTTACTCTGTATCTAACCGTGCTGTACCTGCCCTGGGAGTGTTTGATGGGACAGTGTAGAGGGAGCTTTACTCTGTATCTAACCCGTGCTGTACCTGCCCTGGGAGTGTTTGATGGGACAGTGTAGAGGGAGCTTTACTCTGTATCTAACCCGTGCTGTACCTGCCCTGGGAGTGTTTGATGGGACAGTGTAGAGGGAGCTTTACTCTGTATCTAACCCGTGCTGTACCTGCCCTGGGAGTGTTTGATGGGACAGTTTAGAGGGAGCTTTACTCTGTATCTAACCCGTGCTGTACCTGCCCTGGGAGTGTTTGATGGGACAGTGTAGAGGAGATTTACTCTGTATTTAACCCGTGCTGTACCTGCCCTGGGAGTGTTTGATGGGACAGTGTAGAGGAGCTTTACTCTGTATCTAACCCGTGCTGTACCTGCCCTGGGAGTGTTTGATGGGACAGTGTAGAGGGAGCTTTACTCTGTATCTAACCCGTGCTGTACCTGCCCTGGGAGTGTTTGATGGGACAGTGTAGAGGGAGCTTTACTCTGTATCTAACCCGTGCTGTACCTGCCCTGGGAGTGTTTGATGGGACAGTGTAGAGGGAGCTTTACTCTGTATCTAACCCGTGCTGTACCTGCCCTGGGAGTGTTTGATGGGACAGTGTAGAGGGAGCTTTACTCTGTATCTAACCCGTGCTGTACCTGCCCTGGGAGTGTTTGATGGGACAGTGTAGAGGGAGCTTTACTCTGTATCTAACCGTGCTGTACCTGCCCTGGGAGTGTTTGATGGGACAGTGTAGAGGGAGCTTTACTCTGTATCTAACCCGTGCTGTACCTGCCCTGGGAGTGTTTGATGGGACAGTGTAGAGGAGCTTTACTCTGTATCTAACCCGTGCTGTACCTGCCCTGGGAGTGTTTGATGGGACAGTGTCGAGGGAGCTTTACTCTGTATCTAACCCCGTACTGTACCTGCCCTGGGAGTGTTTGATGGGACAGTGTCGAGGGAGCTTTACTCTGCAGCTAACCCGTGCTGTATCTGCCCTGGGAGTGTTTGATGGGACAGTATACAGCGAGCTTTACTCTGTATCTAACCCGTGCTGTACCTACCCTGGGAGTGTTCGGAGGGACAATGCAGAGGGAGCATTACTCTGTATCTAACCCGTGCGGAACCTGCCCTGGGAGTGTTTGATGGGACAGTGTGAGGGAGCTTTACTCTGTATCTAATCCGTGATGTACCTGCCCTGGGAGTGTTTGATGCGACAGTGTAGAGGGAGCTTTACTCTGTATCTAACCCGCGCTGTCCCTGGCCTGGGAGTGTTTGATGGGACAGTGTCGAGGGAGCTTTACTCTGTAGCTAACCCGTGCTGTACCTGCCCTGGGAGTGTTTGATGGGACAGTGTAGAGGGAGCTTTACTCTGTATCTAACCCGTGCTGTCCCTGCCCTGGGAGTGTTTGATGGGACAGTGTAGAGGGAGCTTTACTCTGTATCTAACCCGTGCTGTATCTGCCCTGGGAGTGTCTGATGGGACAGTGTAGAAGGAGATTTACTCTGTATTTAACCCGTGCTGTACCTGCCCTGGGAGTGTTTGATGGGACAGTGTAGAGGGAGCTTTACTCTGTATCTAACCCATGCTGTACCTGCCCTGGGAGTGTCTGATGGGACAGTGTAGAAGGAGATTTACTCTGTATTTAACCCGTGCTGTACCTGCCCGGGGAGTGTTTGATGGGACAGTGTTGAAGAAGCTTTACTCTGTATCTAACCCGTGCTGTACCTGCCCTGGGAGAGTTTGATGGGACAGTGTAGAGGGAGCTTTGCTCTGCATCTAACCCGTGCTGTACCTGGCCTGGGAGTGTTTGATGGGACAGTGTAGCGGGAGCTTTACTCTGTATCTAACTCCTGCTGAACCTGCCTTGGGAGTGTTTGATGGGATAGTGTAAAGGGAGCGTTACTCTGTATGTAACCTGTGCTGTACCTGCCCTGGGAGTGTTTGATGGGACAGTGTAGAGGGAGCTTTACTCTGTATCTAACCCGTGCTGTACCTGCCGTGGGAGTGTTTGATGGGACAGTGTAGAGGGAGCTTTACTCTGTATCTAACCGTGCTGTACCAGCCCTGGGAGTGTTTGATGGGACAGTGTAGAGGGAGCTTTACTCTGCATCTAACCCGTGCTGTACCTGCCCTGGGAGTGTTTGATGGGACAGTGTAGAGGAGCTTTACTCTGTATCTAACCCGTGCTGTACCTGCCCTGGGAGTGTTTGATGGGACAGTGCAGAGGGAGCTTTACTCTGTATCTAACCCCGTACTGTACCTCCCCTGGGAGTGTTTGATGGGACAGTGCAGAGGGAGCTTTACTCTGTATTTAAACCGTGCTGTACCTGCCCTGGGAGTGTTTGATGGGACAGTGTCGAGGGAGCTTTACTCTGTATCTAACCCGTGCTGTATCTGCCCTGGGAGTGTTTGATGGGACAGTGTAGAGCGAGCTTTACTCTGTTTCTAACCCGTGCTGTACCTACCCTGGGAGTGTTCGGAGGGACAATGCAGAGGGAGCGTTACTCTGTATCTAACCCGTGCTGAACCTGCCCTGGGAGTGTTTGATGGGACAGTGCAGAGGGAGCTTTACTCTGTATCTAACCCGTGCTGTACCTGCCCTGGGAGTGTTTGATGGGACAGTGCAGAGGGAGCTTTACTCTGTATCTAACCCCGTACTGTACCTTCCCTGGGAGTGTTTGATGGGACAGTGCAGAGGGAGCTTTACTCTGTATTTAACCCATGCTGTACCTGCCCTAGGAATGTTAGATGGGATAATGTAGAGAGAGTTTTACTCTGTATCTAACCCTTGCTGTGCCTGCCCTGGGAGTGTTTGATGGGACAGTGTAGAGGGAGCTTTAATCTGTATCTAACCCGCGCTGTACCTGCCCTGTGAGTGTTTGATGGGACAGTATAGTGCGAGTTTTACTATGTATCTAACCCGTGCTGTACCTGCCCTGGGAGTGTTTGGTGGGACAATGTAGAGGGAGCATTACTCTGTATCTAACCCGTGCTGTACCTACCCTGGGAGTGTTTGGTGGGACAATGTAGAGGGAGCATTACTCTGTATCTAACCCGTGCTGTTCCTGCCCTGGGAGTGTTTGATGGGCCAGTGTAGAGCGAGCTTTACTCTGTATCTAACCCTGTACTGTACCGACCCTGGGAGTGTTTGATGGGACAGTGTCGAGGGAGCTTTACTCTGTATCTGACCAGTGCTGTACCTGCCCTGGGATGTTTGATGGGACAGTGTCGAGGGAGCTTTGCTGTGTATTTAACCCGTGCTGTACCTGCCCTGGGAGTGTTTGATGGGACAGTGTAAAGAGAGCTTTACTCTGTATTTAACCTGTGCTGTACCTGACCTGGGAGTGTTTGATGGGACAGTGTAGAGGGAGCTTTACTGTGTATCTAACTCCGTACTGTACCTTCCCTGGCGGTGTTTGATGGGACAGTGCAGAGGGAGCTTTACTCTGTATCTAACCCGTGCTGTACCTGCCCTGGGTGTTTTTGATGGGACAGTGTAGAGGGAGCTTTACTCTCTTTCTAACCCGTGCTGTACCTGCCCTGGGAGTGTTTGATGGGACAGTTAGAGGGAGCTTTACTCTGTATGTAACCCATGCTGTACCTACCCTGGGAGTGTTTGATGGGATAGGGTAGAAGGAGCTTTACTCTGTATCTAACCCGTGCTGTACCTGCCCTGGTAGTGTTTGATGGGATAGTGTAAAGGGAGCTTTACTCTGTATGTAACCTGTGCTATACCTGCCCTGGGAATGTTTGATGGGACAGTGTAGAGGGAGCATTACTGTGTATCTAACTCCGTACTGTACCTTCCCTGGGAGTGTTTGATGGGACAGTGTAGAGGGAGCTTTACTCTGTATCTAACCCATGCTGTTCCTGTCCAAGGAGTGTTTGATGGGACAGGGTAGAAGGAGCTTTACTCTGTATCTAACCCGTGCTGTACCTGCCCTGGGAGTGTTTGATGGGACAGTGTAGAGGGAGATTTACTGTGTATCTAACTCCGTACTGTACTTTCCCTGGCGGTGTTTGATGGGACAGTGCAGAGGGAGCTTTACTCTGTATTTAACCCATGCTGTACCTGCCCTAGGAATGTTCGATGGGATAATGTAGAGAGAAATAACAACAGTGTAGAGGGAGCTTTACTCTGTTTGTAACCCGTGCTGTACATGCCCTGGGAGTGTTTGATGGGACAGTGTAGAGGGAGCTTTACTCTGTATCTAACCCGTGCTGTACCTGCCCTGTGAGTGTTTGATGGGACAGTATAGAGTGAGTTTTACTATGTATCTAACGCGTGCTGTACCTGCCCTGAGAGTGTTTGATGGGATTGTGTAGAGGGAGCTTTATTCTGTATCTAACCTGTGCTGTACCTGCCCCAGGAGTGTTTGATGGGACAATGTCGAGGGAGCTTTACTTTGTATCAATACTGTGATGTACCTGCCCTGGGAGTTTTTGATGGGATAGTGGAGAGGGAACTTCACTCTGTATCTAACCCGTGCTGTACCTGCCCTGGGAGTGTTTGATGGGCCAGTATAGAACGAGCTTTACTCTGTATCTAACCCTGTACTGTACGGACCCTGGGAGTGTTTGATGGGACATTGTAGAAGGAGCTTTGCTCTGTATCTCACCTGTGCTGTCCCTGCCCTGGGAGTGTTTGATGGGACAGTGTAGAGGGAGCTTTACTCTGTATCTGACCAGTGCTGTACCTGCCCTGGGAGTGTTTGATGGGACAGTGTCGAGGGAGCTTTACTCTGTATCTGACCAGTGCTGTACCTGCCCTGGGAGTGTTTGATGGGACAGTGTCGAGGCAGCTTTGCTGTGTATTTAACCCGTGCTGAACCTGCCCTGGGAGTGTTTGATGGGACAGTGTAAAGAGAGCTTTACTGTTTATTTAACCCATGCTGTACCTGCCCTAGGAATGTTAGATGGGATAATGTGCAGAGAAATAACAACAGTGTAGAGCGAGCTTTACTCTGTATCTAACCCGTGCTGTACCTGCCCTGGGAGTGTTTGATGGGATAGTGTAAAGAGAGCTTTACTCTGTCTGTAACCTGTGCTGTACCTGACCTGGGAGTGTTTGATGGGACAGTGTAGAGGGAGCTATACTGTGTATCTTACTCCGTACTGTACCTTCCCCGGCGGTGTTTGATGGGACAGTGCAGATGGAGCTTTCCTGTGTATTTAACCCATGCTGTACCTGCCCTAGGAATGTTAGATGGGATAATGTGCAGAGAAATAACAACAGTGTAGAGGGAGCTTTACTCTGTATCTAACCTCGTGCTGTACCTACCCTGGGAGCGTTTGATGGGACAGTGTAAAGGGAGCTTTACTCTGTATGTAACCTGTGCTATACCTGCCCTAGGAGTGTTTGATCGGACAGTATAGAGCGAGCTTTACTCTGTATCTAACCCGTGCTGTACCTGCCCTGGTAGTGTTTGATGGGATAGTGTAAAGGGAGCTTTACTCTGGATGTAACCTGTGCTATACCTGCCCTGGGAGTGTTTGATGGGACAGTGTAGAGGGAGCATTACTGTGTATCTAACTCCGTACTGTACCTTCCCTGGGAGTGTTTGATGGGACAGTGTAGAGGGAGTTTTACTCTGTATCTAACCCATGCTGTACCTGTCCAAGGAGTGTTTGATGGGACAGTACAGAGCGAGCTTTACTCTGTATCTAACCCGTGCTGTACCTACCCTGGGAGTGTTTGGTGGGACAATGTAGAGGAAGCTTTACTCTGTATCTAACCCGTGCTGTACCTGCCCTGGGAGTGTTTGATGGGATAGTGTAGAAGGAGCTTTACTCTGTGTCTAACCCGTGCTGTACCTGCCCTGGGAGTGTTTGATGGGCCAGTATAGAGCGAGCTTTACTCTGTATCTAACCCTGTACTGTACCTGCCCTGGGAGTGTTTGATGGGACAGTGCAGAGGGAGCTTTACTCTGTATCTAACCCGTGCTGTTCCTGCCCTGGGAGTGTTTGATGGGACAGTATAGAGCGAGTTTTACTATGTATCTAACCCGTGCTGTACGTGCCCTGGGAGTCTTTGATGGGACAGTGTAGAGGGAGCTTTAATCTGTATCTAACCTGTGCTGTACCTGCCCTCGGAGTGTTTGTTGGGACAGCATAGAGCGAGTTTTACTATGTATCCAACCCGTGCTGTACCTGCCCTGGGTGTCTTTGATGGGATAGTGCAGAGGGAGCTTTACTCTGTATCGAACACGTTCTGTACCTGCCCTGGGAGTGTTTGTTGGGACAATGTTGAGGGAGCTTTGTTCTGTATTTAAACCGTGCTGTACCTTTCCTGGGATTGTTTGATGGGACAGTGTAGAGGGAGCTTTACTCTGTATCTAACCTGTGCTGTACCTGCCCTGGGAGTGTTTGATGGGACAGTATAGAGCGAGCTTTACTCTGTATCTAACCCTGTACTGTACCTACTCTGGGAGTGTTTGATGGGACAGTGTAGAAGGAGCTTTACTCTGTAGCTAACCTGTGCTGTACCTGCCCTGGGAGTGTTTGATGGGACAGTGTAGAGGGAGCTTTACTCTGTATCTAACCCGTGCTGTTCCTGCCCTGGGAGTGTTTGATGGGACAGTATAGAGCGAGTTTTACTGTGTATCTAACCCGTGCTGTACGTGCCCTGGGAGTCTTTGATGGGACAGTGTAGAGGGAGCTTTAATCTGTATCTAACCTGTGCTGTACCTGCCCTCGGAGTGTTTGTTGGGACAGCATAGAGCGAGTTTTACTATGTATCCAACCCGTGCTGTACCTGCCCTGGGTGTCTTTGATGGGATAGTGCAGAGGGAGCTTTACTCTGTATCGAACACGTTCTGTACCTGCCCTGGGAGTGTTTGTTGGGACAATGTTGAGGGAGCTTTGTTCTGTATTTAAACCGTGCTGTACCTTTCCTGGGATTGTTTGATGGGACAGTGTAGAGGGAGCTTTACTCTGTATCTAACCTGTGCTGTACCTGCCCTGGGAGTGTTTGATGGGACAGTGTAGAGCGAGCTTTACTCTGTATCTAACCCTGTACTGTACCTGCCCTGGGAGTGTTTGATGGGACAGTGTAGAGGGAGCTTTACTCTGTATCTAACCCGTGCTGTACCTGCCCTGGGAGTGTTTGACGGGACAGTTTAGAGGGAGCTTTACTCTGTATCTAACCCGTGCTGTACCTGCCCTGGGAGTGTTTGATGGGACAGTGCAGAGGGAGATTTACTCTCTATTTAGCCCGTGCTGTATCTGCCCTGGATGTGTTTCATGGGTTAGAGTAGAGGGAGCTTTACTCTGTATCTTAGCCGTGCTGTACCTATCCTGGGAGTGTTTGATGGGACAGTGTAGAGGGCGCTTTACTCTGTCTCGAACTCGTGCTGTACCTGCCTGGGGAATGTTAGATGGGATAATGTAGAGAGAGTTTTACTCTGTATCTAACCTGTGCTGTGCCTGCCCTGGGATTGTTTGATGCGACAGTATAGAGGGAGCTTTACTCTGTATCTAACCCGTGCTGTACCTGCCCTGGGAGTGTTTGATAGGATAATGTAGAGTGAGTTTTACTCTGTATCTAACCCGTGCAGTGCCTGCCCTGGGAGTGTTTGATGGGACAGTGTAGAGGGAACTTTAATCTGTATCTAACCCGCGCTGTACCTGCCCTGGGAGTGTTTGATGGGACAGTATAGAGCGAGCTTTACTCTGTATCTAACCCGTGCTGTACCTGCCCTGGGAGTGTTTGATGGACAAAATTGAGAGGTCGCACAACACCAGGTTATAGTCCAACAGTTTTATTTTAAATCACAAGCTTTCGGAGTTACAACTCCTTCGTCGGGTGAAGTGAGGAGATACAGAATCGTCAAAGCATATACAGATAGAGAACAATGCATGTGTCACTTACAATTGCAGACAACTAAATTCAATCATCCTGACTGTTTATCTGCCGAGGTGTGATAAAGTTAATCAGGTCAGCCAGGAAGGTACCACATCAAAGACATAGCAAGATACAACTGAGACAATGAGGTGGAGTCGCATGGGGTCTAACGTGTCAAAAGCTGCCGTCTGTATGTAAAACGATTAACTTTAAAATTTTTACTTTTTAACTGGGAATCACATCTGTGAACAAGCCAACGACGACTCGAGTCCGGATCACGTCATGTATCGTGACATAAACCCAAGATCCCGGTTGAGACCATCTTCATGAGTGCGGAACTTGGCTATCAGTTTCTGCTCGATGATTTTGCGTTGTCGTGTTTTCCTAAGGCCGCCTTGGAGAACGCTTACCCGCAGATCCGAGGCTGAATGTCCTTGACTGCTGAAGTGTTCCCCGACTGGGAGGTAACAATCCTGCCTGGCGATTGTTGCGCGGTGCTCATTCATACATTGTCTCAGTGTCTGCATGGTCTCGCCAATGTACCATGCCGCGGTGCATTCTTTCCTGCAATGTATGAGGTAGACAACGTTGGCCGAGTCACATGAGTATGTACCATGTACCTGGTGGGTAGTGTCCTCACGTGTGATGCTGGTATCTGTGTTGATGATCTGGCATGTCTTGCAGAGTTTGCCGTGGCAGGGTTGTGTGGTGTCATGGTCGCTGTTATCCTGAAAGCTGGGTAATTTGCTGCGAACGATGGTACTTCTGAGGTTAGGCGGCTGTTTGAAGGCAAGTAGTGGAGGCGTGGGGATGGCCTTAGCGAGGTGTTTGTCGTCATCGATGACATGTTGAAGGCTGCGAAGAACATGGCGTAGTTTCTCCGCTCCAGGGAAGTACTGGACGACGTAGGGTACCCTGTTGGTTGTGTCCCGTGTTTGCCTTCTGAGGAGGTCTATGCGATTTTTCGCTGTGGCCCGTCAGAACTGTTGATCGATGAGTCGAGCGTCATATCCCGTTCTTACGAGGGCGTTTTTCAGCGTCCGTAGGTGTCCATCGCGTTCCTCCTCGTCTGAGCAGATCCTGTGTATTCGCAGGGCTTGTCCATAGGGGATGGCTTCTTTAACGTGGTTAGGGTGGAAGCTGGAGAAGTGGAGCATCGTGAGGTTGTCCGCGGGCTTGCGGTAGAGTGAAGTGCTGAGGTGTCCGTCTTTGATGGAGATTCGTGTGTCCAGGAATGAAACCGATTCTGAGTAGTCCATGGTGAGTTTGATGGTGGGATGGAACTTGTTTATGTTATCGTGTAGTCTTTTCAGTGATCCTTCGCCATGGGTCCAAAGGAAGAAAATGTCGTCGATGTATCTGGTGTACAGCGTTGGCTGGAGGTCCTGTGCAGTGAAGAAGTCTTGCTCGAACTTGTGCATGAAGATGTTGGCGTATTGGGGTGCGAATTTGGTCCCCATGGCTGTTCCGTGTGTTTGGGTAAAAAAATGGTTGTCGAAGGTGAAGACATTGTGGTCAAGGATGAAGCGGATGAGTTGTAGGATGGCGTCTGGAGATTGGCTGTTGTTGGTGTTGAGTACTGAGGCTGTCGCAGCGATGCCGTCATTGTGGGGGATACTGGTGTAGAGTGCCGATACGTCCATCGTGGCGAGGAGTGTTCCTGGTTCAACTGGTCCGTGGGTGCTGAGTTTCTGTAAGAAGTCTGTAGTGTCACGACAGAAGCTGGGGGTTCCCTGTACGATGGGTTTCAGAATGCCCTCGACGTATCCAGAGAGGTTCTCACACAGGGTTCCGTTGCCTGATACGATAGGACGTCCGGGTGTGTTGGCTTTGTGTATCTTTGGGAGGCAGTAGAAGTCTCCCACGCGGGGAGTACGTAGGATGAGAGCGCGTAGGATGTTTTGAAGGTCTGGATCGAAGGTCTTGATCAGTCTATTGAGTTGGCGGGTGTGTTCTTTGGTCGGATCTGCGGGTAGCTGTCTGTAGTGTTCCTGGTTGTCCAGTTGTCGGTATGCTTCTTTACAATAGTCCATTCTGTTCTGTATGACGATGGCTCCTCCTTTGTCCGCTGGTTTGATGACGATGTTGCGGTTGGTCTTGAGAGCGTGGATGGCGTTGCGTTGTGCTCGGGTGACATTCTGGACTGTCTTGTGAGTGCGGCTGATGAATCTGGCGTTGATGCATCTCCTGACAGCTTGAGCATACATGTCAAGCTTGGGGCAGCGACCCTCCGGAGGGGTCCAGTTTGACTCTTTTTTCTTCGGTTGCTGCACTGCGAGTCCCTCTGTCTGCTGTTCTGGATCATTGATTGTCTCATTGGGTTTGTTGCTGACATCTTGGGATTTGTGGAAGTATTCCCGGAGCCTCATTCTCCTGATGAATTCCTCCGTGTCTGCCGCGAGACCGATGGGGTCCATTTTGGTGGTTGGGCAGAACTTGAGCCCTAGGGCGAGAACTTCGATTTCGTCTGGTTGAAGGGTGTGGTCCGACAAATTGACGATGGACTTCCCTGTGGTTGCAGCCGTGGTACCGGGGGAGGCTTGGTTGCTGCTGGTGGTGATGCCGAGTTTCTCAAGCTTCCTGTTCTTGATGCGCATGTAGGCAGCGTAGTTCCGTTGCCTCGTCTGTTTGGCGGTGTCTCGTAACTGGTCTGCTGTGTCCTGAGCACAGGCTGAGAGCATGGACTCTATTTTGGTTTCGAGGTTGTGGCGTTTGCTGTAGAGCTGGTGTACGAGATGGTTGAGGAGTGTGCGAGAGGTACGACGGCAGAGTCTCTCAGCGTAGTCTGTGTTGTATGTCGACTTGAGTGGGTTCATGATCTGTAGTCCTTTCGGGATCTTGTCTGCTTTCTTGCATCTCTGTAGATACTTGATGTCGGTGTCGATATGCGCGATCTTCTTGGCGATTCTCTCCACTTTGAGCCGGCAGTTTGTGGTGTCGATAGTGGTCATGATGCGGAGATGCCGGTGTTGGACTGGGGTGGACAAAATTGAGAGGTCGCACAACACCAGGTTATAGTCCAACAGTTTTATTTTAAATCACAAGCTTTCGGAGTTACAACTCCTTCGTCGGGTGAAGTGAGGAGATACAGAATCGTCAAAGCATATATAGATAGAGAACAATGCATGTGTAACTTATGTTTGATGTGATGGGACAGTATAGAGGGAGCTTTACTCTGTATCTAACCCGTGCTGTACCTGCCCTGGGAGTGTTTGATGGGACAATGTAGAGGGAGCTTTACTCTGTATCTATCCCGTGCTGTACCTGCCCTCGGAGTGTTTGATGGGGCAGTGCAGAGGGAGCTTTACTCTATCTAACCCGTGCTGTATCTACCGTGGGAGTGTTTGATGGGATAGTGTAGAGTGAGCTTTACTCTGTATCGAACCTCGTGCTGTACCTACCCTGGGAGTGTTTGATGGGACAGTGTAGAAGGAGCTTTACTCTGTATCTGACCAGTGCTGTACCTGCCCTGGGATGTTTGATGGGACAGTGTCGAGGGAGCTTTGCTGTGTATTTAACCCGTGCTGTACCTGCCCTGGGAGTGTTTGATGGGACAGTGTAAAGAGAGCTTTACTCTGTATTTAACCTGTGCTGTACCTGACCTGGGAGTGTTTGATGGGACAGTGTAGAGGGAGCTTTACTGTGTATCTAACTCCGTACTGTACCTTCCCTGGCGGTGTTTGATGGGACAGTGCAGAGGGAGCTTTACTGTGTATTTAACCCATGCTGTACCTGCCCTAGGAATGTTAGATGGGATAATGTAGAGAGAAATAACAACAGTGTAGAGGGAGCTTTACTCTGTTTGCAACCCGTGCTGTACCTGCCCTGGGTGTGTTTGATGGGACAGTGTAGAGGGAGCTTTACTCTCTATCTAACCCGTGCTGTACCTGCCCTGCGAGTGTTTGATGGGACAGTATAGAGCGAGCTTTACTCTGTTTGCAACCCGTGCTGTACCTGCCCTGGTAGTGTTTGATGGGATAGTGTAAAGGGAGCTTTACTCTGTATGTAACCTGTGCTATACCTGCCCTGGGAATGTTTGATGGGACAGTGTAGAGGGAGCATTACTGTGTATCTAACTCCGTACTGTACCTTCCCTGGGAGTGTTTGATGGGACAGTGTAGAGGGAGCTTTACTCTGTATCTTACCCATGCTGTTCCTGTCCAAGGAGTGTTTGATGGGACAGGGTAGAAGGAGCTTTACTCTGTATCTAACCCGTGCTGTACCTGCCCTGGGAGTGTTTGATGGGACAGTGTAGAGGGAGCTTTACTGTGTATCTAACTCCGTACTGTACTTTCCCTGGCGGTGTTTGATGGGACAGTGCAGAGGGAGCTTTACTCTGTATTTAACCCATGCTGTACCTGCCCTAGGAATGTTCGATGGGATAATGTAGAGAGAAATAACAACAGTGTAGAGGGAGCTTTACTCTGTTTGTAACCCGTGCTGTACATGCCCTGGGAGTGTTTGATGGGACAGTGTAGAGGGAGCTTTACTCTGTATCTAACCCATGCTGTACCTGCCCTGGGAGTGTTTGATGGGACAGTGTAGAGGGAGCTTTACTCTGTTTGTAACCCGTGCTGTACATGCCCTGGGAGTGTTTGATGGGACAGTGTAGAGGGAGCTTTACTCTGTATCTAACCCATGCTGTACCTGCCCTGTGAGTGTTTGATGGGACAGTATAGAGTGAGTTTTACTATGTATCAATACTGTGATGTACCTGCCCTGGGAGTTTTTGATGGGATAGTGGAGAGGGAACTTCACTCTGTATCTAACCCGTGCTGTACCTGCCCTGGGAGTGTTTGATGGGCCAGTATAGAACGAGCTTTACTCTGTATCTAACCCTGTACTGTACGGACCCTGGGAGTGTTTGATGGGACAGTGTAGAAGGAGCTTTGCTCTGTATCTCACCTGTGCTGTCCCTGCCCTGGGAGTGTTTGATGGGACAGTGTAGAGGGAGCTTTACTCTGTATCTGACCAGTGCTGTACCTGCCCTGGGAGTGTTTGATGGGACAGTGTCGAGGGAGCTTTACTCTGTATCTGACCAGTGCTGTACCTGCCCTGGGAGTGTTTGATGGGACAGTGTCGAGGCAGCTTTGCTGTGTATTTAACCCGTGCTGAACCTGCCCTGGGAGTGTTTGATGGGACAGTGTAAAGAGAGCTTTACTGTTTATTGAACCCATGCTGTACATGCCCTAGGAATGTTAGATGGGATAATGTGCAGAGAAATAACAACAGTGTAGAGCGAGCTTTACTCTGTATCTAACCCGTGCTGTACCTGCCCTGGGAGTGTTTGATGGGATAGTGTAAAGAGAGCTTTACTCTGTCTGTAACCTGTGCTGTACCTGACCTGGGAGTGTTTGATGGGACAGTGTAGAGGGAGCTATACTGTGTATCTTACTCCGTACTGTACCTTCCCCGGCGGTGTTTGATGGGACAGTGCAGATGGAGCTTTCCTGTGTATTTAACCCATGCTGTACCTGCCCTAGGAATGTTAGATGGGATAATGTGCAGAGAAATAACAACAGTGTAGAGGGAGCTTTACTCTGTATCTAACCTCGTGCTGTACCTACCCTGGGAGCGTTTGATGGGACAGTGTAAAGGGAGCTTTACTCTGTATGTAACCTGTGCTATACCTGCCCTAGGAGTGTTTGATGGGACAGTATAGAGCGAGCTTTACTCTGTATCTAACCCGTACTGTACCTGCCCTGGTAGTGTTTGATGGGATAGTGTAAAGGGAGCTTTACTCTGTATGTAACCTGTGCTATACCTGCCCTGGGAATGTTTGATGGGACAGTGTAGAGGGAGCATTACTGTGTATCTAACTCCGTACTGTACCTTCCCTGGGAGTGTTTGATGGGACAGTGTAGAGGGAGTTTTACTCTGTATCTAACCCATGCTGTACCTGTCCAAGGAGTGTTTGATGGGATAGTGTAGAAGGAGCTTTACTCTGTGTCTAACCCGTGCTGTACCTGCCCTGGGAGTGTTTGATGGGCCAGTATAGAGCGAGCTTTACTCTGTATCTAACCCTGTACTGTACCTGCCCTGGGAGTGTTTGATGGGACAGTGCAGAGGGAGCTTTACTCTGTATCTAACCCGTGCTGTTCCTGCCCTGGGAGTGTTTGATGGGACAGTATAGAGCGAGTTTTACTATGTATCTATCCCGTGCTGTACGTGCCCTGGGAGTCTTTGATGGGACAGTGTAGAGGGAGCTTTAATCTGTATCTAACCTGTGCTGTACCTGCCCTCGGAGTGTTGGTTGGGACAGCATAGAGCGAGTTTTACTATGTATCCAACCCGTGCTGTACCTGCCCTGGGTGTGTTTGATGGGATAGTGCAGAGGGAGCTTTACTCTGTATCGAACACGTGCTGTACCTGCCCTGGGAGTGTTTGTTGGGACAATGTTGAGGGAGCTTTGTTCTGTATTTAAACCGTGCTGTACCTTTCCTGGGATTGTTTGATGGGACAGTGTAGAGGGAGCTTTACTCTGTATCTAACCTGTGCTGTACCTGCCCTGGGAGTGTTTGATGGGACAGTGTAGAGGGAGCTTTACTCTGTATCTAACCCGTACTGTACCTGCCCTGGGAGCGTTTGATGAGACAGTGTAGAGTGAGGTTTACTCTGTATCCTAACCCGTGCTGTACCTGCCCTGGGAGTGTTTGATGGGACAGTGCAGAGGGAGATTTACTCTCTATTTAGCCCGTGCTGTACCTGCCCTGGATGTGTTTGATGGGTTAGAGTAGAGGGAGCTTTACTCTGTATCTAAGTCGTGCTGTACCTATCCTGGGAGTGTTTGATGGGACAGTATAGAGCGAGCTTTACTCTGTATCTAACCCGTGCTGTACCTGCCCTGGGAGTGTTTGATGGGATATGGTAGAAGGAGCTTTACTCTGTATCTAACCCATGCTGTACCTGCCCTGGGAGTGTTTGATGGAATTGAGAGGTCGCACAACACCAGGTTATAGTCCAACAGTTTTATTTGAAATCACAAGCTTTCGGAGTTACAACTCCTTCGTCGGGTGAAGTAAAGAGATGCAGAATCGCCAAAGCATATATAGATAGAGAACAATGCATGTGTACCTTACAATTGCAGACAACTAAATTAAATCATCCTGACTGTTTATCTGCCGAGGTGTGATAAAGTTAATCAGGTCAGCCAGGAAGGTACCACATCAAAGACATAGCAAGATACAACTGAGACAATGAGGTGGAGTCGCAGGGGGTCTAACGTGTCAAAAGCTGCCGTCTGTATGTAAAACGATAAGCTTTAAAATTTTTACTTTTTTACTGGGAATCACATCTGTGAACAAGCCAACGACGACTCGAGTCCGGATCACGTCATGTATCATGACATAAACCCAAGATCCCGGTTGAGACCGTCTTCATGAGTGCGGAACTTGGCTATCAGTTTCTGCTCGATGATTTTGCGTTCTCGTGTGTTCCTAAGGTCGCCTTGGAGAACGCTTACCCGCAGATCCGAGGCTGAATGTCCTTGACTGCTGAAGTGTTTGATGGGCCAGTATAGAGCGAGCTTTAATCTGTATCTAACCCTGTACTGTACCGACCCTGGGAGTGTTTGATGGGACAGTGTAGAAGGAGCTTTACTCTGTATCTAACCTGTGCTGTATCTGCCTTGGGAGTGTTTGATGGGACAGTGTAGAGGGAGCTTTACTCTGTATCTGACCAGTGCTGTATCTGCCCTGGGAGTGTTTGATGGGACAGTGTCGAGGGAGCTTTACTCTGTATCTGACCAGTGCTGTACCTGCCCTGGGAGTGTTTGATGGGACAGTGTCGAGGGAGCTTTGCTGTGTATTTAACCCGTGCTGTACCTGCCCTGGGAGTGTTTGATGGGACAGTGTAGAGGGATCTTTACTCTGTATCTAACCCGTGCTGTTCCTGCCCTGGGAGTGTTTGATGGGACAGTGTAGAGCGAGTTTTACTATGTATCTAAAGCGTGCTGTACCTGCCCTGGGAGTGTTTGATGTGACAGTGTAGAGGGAGCTTTAATCTGTATCTAACCTGTGCTGTACCTGCCCTCGGAGTGTTTGTTGGGACAGCATCGAGCGAGTTTTACTATGTATCTAACCCGTGCTGCACCTGCCCTGGGAGAGTTTGATTGGACAGTGTAGGGGGAGCTTTACTCTGTATCTGACCTGTTTGCTGTATCTGCCCTGGGAGTGTTTGATGGGACAGTGTAGAGGGAGCTTTACTCTGTATCTAACCCGTGCTGTTCCTGCCCTGGGAGTGTTTGATGGGACAGTGTAGAGGAAGCTTTACTCTGTATCTAACCCGTGCTGTACCTGTCCTGGAAGTGTTTGATGGGATAGTGCAGAGGGAGGTTTACTCTGTATCGAACCCGTGCTGTACCTGCCCTAGGAGTGTTTGATGGGACAGTGCAGTGGGAGCTTTACTCTGTACCTAACCCGTGCTGTACCTGCCCTGGGGCTGTTTGATGGGACAGTGCAGAGGGAGCTTTACTCTGTATCTAACCCGTGCTGTACCTGCCCTGGGAGTCTTTAAAATAAATATAAACTAAAAGACTAATGAAATGTTAATGCTTATGACTAGAGGTCTAGAATATCGAATGGAGGAAGTTTTGCTCCAGCTGTACAAAGCCCTGGTTAGACCACATCTGGGGCACTGTGGACCGTTCTGGGCCCCGCACCTTAGAAAGAATAGATTGGCCTTGGAAGGAGTGCAGTGCAGATTCACCAGCATGTTACCAGGGCTCCAAGGGTTAAACTATTGAGAGTTTACAGAAATGAAGCTTGTATTCCTGGATTATAGAAAGTTGAGGCTGATTTGATTGAGGTTTTGAGGATTTTGGATCAATTGCGAGGGTCGATGGAGAGAAACTCTTTCCACTGGTGGGGAGTCTGGGACCAGGGGACAGAACCTTAAAATCCGAGCCAGGCCCTTCAGGAGAGAAGCTGGAAACTCTTCTCCACACAAAGGATGGTGGAAGTGTGGAGCTCTCTCACAATAAGCAGGCGATGCTCGCTCACTGAATAACTTTGGGCCGGTTGTGGTTTCTCCCCATTGTCCCGGTGCTTGTTCCCTTGGATTGGATCTTCATTTGTTCCCTTTGGTTTGGTTTCAGTTTCACTGCTGGACCCACCACTCAAAGCACTTTGTCTGATCTTCCCCCAGGAATGAGCAGACTCCTCCCTCACCCCCCACACTGCACCATCTCTCCCCGGGGTGTGTCCACACTCTGGGCCTTGGGCCTTGCCCGGGGATTCTCAGTATGAACAGGTGTGGTGTGTTTTGAGACAGGGTGTCCCCGCTCTCCTCCTCTTTTCCCCGGGGTGTGTCCACACTCTGGGCCTTGGGCCTTGCCCGGGGATTCTCAGTATGAACAGGTGGGGTATGTTTTGAGACAGGGTGTCCCTGCTCTCCACCTTTAAAGGGACAAGGAGACGAGCAGCTGGGCTGCATGGCCCTGCTTTATAACATCACTGCAGTGCCTAGCAACCAACCTCCATGAGTCCTGCTCATTATGGGCTGGCAGTGTTTGATGGGACAGTGCAGAGGGAGCTTTACTCTGTATCTAACCCGTGCTGTACCTGCCCTGGGAGTGTTTGATGGGACAGTGTAGAGGGAGCTTTACTCTGTATCTAACCCGTGCTGTACCTGCCCTGGGAGTGTTTGATGGGAGAGTGCAGAGGGAGCTTTACTCTGTATCTAACCCGTGCTGTACCTGCCCTGGGAGTGTTTGATGGGACAGTGTAGAGGGAGCTTTACTCTGTATCTAAACCGTGCTGTACCTGCCCTGGGAGTGTTTGATGGGTCAGTGTAGAGGGAGCTTTACTCTGTATCTAACCTGTGCTGTATCTGCCCTGGGAGTGTTTGATGGGACAGTGTAGAGGGACCTTTACTCTGTATCTAACCCGTGCTGTACATGCCCTGGGAGTGTTTGATGGGACAGTATAGAGGGAGCTTTACTCTGTATCTAACCCGTGCTGTACCTGCCCTGGGAGTGTTTGATGGGACAGTGTAGAGGGAGCTTTACTCTGTATCTAACCTGTGCTGTACCTGCCCTGGGAGTGTTTGATGGGACAGTGTAGAGGGAGCTTTACTCTGTATCTAACCCGTGCTGTACATGCCCTGGGAGTGTTTGTTGAGACAGTGTAGAGGGACCTTTACTCTGTATCTAACCCGTGCTGTACATGCCCTGGGAGTGTTTGATGGGACAGTGTAGAGGGGGCTTTACTCTGTATCTAACCTGTGCTGTATCTGCCCTGGGAGTGTTTGATGGGACAGTGTAGAGGGAGTTTTACTCTGTCTGTAACCCGTGCTGTACCTGCCCTGGGAGTGTTTGATGGGACAGTGTAGAGGGAGCTTTACTCTGTATCTAAACCGTGCTGTACCTGCCCTGGGAGTGTTTGATGGGATAGTGTAGAGGGAGCTTTACTCTGTATCTAACCTGTGCTGTACCTGCCCTGGGAGTGTTTGATGGGACAGTATAGAGGGAGCTTTACTCTGTATCTAACCCGTGCTATACCAGCCCTGGGAGTGTTTGATGGGTCAGTGTAGAGGGAGGTTTACTCTGTATCTAACCTGTGCTGTACCTGCCCTGGGAGTGTTTGATGGGACAGTATAGAGGGAGCTTTACTCTGTATCTAACCCGTGCTGTACCTGCCCTGGGAGTGTTTGATGGGACAGTGTAGAGGGAGCTTTACTCTGTATCTAACCTGTGCTGTACCTGCCCTGGGAGTGTTTGATGGGACAGTGTAGAGGGAGCTTTACTCTGTATCTAACCCGTGCTGTACATGCCCTGGGAGTGTTTGTTGAGACAGTGTAGAGGGACCTTTACTCTGTATCTAACCCGTGCTGTACATGCCCTGGGAGTGTTTGATGGGACAGTGTAGAGGGGGCTTTACTCTGTATCTAACCTGTGCTGTACCTGCCCTGGGAGTGTTTGATGGGACAGTGTAGAGGGAGTTTTACTCTTTCTGTAACCTGTGCTGTACCTGCCCTGGGAGTGTTTGATGGGACAGTGTCGAGGGAGCTTTACTCTGTATCTAACCTGTGCTGTATCTGTCCTGGGAGTGTTTGATGGGACAGTGTCGAGGGAGCTTTACTCTGTATCTAACCCATGCTGTACCTGCCCGGGGAGTGTTTGATGGGACAGTTTGGAGGGAGCTTTACTCTGTATCTAACCCGTGCTGTTCCTGTCCTTGGAGTGTTTGATGGGACAGTGTAGAGGGAGCTTTACTCTGTATCTAACCCGTGCTGTACCTGCCCTGGGAGTGTTTGATGGGACAGTTTAGAGGGAGCTTCACTCTGTATCAAATCCATTCTGTACCTGCCCTGGGAGTGTTTGATGAGACAGTGTTGATGGAGCTTCAACTGTATCTAATCCATTCTGTACCTGCCATTGGAGTGTTTGATAGGACAGTGTAGAGGGAGCTCTGTCGCTGCACACTTTTTAAAACTGTGCCATTCAGTGTATATTGCCTCTCCCTGTTCCTTCTGCCAAAATGCATCACATCACACTTCTCTGTATTAAATTCCATCTGCCACTTGTCTGCCCATTCTGCTAGTCTTTCTGTGTCCTGTTGCAATCGATTGGTATCATCCTCACTGTTTGCCACACCCCCGAGTTTGGTGTCATTGGCAAATTTAGAAATTCTGCTCTGTATTCCAATATCCAGGTTATATATATATATATATATAGATGTTTATATATAATCAAAAAAAGCAGTGGCCCCAGCACTGACCCTTGGGGAACACCACTGTCCACCATCCTCCAGTCTGAAAAACAGCCATTTACCACAACTCGCTGTTTTCTGTCCTTCAGCCAATTCCTTATCCAAGCTGCCACTGACCCACCTATTCCATGAGCCTCCATTTTGTGAACCAGCCTTCTATATGGTACTTTGTCAAACGCCTTCCTAAAATCCATGTAGACAACATCCATTGCATTCCCTTCATCAATCCTCCCTGTAACTTCATCAAAAAGTTCAATTAGATTAGTCAAACACGATCTGCCTTTTACTAATCCGTGTTGGCTCTCCTTGATTAGCTTAAACCTCTCCAAGTGCCCGTTATATCCAGGATTATTTAGGACCCAATCTTGCCCTTTTTTGAGCCAGGTCTCCGTTATCGCCACGACACCATATTTCCATGTGGCTATCTGCGCCTGCAGCTCACCAACCTTATTTACCACGCTTCGTGCGTTTACACACATGCACTGTAAACCTATCTTAGACCTTCTTGTATTCTCTCTTAGTCTGATCCCATCTATTACCTTACTCTGTCGTACTATAATGCTATCTGTCTCTCCCAATCCTTTATTTCTGCTTTCTAATGCTACATCCTGGTGCCCATCCCCCTGCCAAATTAATTTAAACCCTCCCCAACAGCACTAACTTCTCGACTCTCCAGCCAGGGGGAAAAAAACTCTCAATCCCCCCTCAGAATCTTATGTTTCAATGAGATCACCTCTCATTCTTCTAAATTCCAGAGAGTATAGGCCCAATCTACTCAATCTCTCCTCATAGGACAAGCCTCTCATCCCAGGGATCAATCTAGTGAACCTTCGTTGCACCGCCTCTAAGGCATGTATGTCCTTCCTCAGATAAGGAGACAAAAGCTCCAGGTGTGGTCTCACCAAGGCCCTGTACAATTGCAGCAAGACTTCCTCACTCTTGTACTCCAACCCCCTTGCAATAAAGGCCAACATGCCATTTGCCTTCCTAATTGCTTGCTGTACCTTCATGCTATCTTTATGTGTTTCCTGTACGAGGACACCTAAATCTCTCTGAACTCCAACATTTAATAGTTTCTCACCGTATAAAAAATATTCTGTTTTTCTATAGTTCCGACCAAAGTGAATAACCTCACATTATATTCCATCTGCCACCTTATTGCCCACTCACTTATCCTGTCTATATCCCTTTGCAGGCTCTTTGTGTTCTCCTCACAGCTTACTGTCCCACCTAGCTTTGTATCGTCAGCAAACTTGGATACATTGCACTCGGTCCCTTCATCAAAGTTATTGATATAGATTGTAAATAGCTGAGGCCCCAGCACTGATCCTTGCAGCACCCCACTAGTTACAGCCTGCCAAATGGAAAATGACCCATTTATCCCCACTCCCTGATTTCTGCCCGTTAACCAATCCTCTATCCATGCTAATATATTACCCCCAACCCCATATCTTGCATAGCAGCCTTTTATGTGGCACCTTATCGAGTGCCTTTTGGAAATCCAAATATACTACATCCACTGGTTCCCCTTTATCTACCCTGCTAGTTACATCCTCAAAAAACTCTAATAAATTTGTTAAACACGATTTACCTTATAAAACCATGTTGACTCTGCCTAATCATGTTATTATTTTCTCAGTGTCCTGTTACCACTTCCTTAACAATGGATTCCAGCATTTTCCCGACGACTGATGTCAGGTTAACTGGTCTGTAGTTCCCTGTTTTCTCTCTCCCTCCTTTCTTGAATAGCGCTGTTACATTTGCTTCCTTCCAATCCGCTGGGACTGTTCTAGAATCTGGGGAATTTTGGAAGATCACAACCAATGCATCCACTATCTCTGCAGCCACCTCTTTTAGAACCCTCAGATGTAGGCCGTCAGGTCATTGGGATTTGTCGGATTTTAGTACCATTAGTTTCTCAAGTACTTTTTCTCTCCTGATATTAATTACTTTAAGTTCCTCACTCTTATTAGCCCCTTGGTTCCCCACTATTTTGGGTCTGCTTTTTGTGTCTTCTACTATGAAGACAGATATACAATATTTGTTTAAAATCTCTGCCATTTTCTTGTTCCCCAATATAATTTCTCTTGTCTCAGCCTCTAAGGGACCAATGTTTACTTTTGCTTCTCTCTTCCTTTTTACTTACTTGTAGAAACACTTACAATCTGTTTTCATATTTCTTGCTAGTTTACTCTCATTCTGTTTTCACATACTTGAAGAGGACTAATTTGCAATGAAATGGGAAAAAGCTGGAGTGTGGGACTACACGGGATAGGAGCAGGAGTAGGCCATACGGCCCCTTGATCCTGCTCCGCCATTCAATAAGATCATGGCTGATCTTTGAGCTCAACTCCACTTTCCCACCCGCTCCGCATATCCCTTGATTCCCTTAATATCCAAAAATCAATCGATCTCAGCCATGAATATACTCAACGACTGAGCATCCACGGCCTTCTGGGGTAGAGAATTCCAAAGATTCACAACCCTCTCATCTCAGTCCTAAATGACCTACCCTTATCCTGAGACTATGTCCCCTAGTTCTAGACTCTCCAGCCAGGGGAAGCAGCCTCTCAGCATCTACCCTGTCAAGCCCTCTCAGAATCTTATATGTTTCAATGAGATCACTTCTCATTCTTCTAAACTCCAGAGAGTACAGGCTCATTCTACACAATCTCTCATCAAAGAACAACCCTCTCATCCCAGGAATCAATCTAGTCAACCTTCCTTGCACCCTCTCTGAGGCAAGTATATCCTTCCTTAGGTACAGAGACCAAAACTGTACACAGAACTCCAGGTGTGGTCTCACCAAAGCCCTGTACAATTGTAGTAAGACTTCCTCACTCTTGTATTCCAACACCCTTGCAATAAAGGCCAACATGCCATTTGCCTTCCTAATTGCTTGCTGTACCTGCATGCTAACTCTCTGTGATTTGTGTTCGAGGAAACCCAAATCCCTCTGAACACCAACATTTCATAATTTCTCACCATTTAAAAAATATTCTGTTTTTCTATTCTTCCTACCAAAGTGAATAATTTCACATTTCTCCACATTATACTCCATCTGCCACCTTCTTGCCCACTCACTTAACCTGTCGATATCCCTTTGCAGACTCTTTGTGTCCTGCTGGTGGGTGGCTGCTCATTATCCTCGGTGTGATTTAATCCCCTTTCCCACTGAATACTGCGGACAGACAGGCTCACCTTGGGAACGGAATGGTCATTGTAACATCACTTTTTAAACAAGAGCCCACAAGACAATGGGTTCTCAATAAATGTTAAAGGGATTCAACGCTCTGAAGTTACACTGTGAATAAAGGGAATAAAATGCTGATCAGTCATGGCTGAAGATAATGATTTCTCTCTGTGGAATGTGCTTGCACACATTAAGAATGATGAGCTTTGTACACACACACACAGCAAACACTTTGTGAGGCTCTTTTCAGTTGTTGCTCTGAACCCGCTGAGAGCTGGTGCACACGGTGGGCATTAGGACCCTGCGGCTGCCCATCCGGCGGTGCTGTGAGGTCACGGTTCCAGTCTCTGTCTCACCCAATCAGTGGGTCCCGCCAAAGCTCAACAGAAAATACTGCAGCAAAAACAATCCTGAACATTCACAAACTGGGAGCAATCGGCACAGCACAACACAAGTGTGAATTAGTAAACTTTAACACACAGAGTCTGTCACTAATTAGTACAAAGTGCAGGGCACTATTGCTCACCTTCAGTCCTGTCCCTCAATCCCAGCTCATCTCTGGGGGATTGTTACAAGGTTCACCGCGTCCTTTCAACACAGATATTACCCACATAATCCCACATCAATTAGACATTGCACACAGCTTCTGACAGTTATTAACAAGACTAGACCGATGCTTCAAACCAAAAATGTTTGCATCCTCCCACCCACTCAAATATAATGTCTTTATTTATATTAATTAATTTCTGTCTGTCTGTCTTTGTGCGTGTAGGAGTGAGTGCAGTAATAACTCAGACATAGTCTAGTAAACAGAGACAGGGTCTAGTGTAATACAAACAGAGACAGGGTCTAGTGTAATATAAACAGAGACAGGGTCTAGTGTAATATAAACAGAGACAGGGTCTAGTGTAATATAAACAGAGACAGGGTCGAGTGTAATACAAACAGAGACAGGGTCTAGTGTAATATAAACAGAGACAGGGTCTAGTGTAATATAAACAGAGACAGGGTCTAGTGTAATATAAACAGAGACAGGGTCTAGTGTAATATAAACAGAGACAGGGTCTAGTGTAATATAAACAGAGACAGGGTCTAGTGTAGTATAAACAGAGACAGGGTCTAGTGTAATATAAACAGAGACAGGGTCTAGTGTAATATAAACAGAGACAGGGTCTAGTGTAATATAAACAGAGACAGGGTCCAGTGTAATATAAACAGAGACAGGGTCTAGTGTAATATAAACAGAGACAGGGTCTAGTGTAATATAAACAGAGACAGGGTCTAGTGTAATATAAACAGAGACAGGGTCTAGTGTAATATAAACAGAGACAGGGTCTAGTGTAATATAAACAGAGACAGGGTCTAGTGTAATATAAACAGAGACAGGGTCTAGTGTAATATAAACAGAGACAGGGTCTAGTGTAATATAAACAGAGACAGGGTCTAGTGTAATATAAACAGAGACAGGGTCTAGTGTAATATAAACAGAGACAGGGTCTAGTGTAATATAAACAGAGACAGGGTCTAGTGTAATATAAACAGAGACAGGGTCTAGTGTAATATAAACAGAGACAGGGTCTAGTGTAATATAAACAGAGACAGGGTCTAGTGTAATATAAACAGAGACAGGGTCTAGTGTAATATAAACAGAGACAGGGTCTAGTGTAATATAAACAGAGACAGGGTCTAGTGTAATATAAACAGAGACAGGGTCTAGTGTAATATAAACAGAGACAGGGTCTAGTGTAATATAAACAGAGACAGGGTCTAGTGTAATATAAACAGAGACAGGGTCTAGTGTAATATAAACAGAGACAGGGTCTAGTGTAATATAAACAGAGACAGGGTCTAGTGTAATATAAACAGAGACAGGGTCTAGTGTAATATAAACAGAGACAGGGTCTAGTGTAATATAAACAGAGACAGGGTCTAGTGTAATATAAACAGAGACAGGGTCTAGTGTAATATAAACAGAGACAGGGTCTAGTGTAATATAAACAGAGACAGGGTCTAGTGTAATATAAACAGAGACAGGGTCTAGTGTAATATAAACAGAGACAGGGTCGAGTGTAATATAAACAGAGACAGGGTCTAGTGTAATATAAACAGAGACAGGGTCTAGTGTAATATAAACAGAGACAGGGTCTAGTGTAATATAAACAGAGACAGGGTCTAGTGTAATATAAACAGAGACAGGGTCTAGTGTAATATAAACAGAGACAGGGTCTAGTGTAATATAAACAGAGACAGGGTCTAGTGTAATATAAACAGAGACAGGGTCTAGTGTAATATAAACAGAGACAGGGTCTAGTGTAATATAAACAGAGACAGGGTCTAGTGTAATATAAACAGAGACAGGGTCTAGTGTAATATAAACAGAGACAGGGTCTAGTGTAATATAAACAGAGACAGGGTCTAGTGTAATATAAACAGAGACAGGGTCTAGTGTAATATAAACAGAGACAGGGTCTAGTGTAATATAAACAGAGACAGGGTCTAGTGTAATATAAACAGAGACAGGGTCTAGTGTAATATAAACAGAGACAGGGTCTAGTGTAATATAAACAGAGACAGGGCCTAGTGTAATATAAACAGAGACAGGGTCTAGTGTAATATAAACAGAGACAGGGTCTAGTGTAATATAAACAGAGACAGGGTCTAGTGTAATATAAACAGAGACAGGGTCTAGTGTAATATAAACAGAGACAGGGTCTAGTGTAATATAAACAGAGACAGGGTCTAGTGTAATATAAACAGAGACAGGGTCTAGTGTAATATAAACAGAGACAGGGTCTAGTGTAATATAAACAGAGACAGGGTCTAGTGTAATATAAACAGAGACAGGGTCTAGTGTAATATAAACAGAGACAGGGTCTAGTGTAATATAAACAGAGACAGGGTCTAGTGTAATATAAACAGAGACAGGGTCTAGTGTAATATAAACAGAGACAGGGTCTAGTGTAATATAAACAGAGACAGGGTCTAGTGTAATATAAACAGAGACAGGGTCTAGTGTAATATAAACAGAGACAGGGTCTAGTGTAATATAAACAGAGACAGGGTCTAGTGTAATATAAACAGAGACAGGGTCTAGTGTAATATAAACAGAGACAGGGTCTAGTGTAATATAAACAGAGACAGGGTCTAGTGTAATATAAACAGAGACAGGGTCTAGTGTAATATAAACAGAGACAGGGTCTAGTGTAATATAAACAGAGACAGGGTCTAGTGTAATATAAACAGAGACAGGGTCTAGTGTAATATAAACAGAGACAGGGTCTAGTGTAATATAAACAGAGACAGGGTCTAGTGTAATATAAACAGAGACAGGGTCTAGTGTAATATAAACAGAGACAGGGTCTAGTGTAATATAAACAGAGACAGGGTCTAGTGTAATATAAACAGAGACAGGGTCTAGTGTAATATAAACAGAGACAGGGTCTAGTGTAATATAAACAGAGACAGGGTCTAGTGTAATATAAACAGAGACAGGGTCTAGTGTAATATAAACAGAGACAGGGTCTAGTGTAATATAAACAGAGACAGGGTCTAGTGTAATATAAACAGAGACAGGGCCTAGTGTAATATAAACAGAGACAGGGTCTAGTGTAATATAAACAGAGACAGGGTCTAGTGTAATATAAACAGAGACAGGGCCGAGTGTAATATAAACAGAGACAGGGTCTAGTGTAATATAAACAGAGACAGGGTCTAGTGTAATATAAACAGAGACAGGGTCTAGTGTAATATAAACAGAGACAGGGTCTAGTGTAATATAAACAGAGACAGGGTCTAGTGTAATATAAACAGAGACAGGGTCTAGTGTAATATAAACAGAGACAGGGTCTAGTGTAATATAAACAGAGACAGGGTCTAGTGTAATATAAACAGAGACAGGGTCTAGTGTAATATAAACAGAGACAGGGTCTAGTGTAATATAAACAGAGACAGGGTCTAGTGTAATATAAACAGAGACAGGGTCTAGTGTAATATAAACAGAGACAGGGTCTAGTGTAATATAAACAGAGACAGGGTCTAGTGTAATATAAACAGAGACAGGGTCTAGTGTAATATAAACAGAGACAGGGTCTAGTGTAATATAAACAGAGACAGGGTCTAGTGTAATATAAACAGAGACAGGGTCTAGTGTAATATAAACAGAGACAGGGTCTAGTGTAATATAAACAGAGACAGGGTCTAGTGTAATATAAACAGAGACAGGGTCTAGTGTAATATAAACAGAGACAGGGTCTAGTGTAATATAAACAGAGACAGGGTCTAGTGTAATATAAACAGAGACAGGGTCTAGTGTAATATAAACAGAGACAGGGTCTAGTGTAATATAAACAGAGACAGGGTCTAGTGTAATATAAACAGAGACAGGGTCTAGTGTAATATAAACAGAGACAGGGTCTAGTGTAATATAAACAGAGACAGGGTCTAGTGTAATATAAACAGAGACAGGGTCTAGTGTAATATAAACAGAGACAGGGTCTAGTGTAATATAAACAGAGACAGGGTCTAGTGTAATATAAACAGAGACAGGGTCTAGTGTAATATAAACAGAGACAGGGTCTAGTGTAATATAAACAGAGACAGGGTCTAGTGTAATATAAACAGAGACAGGGTCTAGTGTAATATAAACAGAGACAGGGTCTAGTGTAATATAAACAGAGACAGGGTCTAGTGTAATATAAACAGAGACAGGGTCTAGTGTAATATAAACAGAGACAGGGTCTAGTGTAATATAAACAGAGACAGGGTCTAGTGTAATATAAACAGAGACAGGGTCTAGTGTAATATAAACAGAGACAGGGTCTAGTGTAATATAAACAGAGACAGGGTCTAGTGTAATATAAACAGAGACAGGGTCTAGTGTAATATAAACAGAGACAGGGTCTAGTGTAATATAAACAGAGACAGGGTCTAGTGTAATATAAACAGAGACAGGGTCTAGTGTAATATAAACAGAGACAGGGTCTAGTGTAATATAAACAGAGACAGGGTCTAGTGTAATATAAACAGAGACAGGGTCTAGTGTAATATAAACAGAGACAGGGTCTAGTGTAATATAAACAGAGACAGGGTCTAGTGTAATATAAACAGAGACAGGGTCTAGTGTAATATAAACAGAGACAGGGTCTAGTGTAATATAAACAGAGACAGGGTCTAGTGTAATATAAACAGAGACAGGGTCTAGTGTAATATAAACAGAGACAGGGTCTAGTGTAATATAAACAGAGACAGGGTCTAGTGTAATATAAACAGAGACAGGGTCTAGTGTAATATAAACAGAGACAGGGTCTAGTGTAATATAAACAGAGACAGGGTCTAGTGTAATATAAACAGAGACAGGGTCTAGTGTAATATAAACAGAGACAGGGTCTAGTGTAATATAAACAGAGACAGGGTCTAGTGTAATATAAACAGAGACAGGGTCTAGTGTAATATAAACAGAGACAGGGTCTAGTGTAATATAAACAGAGACAGGGTCTAGTGTAATATAAACAGAGACAGGGTCTAGTGTAATATAAACAGAGACAGGGTCTAGTGTAATATAAACAGAGACAGGGTCTAGTGTAATATAAACAGAGACAGGGTCTAGTGTAATATAAACAGAGACAGGGTCTAGTGTAATATAAACAGAGACAGGGTCTAGTGTAATATAAACAGAGACAGGGTCTAGTGTAATATAAACAGAGACAGGGTCTAGTGTAATATAAACAGAGACAGGGTCTAGTGTAATATAAACAGAGACAGGGTCTAGTGTAATATAAACAGAGACAGGGTCTAGTGTAATATAAACAGAGACAGGGTCTAGTGTAATATAAACAGAGACAGGGTCTAGTGTAATATAAACAGAGACAGGGTCTAGTGTAATATAAACAGAGACAGGGTCTAGTGTAATATAAACAGAGACAGGGTCTAGTGTAATATAAACAGAGACAGGGTCTAGTGTAATATAAACAGAGACAGGGTCTAGTGTAATATAAACAGAGACAGGGTCTAGTGTAATATAAACAGAGACAGGGTCTAGTGTAATATAAACAGAGACAGGGTCTAGTGTAATATAAACAGAGACAGGGTCTAGTGTAATATAAACAGAGACAGGGTCTAGTGTAATATAAACAGAGACAGGGTCTAGTGTAATATAAACAGAGACAGGGTCTAGTGTAATATAAACAGAGACAGGGTCTAGTGTAATATAAACAGAGACAGGGTCTAGTGTAATATAAACAGAGACAGGGTCTAGTGTAATATAAACAGAGACAGGGTCTAGTGTAATATAAACAGAGACAGGGTCTAGTGTAATATAAACAGAGACAGGGTCTAGTGTAATATAAACAGAGACAGGGTCTAGTGTAATATAAACAGAGACAGGGTCTAGTGTAATATAAACAGAGACAGGGTCTAGTGTAATATAAACAGAGACAGGGTCTAGTGTAATATAAACAGAGACAGGGTCTAGTGTAATATAAACAGAGACAGGGTCTAGTGTAATATAAACAGAGACAGGGTCTAGTGTAATATAAACAGAGACAGGGTCTAGTGTAATATAAACAGAGACAGGGTCTAGTGTAATATAAACAGAGACAGGGTCTAGTGTAATATAAACAGAGACAGGGTCTAGTGTAATATAAACAGAGACAGGGTCTAGTGTAATATAAACAGAGACAGGGTCTAGTGTAATATAAACAGAGACAGGGTCTAGTGTAATATAAACAGAGACAGGGTCTAGTGTAATATAAACAGAGACAGGGTCTAGTGTAATATAAACAGAGACAGGGTCTAGTGTAATATAAACAGAGACAGGGTCTAGTGTAATATAAACAGAGACAGGGTCTAGTGTAATATAAACAGAGACAGGGTCTAGTGTAATATAAACAGAGACAGGGTCTAGTGTAATATAAACAGAGACAGGGTCTAGTGTAATATAAACAGAGACAGGGTCTAGTGTAATATAAACAGAGACAGGGTCTAGTGTAATATAAACAGAGACAGGGTCTAGTGTAATATAAACAGAGACAGGGTCTAGTGTAATATAAACAGAGACAGGGTCTAGTGTAATATAAACAGAGACAGGGTCTAGTGTAATATAAACAGAGACAGGGTCTAGTGTAATATAAACAGAGACAGGGTCTAGTGTAATATAAACAGAGACAGGGTCTAGTGTAATATAAACAGAGACAGGGTCTAGTGTAATATAAACAGAGACAGGGTCTAGTGTAATATAAACAGAGACAGGGTCTAGTGTAATATAAACAGAGACAGGGTCTAGTGTAATATAAACAGAGACAGGGTCTAGTGTAATATAAACAGAGACAGGGTCTAGTGTAATATAAACAGAGACAGGGTCTAGTGTAATATAAACAGAGACAGGGTCTAGTGTAATATAAACAGAGACAGGGTCTAGTGTAATATAAACAGAGACAGGGTCTAGTGTAATATAAACAGAGACAGGGTCTAGTGTAATATAAACAGAGACAGGGTCTAGTGTAATATAAACAGAGACAGGGTCTAGTGTAATATAAACAGAGACAGGGTCTAGTGTAATATAAACAGAGACAGGGTCTAGTGTAATATAAACAGAGACAGGGTCTAGTGTAATATAAACAGAGACAGGGTCTAGTGTAATATAAACAGAGACAGGGTCTAGTGTAATATAAACAGAGACAGGGTCTAGTGTAATATAAACAGAGACAGGGTCTAGTGTAATATAAACAGAGACAGGGTCTAGTGTAATATAAACAGAGACAGGGTCTAGTGTAATATAAACAGAGACAGGGTCTAGTGTAATATAAACAGAGACAGGGTCTAGTGTAATATAAACAGAGACAGGGTCCTAGTGTAATATAAACAGAGACAGGGTCTAGTGTAATATAAACAGAGACAGGGTCTAGTGTAATATAAACAGAGACAGGGTCTAGTGTAATATAAACAGAGACAGGGTCTAGTGTAATATAAACAGAGACAGGGTCTAGTGTAATATAAACAGAGACAGGGTCTAGTGTAATATAAACAGAGACAGGGTCTAGTGTAATATAAACAGAGACAGGGTCTAGTGTAATATAAACAGAGACAGGGTCTAGTGTAATATAAACAGAGACAGGGTCTAGTGTAATATAAACAGAGACAGGGTCTAGTGTAATATAAACAGAGACAGGGTCTAGTGTAATATAAACAGAGACAGGGTCTAGTGTAATATAAACAGAGACAGGGTCTAGTGTAATATAAACAGAGACAGGGTCTAGTGTAATATAAACAGAGACAGGGTCTAGTGTAATATAAACAGAGACAGGGTCTAGTGTAATATAAACAGAGACAGGGTCTAGTGTAATATAAACAGAGACAGGGTCTAGTGTAATATAAACAGAGACAGGGTCTAGTGTAATATAAACAGAGACAGGGTCTAGTGTAATATAAACAGAGACAGGGTCTAGTGTAATATAAACAGAGACAGGGTCTAGTGTAATATAAACAGAGACAGGGTCTAGTGTAATATAAACAGAGACAGGGTCTAGTGTAATATAAACAGAGACAGGGTCTAGTGTAATATAAACAGAGACAGGGTCTAGTGTAATATAAACAGAGACAGGGTCTAGTGTAATATAAACAGAGACAGGGTCTAGTGTAATATAAACAGAGACAGGGTCTAGTGTAATATAAACAGAGACAGGGTCTAGTGTAATATAAACAGAGACAGGGTCTAGTGTAATATAAACAGAGACAGGGTCTAGTGTAATATAAACAGAGACAGGGTCTAGTGTAATATAAACAGAGACAGGGTCTAGTGTAATATAAACAGAGACAGGGTCTAGTGTAATATAAACAGAGACAGGGTCTAGTGTAATATAAACAGAGACAGGGTCTAGTGTAATATAAACAGAGACAGGGTCTAGTGTAATATAAACAGAGACAGGGTCTAGTGTAATATAAACAGAGACAGGGTCTAGTGTAATATAAACAGAGACAGGGTCTAGTGTAATATAAACAGAGACAGGGTCTAGTGTAATATAAACAGAGACAGGGTCTAGTGTAATATAAACAGAGACAGGGTCTAGTGTAATATAAACAGAGACAGGGTCTAGTGTAATATAAACAGAGACAGGGTCTAGTGTAATATAAACAGAGACAGGGTCTAGTGTAATATAAACAGAGACAGGGTCTAGTGTAATATAAACAGAGACAGGGTCTAGTGTAATATAAACAGAGACAGGGTCTAGTGTAATATAAACAGAGACAGGGTCTAGTGTAATATAAACAGAGACAGGGTCTAGTGTAATATAAACAGAGACAGGGTCTAGTGTAATATAAACAGAGACAGGGTCTAGTGTAATATAAACAGAGACAGGGTCTAGTGTAATATAAACAGAGACAGGGTCTAGTGTAATATAAACAGAGACAGGGTCTAGTGTAATATAAACAGAGACAGGGTCTAGTGTAATATAAACAGAGACAGGGTCTAGTGTAATATAAACAGAGACAGGTCTAGTGTAATATAAACAGAGACAGGGTCTAGTGTAATATAAACAGAGACAGGGTCTAGTGTAATATAAACAGAGACAGGGTCTAGTGTAATATAAACAGAGACAGGGTCTAGTGTAATATAAACAGAGACAGGGTCTAGTGTAATATAAACAGAGACAGGGTCTAGTGTAATATAACAGAGACAGGGTCTAGTGTAATATAAACAGAGACAGGGTCTAGTGTAATATAAACAGAGACAGGGTCTAGTGTAATATAAACAGAGACAGGGTCTAGTGTAATATAAACAGAGACAGGGTCTAGTGTAATATAAACAGAGACAGGGTCTAGTGTAATATAAACAGAGACAGGGTCTAGTGTAATATAAACAGAGACAGGGTCTAGTGTAATATAAACAGAGACAGGGTCTAGTGTAATATAAACAGAGACAGGGTCTAGTGTAATATAAACAGAGACAGGGTCTAGTGTAATATAAACAGAGACAGGGTCTAGTGTAATATAAACAGAGACAGGGTCTAGTGTAATATAAACAGAGACAGGGTCTAGTGTAATATAAACAGAGACAGGGTCTAGTGTAATATAAACAGAGACAGGGTCTAGTGTAATATAAACAGAGACAGGGTCTAGTGTAATATAAACAGAGACAGGGTCTAGTGTAATATAAACAGAGACAGGGTCTAGTGTAATATAAACAGAGACAGGGTCTAGTGTAATATAAACAGAGACAGGGTCTAGTGTAATATAAACAGAGACAGGGTCTAGTGTAATATAAACAGAGACAGGGTCTAGTGTAATATAAACAGAGACAGGGTCTAGTGTAATATAAACAGAGACAGGGTCTAGTGTAATATAAACAGAGACAGGGTCTAGTGTAATATAAACAGAGACAGGGTCTAGTGTAATATAAACAGAGACAGGGTCTAGTGTAATATAAACAGAGACAGGGTCTAGTGTAATATAAACAGAGACAGGGTCTAGTGTAATATAAACAGAGACAGGGTCTAGTGTAATATAAACAGAGACAGGGTCTAGTGTAATATAAACAGAGACAGGGTCTAGTGTAATATAAACAGAGACAGGGTCTAGTGTAATATAAACAGAGACAGGGTCTAGTGTAATATAAACAGAGACAGGGTCTAGTGTAATATAAACAGAGACAGGGTCTAGTGTAATATAAACAGAGACAGGGTCTAGTGTAATATAAACAGAGACAGGGTCTAGTGTAATATAAACAGAGACAGGGTCTAGTGTAATATAAACAGAGACAGGGTCTAGTGTAATATAAACAGAGACAGGGTCTAGTGTAATATAAACAGAGACAGGGTCTAGTGTAATATAAACAGAGACAGGGTCTAGTGTAATATAAACAGAGACAGGGTCTAGTGTAATATAAACAGAGACAGGGTCTAGTGTAATATAAACAGAGACAGGGTCTAGTGTAATATAAACAGAGACAGGGTCTAGTGTAATATAAACAGAGACAGGGTCTAGTGTAATATAAACAGAGACAGGGTCTAGTGTAATATAAACAGAGACAGGGTCTAGTGTAATATAAACAGAGACAGGGTCTAGTGTAATATAAACAGAGACAGGGTCTAGTGTAATATAAACAGAGACAGGGTCTAGTGTAATATAAACAGAGACAGGGTCTAGTGTAATATAAACAGAGACAGGGTCTAGTGTAATATAAACAGAGACAGGGTCGAGTGTAATATAAACAGAGACAGGGTCTAGTGTAATATAAACAGAGACAGGGTCTAGTGTAATATAAACAGAGACAGGGTCTAGTGTAATATAAACAGAGACAGGGTCTAGTGTAATATAAACAGAGACAGGGCCTAGTGTAATATAAACAGAGACAGGGTCTAGTGTAATATAAACAGAGACAGGGTCTAGTGTAATATAAACAGAGACAGGGTCTAGTGTAATATAAACAGAGACAGGGTCTAGTGTAATATAAACAGAGACAGGGTCTAGTGTAATATAAACAGAGACAGGGTCTAGTGTAATATAAACAGAGACAGGGTCTAGTGTAATATAAACAGAGACAGGTCTAGTGTAATATAAACAGAGACAGGGTCTAGTGTAATATAAACAGAGACAGGGTCTAGTGTAATATAAACAGAGACAGGGTCTAGTGTAATATAAACAGAGACAGGGTCTAGTGTAATATAAACAGAGACAGGGTCTAGTGTAATATAAACAGAGACAGGGTCTAGTGTAATATAAACAGAGACAGGGTCTAGTGTAATATAAACAGAGACAGGGTCTAGTGTAATATAAACAGAGACAGGGTCTAGTGTAATATAAACAGAGACAGGGTCTAGTGTAATATAAACAGAGACAGGGTCTAGTGTAATATAAACAGAGACAGGGTCTAGTGTAATATAAACAGAGACAGGGTCTAGTGTAATATAAACAGAGACAGGGTCTAGTGTAATATAAACAGAGACAGGGTCTAGTGTAATATAAACAGAGACAGGGTCTAGTGTAATATAAACAGAGACAGGGTCTAGTGTAATATAAACAGAGACAGGGTCTAGTGTAATATAAACAGAGACAGGTCTAGTGTAATATAAACAGAGACAGGGTCTAGTGTAATATAAACAGAGACAGGGTCTAGTGTAATATAAACAGAGACAGGGTCTAGTGTAATATAAACAGAGACAGGGTCTAGTGTAATATAAACAGAGACAGGGTCTAGTGTAATATAAACAGAGACAGGGTCTAGTGTAATATAAACAGAGACAGGGTCTAGTGTAATATAAACAGAGACAGGGTCTAGTGTAATATAAACAGAGACAGGGTCTAGTGTAATATAAACAGAGACAGGGTCTAGTGTAATATAAACAGAGACAGGGTCTAGTGTAATATAAACAGAGACAGGGTCTAGTGTAATATAAACAGAGACAGGGTCCTAGTGTAATATAAACAGAGACAGGGTCTAGTGTAATATAAACAGAGACAGGGTCTAGTGTAATATAAACAGAGACAGGGTCTAGTGTAATATAAACAGAGACAGGGTCTAGTGTAATATAAACAGAGACAGGGTCTAGTGTAATATAAACAGAGACAGGGTCTAGTGTAATATAAACAGAGACAGGGTCTAGTGTAATATAAACAGAGACAGGGTCTAGTGTAATATAAACAGAGACAGGGTCTAGTGTAATATAAACAGAGACAGGGTCTAGTGTAATATAAACAGAGACAGGGTCTAGTGTAATATAAACAGAGACAGGGTCTAGTGTAATATAAACAGAGACAGGGTCTAGTGTAATATAAACAGAGACAGGGTCTAGTGTAATATAAACAGAGACAGGGTCTAGTGTAATATAAACAGAGACAGGGTCTAGTGTAATATAAACAGAGACAGGGTCTAGTGTAATATAAACAGAGACAGGGTCTAGTGTAATATAAACAGAGACAGGGTCTAGTGTAATATAAACAGAGACAGGGTCTAGTGTAATATAAACAGAGACAGGGTCTAGTGTAATATAAACAGAGACAGGGTCTAGTGTAATATAAACAGAGACAGGGTCTAGTGTAATATAAACAGAGACAGGGTCTAGTGTAATATAAACAGAGACAGGGTCTAGTGTAATATAAACAGAGACAGGGTCTAGTGTAATATAAACAGAGACAGGGTCTAGTGTAATATAAACAGAGACAGGGTCTAGTGTAATATAAACAGAGACAGGGTCTAGTGTAATATAAACAGAGACAGGGTCTAGTGTAATATAAACAGAGACAGGGACTAGTGTAATATAAACAGAGACAGGGTCTAGTGTAATATAAACAGAGACAGGGTCTAGTGTAATATAAACAGAGACAGGGTCTAGTGTAATATAAACAGAGACAGGGTCTAGTGTAATATAAACAGAGACAGGGTCTAGTGTAATATAAACAGAGACAGGGTCTAGTGTAATATAAACAGAGACAGGGTCTAGTGTAATATAAACAGAGACAGGGTCTAGTGTAATATAAACAGAGACAGGGTCTAGTGTAATATAAACAGAGACAGGGTCTAGTGTAATATAAACAGAGACAGGGTCTAGTGTAATATAAACAGAGACAGGGTCTAGTGTAATATAAACAGAGACAGGGTCTAGTGTAATATAAACAGAGACAGGGTCTAGTGTAATATAAACAGAGACAGGGTCTAGTGTAATATAAACAGAGACAGGGTCTAGTGTAATATAAACAGAGACAGGGTCTAGTGTAATATAAACAGAGACAGGGTCTAGTGTAATATAAACAGAGACAGGGTCTAGTGTAATATAAACAGAGACAGGGTCTAGTGTAATATAAACAGAGACAGGGTCTAGTGTAATATAAACAGAGACAGGGTCTAGTGTAATATAAACAGAGACAGGGTCTAGTGTAATATAAACAGAGACAGGGTCTAGTGTAATATAAACAGAGACAGGGTCTAGTGTAATATAAACAGAGACAGGGTCTAGTGTAATATAAACAGAGACAGGGTCTAGTGTAATATAAACAGAGACAGGGTCTAGTGTAATATAAACAGAGACAGGGTCTAGTGTAATATAAACAGAGACAGGGTCTAGTGTAATATAAACAGAGACAGGGTCTAGTGTAATATAACAGAGACAGGGTCTAGTGTAATATAAACAGAGACAGGGTCTAGTGTAATATAAACAGAGACAGGGTCTAGTGTAATATAAACAGAGACAGGGTCTAGTGTAATATAAACAGAGACAGGGTCTAGTGTAATATAAACAGAGACAGGGTCTAGTGTAATATAAACAGAGACAGGGTCTAGTGTAATATAAACAGAGACAGGGTCTAGTGTAATATAAACAGAGACAGGGTCTAGTGTAATATAAACAGAGACAGGGTCTAGTGTAATATAAACAGAGACAGGGTCTAGTGTAATATAAACAGAGACAGGGTCTAGTGTAATATAAACAGAGACAGGGTCTAGTGTAATATAAACAGAGACAGGGTCTAGTGTAATATAAACAGAGACAGGGTCTAGTGTAATATAAACAGAGACAGGGTCTAGTGTAATATAAACAGAGACAGGGTCTAGTGTAATATAAACAGAGACAGGGTCTAGTGTAATATAAACAGAGACAGGGTCTAGTGTAATATAAACAGAGACAGGGTCTAGTGTAATATAAACAGAGACAGGGTCTAGTGTAATATAAACAGAGACAGGGTCTAGTGTAATATAAACAGAGACAGGGTCTAGTGTAATATAAACAGAGACAGGGTCTAGTGTAATATAAACAGAGACAGGGTCTAGTGTAATATAAACAGAGACAGGGTCTAGTGTAATATAAACAGAGACAGGGTCTAGTGTAATATAAACAGAGACAGGGTCTAGTGTAATATAAACAGAGACAGGGTCTAGTGTAATATAAACAGAGACAGGGTCTAGTGTAATATAAACAGAGACAGGGTCTAGTGTAATATAAACAGAGACAGGGTCTAGTGTAATATAAACAGAGACAGGGTCTAGTGTAATATAAACAGAGACAGGGTCTAGTGTAATATAAACAGAGACAGGGTCTAGTGTAATATAAACAGAGACAGGGTCTAGTGTAATATAAACAGAGACAGGGTCTAGTGTAATATAAACAGAGACAGGGTCTAGTGTAATATAAACAGAGACAGGGTCTAGTGTAATATAAACAGAGACAGGGTCTAGTGTAATATAAACAGAGACAGGGTCTAGTGTAATATAAACAGAGACAGGGTCTAGTGTAATATAAACAGAGACAGGGTCTAGTGTAATATAAACAGAGACAGGGTCTAGTGTAATATAAACAGAGACAGGGTCTAGTGTAATATAAACAGAGACAGGGTCTAGTGTAATATAAACAGAGACAGGGTCTAGTGTAATATAAACAGAGACAGGGTCTAGTGTAATATAAACAGAGACAGGGCCTAGTGTAATATAAACAGAGACAGGGTCTAGTGTAATATAAACAGAGACAGGGTCTAGTGTAATATAAACAGAGACAGGGTCTAGTGTAATATAAACAGAGACAGGGTCTAGTGTAATATAAACAGAGACAGGGTCTGTTGTAACATAAAGAGAGACAGTTTCTAGTGTAATATAAACAGAGACAGGGTCTAGTGTATATAAAACAGAGACAGGTCTAGTGTAATATAAACAGAGACTGGGTCTAGTGTAATATAAACAGAGACAGGGTCTAGTGTAATTTAAACAGAGACAGGGTCTAGTGTAATATAAACAGAGACAGGGTCTAGTGTAATTATATA
>JASTWF010001833.1:23543-56430 GCA_030390025.1 Squalus acanthias | reverse complement strand
CCTTCCCCTGGGAGTGTTTGATGGGGACAGTGTAGAGGCAGCTTCACTCTGTATCTAACCCGTGCTGTACCTGCCCTGGGAGTGTTTGATGGGACAGTGTAGAGGGAGCTTTACTCTGTATCTAACTCTTGCTGTACCTGCCCTGGGAGTGTTTGATGGGACAGTGTAGAGGGAGCTTTACTCTGTATCTAACTCTTGCTGTACCTGCCCTGGGAGTGTTTGATGGGACAGTGTAGAGGGAGCTTTACTCTGTATCTAACCCGTGCTGTACCTGCCCTGGGAGTGTTTGATGGGACAGTGTAGAGGGAGCTTCACTCTGTATCTAACCCGTGCTGTACCTGCCCTGGGAGTGTTTGATGGGACAGTGTAGAGGGAGCTTTACTCTGTATCTAACCCGTGCTGTACCTGCCCTGGGAGTGTTTGATGGGACAGTGTAGAGGGAGCTTTACTCTGTATCTAACTCTTGCTGTACCTGCCCTGGGAGTGTTTGATGGGGACAGTGTAGAGGGAGCTTTACTCTGTATCTAACCCCGTGCTGTACCGGTCCTGGGAGTGTTTGATGGGACAGTGTAGAGGGAGCTTTACTCTGTATCTAACCCGTGCTGTACCGGCCCTGGGAGTGTTTGATGGGACAGTGTAGAGGGAGCTTTACTCTGTATCTAACCCATGCTGTACCTGCCCTGGGATTGTTTGATGGGGCAATGTAGAGGGAGCTTTACTCTGTATCTAACCCGTGCTGTACCTGCCCTGGGAGTGTTTGACGGGACAGTGTAGAGGGAGCTTTACTCTGTATCTAACCCGTGCTGTACCTGCCCTGGGAGTGTTTGATGGGACAGTGTAGAGGGAGCTTTACTCTGTATCTAACCCGTGCTATACCTGCCCTGGGAGTGTTTGATGGGGCAGTTTAGAGGGAGCTTTACTCTGTATCTAACCCGTGCTGTACCTGCCCTGGGAGTGTTTGATGGGACAGTGTAGAGGGAGCTTTACTCTGTATCTAACCCGTGCTGTACCTGCCCTGGGAGTGTTTGATGGGACAGTGTAGAGGGAGCTTTACTCTGTATCTAACCCGTGCTGTACCTGCCCTGGGAGTGTTTGATGGGACAGTGTAGAGGGAGCTTTACTCTGTATCTAACCCATGCTGTACCTGCCCTGGGAGTGTTTGATGGGAAAGTGTAGAGGGAGCTTTACTCTGTATCTAACCCGTGCTGTACCTGCCCTGGGAGTGTTTGATGGGAAAGTGTAGAGGGAGCTTTACTCTGTATCTAACCCGTGCTGTACCTGCCCTGGGAGTGTTTGATGGGGACAGTGTAGAGGGAGCTTTACTCTGTATCTAACCCGTGCTGTACCTGCCCTGGGAGTGTTTGATGGGACAGTGTAGAGGGAGCTTTACTCTGTATCTAACCCGTGCTGTACCTGCCCTGGGAGTGTTTGATGGGACAGTGTAGAGGGAGCTTTACTCTGTATCTAACCCGTGCTGTACCTGCCCTGGGAGTGTTTGATGGGACAGTGTAGAGGGAGCTTTACTCTGTATCTAACCCGTGCTGTACCTGCCCTGGGAGTGTTTGAGGGGACAGTGTAGAGGGAGCTTTACTCTGTATCTAACCCGTGCTGTACCTGCCCTGGGAGTGTTTGATGGGGCAGTGTAGAGGGAGCTTTACTCTGTATCTAACTCTTGCTGTACCTGCCCTGGGAGTGTTTGATGGGACGCTGGTTATTGAAGTGGACAGTGTTCCAGTCCTCAGTGTAGAAAACTGCAAAATTAACTGAAATGCAGGAAACACCATTGAAATATTGTCTGCTTGAAAAGTCCCTTTAAATCCCTTGGTAACTTGCCTTTAACGTCTGCTGCAATGGGCAGAGTCTGGTCGGGTTTACTGGTTGTTGTGTTCAAATACCCGGAGTCTGCACGAGCTACGATGAAGTGTCATTTCATTCTGGTTAGAAAGTGGACCGAGACGCCTAACAGACTATTGAGTTTACTATTCGGAGTCCCGCTAAACGGACGTCTCTCTCTTGAGCAGCTCATTCTCCAGCACGTTGAAAGTCGCTGATTCTTCCCCGTAACTGAATCACAGAATCGCACAGAGGAAGCCATTCAACAAGCTGCATTTATATAGCACCTTTAACAAAGTTAAACATCCCAAGTCGCTTCACAGGAGCCATTATCAAACAAAAGACACCGAGACACAGGAGGATATATTAGGGCAGGTGACCAAAAGCTTGGTCAAAGAGGTAGGTTTAAGGAGCATCTTAAAGGAGGAGAGAGCGGTAGAGAGCCGGAGAGGTTTAGGGAGGGAATTCCAGAGCTTAGGGCCTTGGCAGCTGAAGGCACGGCCGCCAATGGTGGGTCGAATGAAGTCGGGAATGAGCAAGAGGCCAGAATTGGCGGAGCTCAGAGATCTCAGAGGGTTGTAGACCTGGGGAAGGTTACAGAGATAAGGAGAGGTGAGGCCATGGAGGGATTTGAACACAAGGATGTGAATTTTACAATCGAGGCCTTGCTGGACTGGGAGCCAGTGTAGGTCAGCGAGCACAGGGGTGATGGATGACTGGGACTTGGTGCGAGTTGGGACTCGGGCAGCAGAGTTTTGGATCAGCTGAATTTTATGGAGAGCGGACCGTTCAATCAGCCCATTTCCCCTGTGCCGACTCTCTGAATGAACTCTCCACTTAATTTGTCACGTAGAGTGTGAGCGTGGCTCAGTGGTAGCACTCTCGCCTCTGAGTCACAAGGTCGTGGGATCAAGTCCCACTCCAGAGACTGGAGCCCAAAAAATCTAGGCTGACAGTCCAGTGCAGTACCGAGGGAGTGCTGCACTGTCAGATGAGACATTCAACAGAGGCCCCGTCTGTCCTCTCAGGTGGACTCAAAACATCCCACAACACTATTCAAAGAAGAGCAGGGGGTTCTCCCTGGTGCCCTGGCCAATATTTATCCCTCAATAAACATCATTACAACAGATAATCTGGTCATTATCACATTGCGGTTTGTGGGAGCTTGCTGTGCTGCATTTCTCTACATTACAACAGTGACTACATTTCAAAAGTACATCATTAGCTTTAAAGCACTTTGGGACATCCTGAGGTTGAGAAAGGCGCTATCAAAATGCACGTCTCTCTTGAATCCCAAGCCCTTGCCCTTTCCCCTTTCAGCCCATTGCCCCTTGCCCGATCTCTGAACGAGTTCTCCTCTTACTCCCATTCCACAGCCTTGGGACCGTTCACTACGTTAAAGGCGCTATATAAATTCAAGTTATTGTTACCCTCTCCTCATACCCATTTAAATTTTCCTTTTTCAAATACTCTGGACTGCCCCTCCGACATTGCAGCACTCACTCAGTACTGACCCTCTGTGCTGCGCTCCCTCAGTATTGCCCGGCCGACAGTGCAACGCTCTCTCAGTGCTCCCCCTCTGACAGTGCAGCGCTCCCTCAGTACTGCCCCACCAACAGTGCAGCGCTCCCTCAGTACTGCCCCTGCGACAGTGCAGCGCTCCCTCAGTACTGCCCCACCAACAGTGCAGCGCTCCCTCAGTACTGCCCCTCCGACAGTGCAGCACTCCCTCAGTACTGCCCCTCCGACAGTGCAGCACTCCCTCAGTACTGCCCCTCCGACAGTGCAGCGCTACCTCAGTGCCGCCCATCCGACAGTGCAGCGCTCCCTCAGGACTGCCCCTCTGATAGTGTGGCGCTCCCTCAGTGCCGCCCCTCCGACAGTGCAGAGCTCCCTCAGAACTGCCCCTCCGACAGTGCAGCACTCAATCAGTACTGACCCTACGACAGTGCAGCACTCCCTTAATTCTGCCCTTTCGACAGTGCTGTGCTCCCTCATTACTGACCCTCCGACAGTGCAGCTCTCCCTCAGTACTGCCCCTCCGACATGCAGCGCTCCCACAGTACAAACATTCTGACACTGCATGCTGCCTCTGTACTGTCCGTCCGACAGTGCAGCTCTCCCTCAGCATTGCCCCTCCAACAGTGCAGCGATCTCTCAGTACTGAGCCTACAACAGTGCAGCGCTCCCTCAATTCTGCCCATTTGACAGTGCAGCACTCCCTCATTACTGCGCCTCCAACAGTGCAGCGCTCCCTCAATTCAGACCGTTCGACAGTGCAGTCCTCCCTCTGTACTGCATCTCCAACAGTGCAGCACTCCCTCATTACATCCCCTCCGACAGTAGATCACATCCTCAGTACTGCCGCTCTGACAGTGCAGCGCTAACTCTGTACTGACCCTCCGACAGTGCAGCGCTCAATCAGTACTGACCCTCCGACAGTGCAGAACTCCCTCAATACTGCCCCTCCTACAGTGCAGCGCTCCCTCAGTACTGCCCCTCTGACAGTGCATCGATCCCTCTGCACTGACCTTCTGACACTGCGGTGCTCCCTCTGTACTGCTCCTCCGCCAGTGCGGCACTCCCTCAGTACTACCCGTCCAACAGTGCAGCGCTCCCTCATTACTGCGCCTCCAACAGTGTAGCGCTCCCTCAGCAGTACTGCCCCTCCGACAGAGCAGCACTCCCTCAATTCTGCCCATTCGACAGTGCAGCGCTCCCTCAATACTGCCCATCCGACAGTGCAGCACTCCCTCAGTACTGACCCTCCAACAGTGCAGCGCTCCCTCAATTCGGCCCATTCGACAGTGCAGTCCTCCCTCAGTACTGCTGATCCAACAGTGCAGCGCTCCCTCATTACTGCCCCTCCGACAGTGCAGCACTCCCTTAGTACTGCCCCTCCGACAGTGCAGCGCTCCCTCAGTACTGCCCCTCCGACAGTGCAGCGCTCCCTCAGTACTGCCCCTCCGATAGTGCAGCGTTCCCTCAGTACTGCCCATTCGACAGTGCAGCGTTCCCTCAGTACTGCCCATTCGACAGTGCAGTGCTCCCTCAGTACTGACCCTCCGACAGTGCAGTGCTCCCTCAGTACTGCCCCTCCGACAGTGCAGTGCTCCCTCAGTACTGCCCCTCCAACAGTGCAGTGCTCCCTCAGTACTGCCCCTCCGACAGTGCAGCGTTCCCTCAGTACTGACCCTCCGACAGTGCAGTGCTCCCTCATACTGTACTGGAGTGCTAGCCTAGCTTTTTGTGCTCAATTCTCTGGAGTTGGACTTGAACCCACAAACTTCTACTGACAATTGGCTATTTGCGTATCTCCCACTCCTGGACCTCTGTTGATCTGTTATTATGATTACTGCCAATTATCCAACACTTTGGACACCTCTATTTCATTATCTTCTGCTTTCACCACCCTTTCAGGCAGTGCATTCCAGTTCATTCCAGATTATAGCCTCTTATTGCTCATGATTTCTTTTTCACCTTCCACTGATGTCTAAAATACTCTCATGGTGACAGATCCCTTCTTATTTCTGAGCACAACTCACACAGCTTCCATCAATCACCATCTGTACAAATGTTCCCTTTATGCTTGGAGTCGTGTCTTTAATGAATAAAACCCTCTTGCACTCCTCTGTTCCTGGGGTTTCTCTCCTGAAACATTTATTACTGGGAGAATTTCACTCCAAATCTTACTGCGGCTCTCGTTACTGTCTCCGCTACATGGCCAGGTCCCTCCATTCCAATTCCTGCCTCTAGTTTCCTGACTCAAATGCTTTCCACATTACATTGCATCTCTTACCCTTTGTGTCCTCGCTGCCCTTGTCCTTCTAGTATTTTAGAACTCTTCCAATCACTAGTTTTCTCCTTTCCGCCCGAAAACTCGTTTCTCCATTTCGACATGAAGTGCGCCCTGCATGCTTTGTTGATAAAGAATGTCGATTGGGAGTGCAGACCAGAGGCAGTCAAAGAGTTAAAGAAAGCCCCCGCCCTCGTCCCAGCCCAGCCCCTCTACGGAGAAACAGCAGCCAGCGAATACTCAATTCGTGGGCTGTCCCAATCCAAAGACCAATGAGAAACAGAGGCCTGTGTGTTTCGGGTTCTCAGTCTGATAGAGATCAATTACTCCACGGGTGAGAAACATCTATTGGCCATTACACACTTCACCGACATATTGGGACTGGCACCACTACACGTCATGACCAACCATACACCAACAGAGTTATTGTTGGATGGATGCTTAATGGACGGACCAGTGTCTGATTGGCCCAGTGGACCCTATTACTGCGGGGGAGGGATATCCAGGTAGACCATAACCCCGATCCACCCAGTCTAGCGGGGAATTCAATGCACCATGATGAAAGGACTCAGTGTACTCTTTTGATGCAATAAAACAAATAATCTGTAACTAATAAAACATTAAAGGAAACTGAACAACTTAAATTAAAATGTTGTTGGCCCGGGTGATGATGCACTCCAGTCCCCGCGGCGCCCACCGGTCGCGGAAAGGGCCTCAGTGTAAGGTGGAAAATCAAACCCAGTGGGACCGATTAAGTCAGGAGCGTGGCCGAACACACGGGATATATGTGTAGACGGGTCCCGCAAAATGAAAGATGGAGAAAGATGAGCCGGGTGCGGCCTATACCATCCAGATCGACAGCCAGTCCCGGCACTGAAGCTGCCCGCACACACGTCTGCTCAAGTGGCCGAGTTGCTGGCTGTAGCGTTTGTGCTAACACATCCCAATGAGTTGCCCACCAGCGGCAATACAAAGATGGAATTTGCAGGAGTTGGAGTTAGAAGCAAGAGAAGAGGAATTGTGAAAATGCAGTCAGGACGGGCAAAGGCTGTGCCGCGGTTCAATGATGCCTCCCTGGATGTGCTGCTGGGAGCTGTGAGGAGCCGGGGAGAGATTCTCCTCCCCAGCAATGAGGGGAAGAAACCTGCTGCTGACACAATGAAGGCATTGCTGGAGGTGGCCCAGGAGGTCAGCAGCAGATGCGTTGTGCCACGCTCCTGGATTCAGTGCAGGAAGCGCTTTAATGGCCTAACCAGGTCAGGAAAGGAGAGTGCAATTGCACATTCACCTACATCCTGCTGTGCTCGTCACCCCAGCCCCTCACCCTGCCTTCTCAAGCCGACTTCATCACATCACTCCTCACACCCACTTACCTTGCATGCACACCCATCCTTCTCTTTCTCTGCAATTCCTCACATCCCTGTCTATGCATCCACCACTCCTACTCACCCCCATCCTTATGCAATTTCATGCCTCTGCCTCATAGTCACCCTCACCAAATGCAGGGCATCCATCGGGTGAACACGTGCTATTACACTCACTCATAGGTCTGTTCTTTCCCTCCTTGCAGGAGAAGAGAGCACAGAACACGAGGGAAGGGGAAAGAACCGGAGGTGGGCCTTCACAGATCTCACAGCTGACAACTGCAGAGGAGGAAGCATAGGATTACATAGGATTATATAGGATATACGGCACAGAAACAGCTCATTCGGCCCAACCAGACAGGGTTGTTACATAGGGAAGTTACATTTGCGGTTTTTGAATCCGCTGGGACCTCTCCAGAATCCCGGGAATTTTGGTAGATTACCACCAACGCATCCACTATCTCTGCAGCCACTTCTTTTGAGACCGAGGATGTAGGCCATCAGGTCCAGGGGACTTGTCAGCCTTTAGTCCCTTTGGTTTGCCTAGAACTTTTTCTCTAGTGATAGTGATTGTTTTAAGTTCCTCCCTCCCTATAGCCCCTTGATTATCAATTATTATTGGGATGCTTTTAGTGTCTTCTAGCGTGAAGACCGATACAAAATATTTGTTCAAAGTCTCTGCCATTTTTAGTGGTTTGTGTATTTGTACTCTGAGAACATAAGAACATAAGAACATAAGAAATAGGAGCAGGAGTAGGCCAATCGGCCCCTCGAGCCTGCTCCGCCATTCAATAAGATCATGGCTGATCTGATCCTAACCGCCAATCTACTATCTATCACAGAACCATCTCCTGCATCTAACAGAATTGCACACACGAAATAGGAGCAGAATCAGGCTACACAGTCCCTGGGCCCGCTCCACTACCCACAGGGCCATGACCGATCCGAACCTAGACTCATGTCCAAATTCCTGCCCGCTCCCCGTAACCCTTAATGCCCTTTACTTCTAGGAAACTGTCTATTTCTGTTTTAAATTTAATTAATGTTGTAGCTTCTACAGCTTTTTGTGGCAGCATATTCCATGGACCTACCACCCTCTGAGTGAAGTAGTTCCTCCTCATCTCAGTTTTGAAAGAGCAGCCCCTTATTCTAAGACTATGTCCCCTAGTTCTCGTCTCACCCGTCATCGGGAACATCCTCCCCGCATCCACCCGATCCAACCCCTTCACAATCTTATATGTTTCAATAAGATCGCCTCTCATTCTTCTGAACTCCAATGAGTAGAGTCCCAATCTACCCAACCTCTCCTCATATGACCAGCCCCTCATCCCCGGGATTAACCGAGTGAACCTTTTTTGCACTGCCTCGAGAGCAAGGATGTCTTTCCTTAAGTAAGGACACCAAAACTGTATGCAGTATTCCAGGTGCGGTCTCACCAATACCTTGTACAACTGAAGCAATACCTCCCTATTTTTATATTCTATCCCCCTAGCAATGAAAGCCAACATTCCATTTGCCTTCTTAATCACTTGCTGCACCTGCATACTAACCTTTTGAGTTTCGTGCACCAGGACCCCCAGATCCCTTTGCACTTCAGTACTCTCCAGTTTCTTGCCATTAAGATAATAAATTGCTCTAGGATTTTTCCTGCCAAAGTGCATCACCTCACACTTTCCAGTGTTGTATTCCATCTGCCAAATCTCTGCCCACTTACTTAGCCTGTCTATGTCCCCTTGCAGGTTTTTTATGTCCTCCTCACTCACTACTTTCCCTCCCATCTTTGTATCATCTGCAAATTTTGATATGTTACACTTGGTCCCTTCCTCCAAATCGTTAATATAGATTGTGAAGAGTTGGGGACCCAGCACTGACCCCTGTGGAACACCACTAGTTACTGATTGCCAGTCTGAGAATGAACCATTTATCCCAACTCTTTGCTTTCTGTTAGATAGCCAATCCTCTATCCATGCCAGAATATTACCCCCAATCCCGTGATTTTTTACCTTAAGCAATAATCTTTTGTGTGGCACCTTGTCAAATGCCTTTTGGAAGTCTAAATACACTACGTCCACTGGTTCCCCTTTATCCACTCTATATGTTACTTCCTCAAAGAACTCCAGCAAATTTGTCAAACATGACTTCCCCTTCGTAAAACCATGCTGACTTTGTCCTATTAAATTATGATTATCCAAATGTCCTGTTACTGTTTCCTTAATAATGGACTCCAAAATTTTACCTACCACAGATGTTAGGCTAACCGGTCTATAGTTACCAGCCTTCTGTCTACTGCCCTTTTTAAATAAGGGTGTTACATTAGCAGTTTTCCAGTCTGCCGGGACCTTAGCGGAATCCAGGGAGTTTTGAAAAATTATTACCAATGCATCTACAATCCCTACCGCCACTTCCTTCAAGACTCTAGGATGTAAGCCATCAGGTCCAGGTGATTTATCCGCCTTGAGTCCCATTATTTTACCGAGTACCACTTCCTTAGTGATTTTGATCGTGTTTAGCTCCTCTCCCCCTATAGCCTCCTGTTTGTCCAGTGTTGGGATATTCTTAGTGTCCTCTACTGTAAAGACTGATACAAAATATTCATTCAGTGTTTTTGCCATCTCCATATTTCCCACCATTAATTTCCCGGTCTCATCCTCTAAGGGACCAACATTTACTTTAGCCACCCTTTTTCTTTTTATATAACTATAAAAACTCTTACTATCTGTTTTTATATTTTTTGCTAATTTACTTTCATAATCTATCTTCCCTTTCTTAATCAATCTTTTTGTTATTTTTTGCTGCCTTTTAAAGTTTTCCCAATCCTCTGTCCTCCCACTAGATTTCGCTACCTTATATGCCCTTGTTTTTAGTCGAATACTATCCTTAATTTCTTTACTTAGCCACGGATGACTGTCCTTTCTTTTACACCCTTTTCTTTTCAGTGGAATATATTTTTTTTGGAAGTTGTAAAATAACTCCTTGAATGTACACCACTGATCATGTGTCGTCTTACCCTTTAATCTATTTTCCCAATCCACTCTACTCAATTCCACTCGCATACCTTCATAGTCTCCTTTATTCAAGCTTAGCACGCTTGTTTGAGATCCAACCTTCTCACCCTCTAATTGAATATGGAATTCAACCATGTTATGGTCACTCATTCCAAGGGGATCCTTTACTAGGACATTTTTAATTAATCCTGTCTCGTTACACAGGACCAGATCTAAGGTTGCTTGCCCCCTGGTCGGTTCAGTTACATACTGCTCAAGAAACCCATCCCTAATACACTCAATGAACTCATCCTCAAGGCAGCCCTGCCCCATTTGATTTGTCCAATTAATATGATAGTTAAAATCCCCCATAATTATAGATGTTCCCTTATTACATGCCTCAACTATTTCCTGATTGATACTCCGTCCAATAGAGTTGCAACTGTTCGGAGGCCTATAGACTACGCCCACTAATGTTTTTTTCCCCTTATTATTCCTTATCTCCACCCAAACTGTTTCATTATCATGATTTTTTGACCCAATATCATTACTCTGTATTACAGTGATTCCTTCCTTTATTAACATAGCCACCCCACCTCCCCTTCCTTCCTGCCTGTCCTTCCTGATCGTTAAATAACCTGGTATGTTTAATTCCCAGGCATTGTCACCCTGCAGCCATATTTCTGTAATGGCCACAATATCATAACCATATGTAGTTATTTGTGCCATTAACTCGTCTATTTTGTTACGAATGCTACGTGCATTCAGATAGAGAACTTTCAAATATGCTTTGTGGCACTTAGTTCCTGCTTTTTCACTTTTTACCAGTTTACCTTTTACTCCACACACTCTGTCCCTTCCTGCCACGCTCTGATTTGTGATTCCCCTACTGCTACCTATGTCTATGACCCTCTCTGTTGTCATTTTTATTTTTTGCTCTCTTGAAACCTCCCCCCCACTAATTAGTTTAAAGCCCTCTCCCCCACCTAGACTCGCACCCTCCAAGTAATGACTGACCTCCCTATTCTTCCTACCAAAATGTAATACCTTGCGTTTATCTGTGTTGAACTTCATTTGCCAATTATATGCCCATTCTGCAAGTTTATTAATGTCCTCCTGTAATTTGTTGCAGTCCTCCTCAGTATTGACTATCCCCCCCAATTTGGTGTCATCCTCAAATTTAGAAATTGTGTTTTTGATTCCAAATTCTAAATCGTTAATATAAATTGTGAACAGCAGTGGTCCCAGCACTGATCCTTGTGGAACACCACTACTCACCTTCTATCACTGTGAATAGCTACCCTTTACTCCCACTCTCTGCTTTCTGTCCTGAAGACAGCAGCAATCCATTCTGATACTTGTCCCCTGACTCCGCATTCTCTGACCTTGTTCATCAGCCTATTATGGGGAACCATTTCGACGGCCTTTTGAAAATCTTTTTAACGGGTGTCATCAGCCAAATTGGCAGTGGGTATCCCTAGTCTCCTAGCAACCAACCCTTAAAGCTGCTTGCAGGTCCGCAGACATCAGGGAGCTTGGATTGCCACAGGACGAAAGCATCCTGGCAGCACCCCAGGAATCTGGCGCACACCTGCAGAAAGCTCTTCTTTGTGGCTGCACATTGATGGAATGGATCCGCTTGCAGTTCACGAATGCTCCTGGGTGATCTGGGGGTGCCCGGATTGCCTCGTGTGCGCAGTCGATGACACCCTGCACCTGTGGGAAGCCAGCCAGAGCCACAAACCCGAGCGCTCGCTCATTCTGAATGGCGTCATCACGGGCGAAGTTCACATGATTGCCGGCCCTGGCAAAAAGCCATCAGTTAGCTGTCTTATGCATTTGTGGGCTGCCCATTGCGAGATCCTGGATATGCCTCCAGCAGAGCCCTGGAGGCAAACTAGTTGAAAGCGGTGTTGACTTTGACAGCCAATGGCAATGCGTAACCACCAGGTCCAGCAGGCAGCAGATCTTCTTCTCGGAGGCGGCAGCTGTCTGTCATCACCTGACGCGACAACCTGAGCCTCCTGAGACACTGGTGTTCAGACATGACATGACAAGGAAACTGAGCCTCTGGACACCTGTTGTGACAGCTCTGGCCTCCTGTGAGCTGCACCCCTCTCTGCTGCTCTCTCCTGTCCAGCTGCAGGTCTGTTAACAGCAGGCCGTTGCTGCTGCTGCTGCTGTTGGTCATGTTGCTCCTCGTCCGAGGTCCAATCTAAGGCAGCCAAGGTGCCACCCATCCTGGTCTGATTCTGAAAAACTCCAACGTGTAGAAAGGATCCTCTCAGCACAAGCACTGCCAACAAAGCCTTTGCCATTAGTAGGTAAGAGAGCAGCTGTGAGTCGAGTATCTATTGGAGTATTTGCACTAATTGTAATCATCCCCACAATTGCCGCTGTGTTCTCACCATGCTTTCACTGGCGAGTTTCAGCAAGTCCGGGAAAGCCGCGGATGTGACGTTAAATTTGAAACCGAGGGGGTAACACGCAAACCAGGTCCAACGCACACGCGTTAAACACGGGAGTCGGCACATTGGAGACAGCTTCCCAACGCGATCACATTTTCAACGAGTTTAAACCCCCCTCCCGCACCGAAATGTTTGGGCTGGATAAACAGGCTGTTTGAGACCACGGGAGCTGCCCTCTTGTGCTATCTAATGCCCATGGAGGGGATGTATATGAGCTGATGCTTGCCAATTTAGTTTACCAATCCGTTGTATTGTATTATATGGTTCTTAATCGCTGGGGTCCATACATCCTGGTGGAATAGTATTACTACATTACTAACCCAATCAGACCTTGTAAAAGGTTGGAATGGAGCCCGTCAGAAGCAGACAGGTTGGAGGGAGAGAATCATAGAATCACACAGCATGGAAGGTGACCATTTGGCTCATGGTGCCTGTGCCAGCTCTTTGGTAGAGTGATCCTATTACTCCCACTCCACCTGCCCCTTCAACAACAACAGCTGCCATTTCCACAGCGCCTTTAATGTAGTAAAACCTCCCAAGGAGCTTCACAGGAGCGATTATCAAACAAAATCTGACCCCGAGCCACATAAGGAGATATTAGGACAGGTGACCAAAAGCTTGGTCATAGAGATAGGTGTTAAGGAGCGTCTTAGAGGAGGAGAGAGGTAGAAAGGTGGAGAGGTTTAGGGAGGGGATTCCAGAGTTTAGGGCTTAGGCAGCTGAAGGCACGGCCGCCAATGATGGAGCGATTAAAAATCGTGGGATGCTTAAAAGCCCAGAATTGGAGGAGCGCAGAGATCTCGGGGCAGGGGGGGGAGATGGGGGAGGTGGGGGTGGTTGTAGGGCTGGAGGAGATTACAGAGATAGGGAGGGGCGAGGCCATGGAGGGATTTGAAAACAAGGATGAGAATTTTAAAATCGAGGCGTTGCCGGACCGGGAGCCAATGTAGGTCAGTGAGCACAGGGGTGACGGGCGAACGGGGCTTGGTGCGAGTTAGGACACGAGCAGCAGAGTTTTGGATGACCTCAAGTTTACGGAGGGTAGAAAGTGGGAGACCAGCCAGGAGAATGTTGGAATAGTCAAGTCTAGAGGGAACAAAGGTCTGGACGAGGGTTTTGGCCGCGGATAAGCTGAGGCAGGGACGGAGTCGGGCGATGTTATGGAGGTGGAAGTAGGCGGTCTTAGTGATGCTGTGGATATGTGGTTGGCAATGTTCCTTTTAAGATGCGCAGTCGTGCAGCCACGCCGCGCTCTGCAGATCCTGCGCAGCTGGTGAGCCGGCATTTAAATGGAAAAAATTGCACATGCGCAGTATTTTGATTGGCCCGTGCAGCCCATTAAAGGTGCCACACAGACTAAAAAGAAATTAGAAGGAACATTTGTGGTTGGAAGTTCATCTCGGGGTCAAATATGACACCAAGGTTGTGAAGAGTGTGGTTCAGCCTTAGACAGCTGTCAGGGAGAGGGATGGAGTCGATGGCTAGGGAACGGAGTTTGTGATGGGGACCGAAGACAATGGCTTTGCTCGTCCCAATATTTAGTTGTAGGAAATTTCTGCTCATCAGTACTGGATATCGGATAAGCAGTCTGACAATTGAGAGACAGTAGAGGGGGCTGCGAGAGGTGGTGGTGAGGTAGAGCTGGCTGTCGTCAGCGTACTTGTGGAACCTGATGCTGTGTTGTCGGATGATGTCTCCAAGGGGCAGCATCTTGATGAGAAATAGAAGGGGGCCAAGGATAGATCCTTGGGAGACACCAGAGGTAAAGATGCAGGAGTGGGTAAAGAAGCCATTGCAGGTGATTCTCTGGCTACAGTTGAATAGATACGAATGTAACCAGGCGAGTGCAGTCCCACCACATCCAGCCGTGAATGGCGGTGGACAATTAAACAATGGGAGGAGGAGGCTCCATGAACATCCCCATCCCCAATGATGGTGGAGCCCAGCACGTGAGTGCAAAAGACAAGGCTGAAGTGTTTGCAACCATCTTCAGCCAGAAGTGCCTAGTGGATGATCCACCTTGGCCTACTCCTGAGGTCCCCACCATCACAGAAGCCAGTCTTCAGCCAATTCGTTTCACCCCACTTGATGTCAAGAAACGGTTGAGTGTACTGGACTAAGGGCACTGACAACATCCCGGCTGTAGTGCTGAAGACTTGTGCTCCAGAACTAGCTGCGCCTCTAGCCAAGCTGTTCCAGTACAGCTACAACACTGGCATCTACCCGACAATGTGGAAAACTGACCAGGTATGTCCTGTCCACAAAAGGCAGGACAAATCCAATCTGGATTATTGTTGAATAGGCCTGGACTAATGATCTGGAGACATGAATTCAAATCCCACCACAGCAGCTGGGGAATTTAAATTCAGTTAATTAAATAAATCTGGAATAAAAAGCTAGTATCAGTAATGGTGACCATGAAACTACCGGATTGTCGTGAAAACTCATGTGGATCACTAATGTCCTTTATGGAAGGAAATCTGCTGTCCTTACCTGGTCTGGCCTAGATGTGACCCACAGCAATGTGGTTGACTCTTAACTGCCCTCTGAAATGGCCTAGCAAGTCAATCAGCATCAAACCGCTACAAAGAAGTATACTGTCTCTAACAGCACTGTGGGAGCACCTTCACCACACGGACTGCAGCGCTTCAAGAAGGCGGCTCACCACCACCTTCTCAAGGGCAACTAGGGATGGGCAATAAATGCTGGCCTTGCCAGCGACGCCCACATCCCGTGAATGAATAAAAATCAAAGATGTCACTTGAAGATACTGTTGATGACTCCTTCCATCTCTTTTCTGATGACTGGGAGGAGGCTAATACTGGGTGAGATTTATCCAGTTTTTTTGTGGAATGGATAGACCTGGGAAATCTTCCACATTGTTGGGTAGATGCCAGTGTTACATCTAAACTGGAACAGCTTGGCTAGGGGAGCGACTCAGCTAGTGAAGCAGCTCGGTCTAATGCACAGGTCTCCAGTGCTACACCCAGGGTGTTGTCATGGACCCACAGCCTTTGCTGCATACATGGTAGACAGCGATTTCTTAGTGTCACGTGAAGGGAACTCAATTGGCTGGACATTGGAATGATGGTGCGGACAACAGGACAAGGCGGAGAAGGATCATCCACTTGGCACTTTGGACTGAAGATTCTTGCAAACACCAGCCTTGTCTCTTGCACTCACCTGCTGGACTCTACCAAGGTTGAGGATGTGAATGTTTAAAGAGCCTCCCCCTCCTCCTGTTAGTTATACGCTTGTTCACCAGCATTCTGGACTGGATGTGGTAAGAGTTACAGAGCTCTGCTCTGATCCATTGATTGTGGGACCATTGACCTCTCTCTCTAGCCTGCTGTTTTTGATGTTTAGCATTCAGGTAGCCCTGTGTAGTAGGTTCACTCAGCTCCTTAAGGAATACCTGGAGAGGGTCCTGGCATGCCCTTCCACACCCTGCAATGAGCATTATAAAATGGCAAATTCTTTGACGCACCACGAGTAACATCTCAGGATGGCAAAGCCTTGGAGAGGGGCGAGGAGATTTACTGGAATGGTACCAGGGATGTGGAACTTCAGTTATGTGGAGAGTCTGGAGAAGCGGGGTTGTGGAGAAGCTGGGGGTTGTGGAGAAGCTGGGATTGTGGAGAAGCTGGGGGTTGTGGAGAAGCTGGGGGTTGTGGAGAAGCTGGGGGTTGTGGAGAAGCTGGGGGTTGTGGAGAAGCTGGAATTGTGGAGAAGCTGAGGGTTGTGGAGAAGCTGGGGGTTGTGGAGAGGCTGGGTGTTGTGGAGAGGCTGGGGTTGTGGAGAAGCTGGGGATTGTGGAGAAGCTGGGGGTTTTGGAGAAGCTGGGATTGTGGAGAAGCTGGGTGTTGTGGAGAAGCTGGGTGTTACATAGATACATAGATACATAGAAGATAGGAGCAGGAGTAGGCCATCCGGCCCTTCGAGCCTGCTCCGCCATTTAATGAGATCATGGCTGATCCTCCAATTCAGTATCCCGTCCCCGCCTTCTCTCCGTAACCCTTAACCCCTTTTGCCTGTAGAAATATATCTAATTCCCTCTTAAATATATTTAATGAGCTGGCGTACACTGCCCTCTGTGGCAATGAGTTCCACAGGTTCACCACCCTCTGAGTGAAGAAATTCCCCCTCATTTCTGTCCTAAATGGTTTAGCCCTTATCCTTAAATTATGTCCTCTAGTTCTGTTCTCACCCGCCAAGGGAAACATTCCTTCTGCATCTAGTCTGTCTAGACCTGTCAGAATTTTATACACTTCTATGAGGTCCCCTCTCAATCTTCTAAACTCCAGTGTGTACATCCCTAAACTACATAGTCTCTCCTCATAGGTCAATCCCGCCATTCCTGGTATCAGCCTGGTGAATCGCCGCTGCACCCCCTCCATGGCAAGAACATCTTTCCTCAGATGAGGCGACCAAAACTGTACACAGTACTCGAGGTGTGGTCTCACCAGTGCCCTGTACAGCTGCAGCAAGGTATCCCTGTTCCTGTATTCCAACCCTTTTGCTATGAAGGCCAGCATACCGTTTGCCTTCTTGACCGCCTGTTGCACCTGCATGCTCGCCTTCAGTGACTGGTGTACAAGAACACCCAGGTCTCTCTGTACTTCCCCCTCTCCCAATTTATTGCCATTTAAATAATAATTTGCCCTCCCGTTCCTGCACCCAAGGTGGATAACTTCGCACTTGTCCACATTATAGTGCATCTGCCATTTATCCGCCCAATCACCCAGTCTGTCCAAATCGCTCTGGAGCTTCCTGGTCTCCTCCTCTGAGCCCACCCCTCCTCCTAGTTTAGTGTCGTCTGCAAATTTGGAAATGCTGCATCCGACTCCCTGATCCAGGTCATTAATGTAAATTGTGAACAGCTGGGGACCCAGGACAGATCCCTGTGGTACCCCACTTGTTACTGCCTGCCATTCAGAAAATGAGCCGTTTATTCCAACTCTCTGTTTTCTATCTGACAGCCAGTTCTCTATCCACATCAATACTTTCCCCTTTATCCCATGAGCTTCAATTTTCCCTGCTAATCTTTTATGTGGGACCTTATCGAAGGCCTTTTGGAAGTCCAGGTACACCACATCTACTGGCTCTCCCCCATCTATTTTACCAGTTACTCCCTCAAAAAATTCCAATAGATTAGTCAAGCACGATTTACCCTTTGTAAATCCATGTTGACTCTGTCCTATCCTGTCCCCATTTGCTAAGTGCTCCGCTATTTCATCCTTAATGATGGACTCCAGCATTTTGCCCACAACTGATGTAAGGCTTACAGGTCTGTAATTACCTGCTTTTTCCCTACCCCCCTTTTTGAATAGTGGGGTAACGTTAGCTACCCTCCAATCGATGGGCACTGTTCCCGAGTCTAATGAATTCTGAAAAATCATACTTAGTGCATCCGCTATCTCTAGGGCCACCTCCTTCAGCACCCTAGGATGCATGTTATCAGGCCCTGGGGATTTGTCCGCCTTCAATCCCTTTAGCTTCCTTAACACCATATCCTTAGAGATATTGATTTGCGTCAGTTCCTCCTTTGCAAATGTCCCTATTTTTCCCGATATCCCAGGGAGGTTTTTTGTGTCTTCCTTCGTAAAGACTGACCCAAAGTATGCATTTAGTTGGTCTGCCATTTCCTTATTTCCCGTTATATATTCCCCCGTATCTGACTGCAATGGGCCAACTTTGGTTTTCACCAGTCTTTTCCTCTTGATATACTTATAAAAGCTTTTGGGGTTAGTTTTTATATTTTCCGCCAGCTTGCTTTCGTAAGCTATTTTGCCCCTCTTGATTAAGCCCTTTGTCCTCCTTTGCTCTATCTTAAACTGTTCCCAATCTTCCGCTCTGGTGCTTTTTTTGGCTATTTTATACGCCCTATCTTTGGATTTTATGCTGTCTCTAATTTCCCCTGTTATCCACGGTTGAGTCACCTTTTTAGATTTCCTTTTATGCCAGATTGGTATAAACAATTTTTGCAATTTTGTCATTCTATCTTTAAATGCTTGCCATTGTTTATCTACCTCCAGTCCTCCCAGGAACGTTGTCCAATCAGACCTACTCAGTTCCCGTCTAATGGCATCATAATTCCCCTTGTTTAAATTCAGGACCTTAGTATCTGAGTCAATTTCTTCGCTCTCCATTTCGAGTGAGAAATCGATCATGTTATGATCGCTCTGACCCAAGGGTCCCCGTACAACAAGATTACTAATTAGTCCCTTCTCATTGCACAGTACCCAGTCCAATATAGCCTGTTCCCGAGTTGGTTCCTCGACATATTGATCCAGATAACCATCCCTTAAACACTCAAGGAATTCCTCCTCCTCATTATTTTTACTGATTAGGCTATTCCAATCTATATGTAAGTTAAAGTCACCTATGATGACAGCTGTGCTCTTATTGCACGCTTCTCTAATTTCCCTCGTGATGCCCTCCCCAACCTCTATTTTACTATTTGGAGGCCTATATACCACTCCTATTAATGTTTTTCGCCCCTCGCTATTTCTTAGCTCCACCCATATAGATTCTGTATTAACTGAGTTAATATCCTTCCTTTCAATTGCATTTATCCCTTCTTTTACCAGCAATGCTACCCCTCCTCCCTTTCTTTTTTGTCGATCCTTCCTAAATACTGAATACCCCTGTATGTTAAGCTCCCAGCCCTGCTCACCCTGCAACCATGTTTCCGTAATCCCAATTAGATCATAATTATTAACCTCTATTTCCACAGCTAATTCATCTACCTTGTTCCTGATGCTTCTCGCATTAAGGTATAAAACCCTCAGGCTTTTTTTATGCTCACATTTTTTATGAATTAGTTTGGCCCTTTGTTTTTTGTTCCTCACCCTTTTACCATTTATTTCTGTCTGCCTTTCACTTTCCTCTATTTCACTACATAGGTTTCTAGCCCCCTGCCATACTAGTTTAAATGCTCCCGAACTGCTTTATCAAAAATTACCCCGAGAACATCAGTTCCATCTTTGCACAGGTGTAGACCGTCCCTTTTGTATAGGTCACACCTACCACAAAACTGGTTCCAATGCCTCAAAAATTTAAAACCCTCCCTCTTACACCACTGCTCAAGCCACGTATTTAGCCTAACTATCCTGTTCTCTGTACTCTTACTAGCACGTGGCACTGGTAGTAATCCAGAGATTACTACCTTCGAGGTCCTACTTTTTAGCTTGGCTCCTAACTCCCTAAATTCTACTTGTAGGACCTCTTCCCTTTTTTTAGCTACGTCGTTGGTACCAACATGTATCACGACAACTGGCTGTTCCCCCTCCCCCTCCAGAATGTTCTGCACCCGCGCCGAGACATCCTTGACCCTTGCACCAGGGAGGCAACATACCATACTGGAGTCTCGGTCGCGACCACAGAAACCCCTATCTATTCCCCTTACAATCGAATCCCCTATTACTATAGCCCTGCCACTCTTTTTCCCTCCCTTCTTTGCAACAGAGCCAGTCATGGTGCCATGAGCCTGGCTGCTGGTGCCTTCCCCCGATGAGTCATCCCCCCCGACAACAGCACCTAAGGCGGTGAACCTGTTGCTAAGGGAGACAACCCCAGGGGATTTCTGCACTACCTTCCTGCCCTTGCTCTGCCTTTTGGTCACCCATGTACTATCTACGCTGGCCTTAACCTGCGGTGTGACCAACTCACTAAATGTGCTATCCACAACCCTCTCAGAATCGTGGATGCCCCAAAGTGAGTCCATCCGCAGCTCAAGGGCCGTCATGCGGTCCCACATGAGCTGCAGCTGGACACACTTCCCGCACACATGGTTGTCAGGGACACAGGAAGCGTCCCTGATTTCCCACATGTTACAGGAGGAGCATGACACAGGTCCGAGCTCTACTGCCATGACTTAACCCTTATATTACTTTATAATTTCCTAGTTTTAGTTTATTTATTGACTTTTGTTTTCCCGAAGCTTACTTAGACCAATGTATACTGTACTCCTCTTATTCCTTTTTAAACTAACCAAATCCCACTAGTTTTAGTTTTACTTTCTAGGAAGGTTTGAGGAAAGTACTTACCAGTTAGTCTTACCTCCCTGGTCTTTCGCTGACTTCCCGGTCTTGTATCCCCTTGGTCCTACGCCGACTTCCTGCTCCTCCCGGTTCCTGCCCTGCTGAAAAGAAACTGAGACCAAAAAATTTGTGACCTCTGTTTTTAGACTGCTAAAAGACTAGTAGGTTAGAGGAGGAGGGCGGGTGGGGGTTCCTACTCTGTAGGAACTCGGGTTTAAGCCACCACCCTTCTTAAATGCTGTTCACCTGGGTGCTTCCCACCTGGTCCGCTTCCGGTCTCGTCTCTCCCGACAACAGCCTCTGCAAAAAAAGCCCGCGAAAGTGAGTTTAAATACTCACTGTGCTGCTGCTCTCTCCGCTCCCGACACTGGCCTCTGCAAAAAAAGCCCGCGAAAGTGAGTTTAAATACTCACTGTGCTGCTGCTCTCTCCGCTCCCGACAGTGACCTCTGCAAAAAAAGCCCGCGAAAGTGAGTTTAAATACTCACTGTGCTGCTGCTCTCTCCGCTCCCGACACTGGCCTCTGGAGAAGCTGAGGGTTGTGGAGAAGCTGGGGGTTGTGGAGAAGCTGGGGGTTGTGGAGAAGCTGGGGATTGTGGAGAAGCTGGGGGTTGTGGAGAAGCTGGGTGTTGTGTAGAAGCTGGGTGTTGTGGAGAAGCTGGGTGTTGTGGAGAAGCTGGGGGTTGTGGAGAAGCTGAGGGTTGCGGAGAAGCTGGGGGTTGTGGAGAAGCTGGGGGTTCTGGAGAAGCTGGGATTGTGGAGAAGCTGGGGGTTGTGGAGAAGCTGGGGGTTCTGGAGAAGCTGGGATTGTGGAGATGCTGGGGGTTGTGGAGAAGCTGGGGGTTCTGGAGAAGCTGGGATTGTGGAGAAGCTGGGGGTTCTGGAGAAGCTGGGATTGTGGAGAAGCTGGGGGTTGTGGAGAAGCTGGGGGTTCTGGAGAAGCTGGGATTGTGGAGAAGCTGGGGATTGTGGAGAAGCTGGGGATTGTGGAGAAGCTGGGGATTGTGGAGAAGCTGGGTGTTGTGTAGAAGCTGGGGGTTGTGGAGAAGCTGGGGGCTGTGGAGAAGCTGGGTGTTGTGGAGAGGCTGGGATTGTGTAGAAGCTGGGGGTTGTGTAGAAGCTGGGGGTTGTGGAGAAGCTGGGGGCTGTGGAGAAGCTGGGGGTTGTGGAGAAGCTGGGGGTTGTGGAGAAGCTGGGGATTGTGGAGAAGTTGGGATTGTGGAGAGGCTGGGGATTGTGGAGAAGCTGGGGGTTGTGGAGAAGCTGGGGATTGTGGAGAAGTTGGGATTGTGGAGAGGCTGGGGATTGTGGAGAAGCTGGGGGTTGTGGAGAAGCTGGGGGTTGAGGAGAAGCTGGGGGTTGCGGAGAAGCTGGGGGTTGTGGAGAAGCTGGGGGCTGCGGAGAAGCTGGGGATTGTGGAGAAGCTGGGATTGTGGAGAAGCTGGGTGTTGTGTAGAAGCTGGGGGTTGTGGAGAAGCTGGGGGTTGTGGAGAAGCTGGGGGTTGCGGAGAAGCTGGGGGTTGTGGAGAAGCTGGGGGTTGAGGAGAAGCTGGGGGTTGCGGAGAAGCTGGGGGTTGTGGAGAAGCTGGGGGTTGCGGAGAGGCTGGGGATTGCGGAGAAGCTGGGGGTTGTGGAGAAGCTGGGGGTTCTGGAGAAGCTGGGGATTGCGGAGAAGCTGGGGGTTGAGGAGAAGCTGGGGGTTGCGGAGAAGCTGGGGGTTGTGGAGAAGCTGGGGGTTGTGGAGAAGCTGGGGGTTTTGGAGAAGCTGGGGGTTGTGGAGAAGCTGGGGGTTGCGGAGAGGCTGGGATTGTGGAGAAGCTGGGGGTTGTGGAGAAGCTGGGGATTGTGGAGAAGCTGGGGGTTGTGTAGAAGCTGGGGGTTGTGGAGAAGCTGGGGGTTGTGTAGAAGCGGTCTGCACAGAGCGGGATGAAACGGAGTGGACTTAAACAGAGTGTTTATTTGGGAATTTGGAGAAGAGGGGGAAGGAGTTGTTGCTTTTTGCCTACACTACTTGTAGTGCTTTGTTTACAGGTAGGTATTTAATTTCAGTACCCATAACTTAATCCAGATCAAGTAAGTAGTCAAGAAACTACACTGCAAACTAAGTTACCTAAATACAAATTTAATTAAATGTAATTAAATAAAACAAGGTCATATAGGGATGGCAGGGCAAGTGGTGTGCCACAACTGCAGCATGTGGGAGTTTGTGGAGAGCATTGTAATCCCGGACAACCATGTTTGCAGTAAGTGCCTGCATCTTGAGGAACTTCAGCTCAGAGTTTTTGAGCTGGAGTCTGAGGTGCAGACATTGCAAGGCATCAAGGAGGGGGAGAGTTATTCGGTGGAGAGAAATCTAGAATGCTAAAGAGAAAAGACAAGGAAGCAGTGCAGGAAAGTGATTGGGGTAAGGATAACCAGATTGTGTCAGGAAGGGACAGAGCATACAAATAAAGGAGTGCACTAACAAATAGGGTCCAGGTAAGAAAAAATAGCAATAAGACAAATAGCGCCATAGTACAAAAAATGTTAAGATGTCTAAAAATGTTAAAAAGACAAATCTAAAGGCACTGTATCTGAATGCACGAAGCATTCGTAATAAGGTAGAGGAATTAACAATGCAAATAGATGAAAACGAATACGATATAATTGTGATTACGGAGACATGGCTGCAGGATGACCGAGGCTGGGAGCTGAATATCCAAGGATATTCGATATTTAGGAAGAACAGGCAAAAAGGAAAAGGAGGTGGAGTGCTGTGGTTAGTAAAGGATGAAATCAGAGCAATAGTGAGAAACAAAGAATCATAGAAACATAGAAGATAGGAGCAGGAGTAGGCCATTCAGCCCCTCGAGCCTGCTCCGCCATTCGATGAGATCATGGCTGATCATCCAAATTCAGTACCCTGTCCCTGCTTTCTCCCCATATCCCTTGATCCCTTTAGCCTTAAGAAATATATTTAACTCCTTCTTGAATATATTTAATGAATTGGCCTCAACTGCCTTGTGTGGTAGAGAATTCCACAGGTTCACCACTCTCTAGGTGAAGAAATTCCTCCTCATCTCAGTCCTAAATGGCTTGCCCCTTATCCTTAGACTGGACCCCTGGTTCTGGACTCCCCTGCCATCGGGAACCTCCTTCCTGCATCTAGTCTGTCTAGTCCTGTTAGAATTTTATAAGTTTCAATGAGATCCCCTCTCATTCTTCGAAACTCTAGCGAATATAAGCCTAATCGACCAATCTCTCTTCATACTTCATTCCTGCCTTCCCAGGTATCAGTCTGGTGAATCTTCGCTGCACTCCCTCCATGGCAAGAACATCCTTCCTCAGATAAGGCAAACAAAACTGCACACAATACTCAAGGTGTGGTCTCACCAAGGCCCTGTACAACTGCAGCAAGACATCCTTGCTCCTGTACTTGAATCCTCTCGCTATGAAGGCCAACATACCATTTGCCTTCTTAACCGCCTGCTGCACCTGCATGCTTACCTTCAGTGACTGGTGCACAAGGACACCCAGGTCTCGTTGCACTTCCCCTTTTCCAAATCTATTGCCGTTCAGATAATAATCTGTCCTCCTGTTTTGCCACCAAAGTGGATAACCTCGCATTTATCCACATTATACTGCATCTGCCATGCATCTGCCCACTCACCCAACCTGTCCAAATCATACTGGAGTTTCTCTGCATCATCCTCACAGCACACACGCCAACCCAGCTTTGTGTAGTCTGCAAACTTGGAGATATTTCATCTAGTTCCCTCGTCTAGATCATTAATATATATTGTGAGTAGCTGGGGTCCTATCACCGATCCCTGCGGTACCCCACTAGTCACTGCCTGCCACTCGGAAAAAGACCCGTTTATTCCAAATTTTTGCTTCCTGTCTGCCAACCAGTTCTCTATCCAAGTCAGTACCTTACCCCCAGTCCCATGTGCTTTAACTTTGCACGCTAATCTCTTATGCGGGACCTTATCGAAAGCCTTCCGAAAGTCCAAATACACCACATCCACTGGTTCTCCCTTATCTATCCTATCAGTTACATCCTCAAAAAATTCCAGTAGATTAGTCAAGCATGATTTACCTTTAGTAAATCCATGTTGACTTTGTCTGATCCTGTCACTGTTTTCCAAGTGCTCTGCTATGACATCTTTTATAATGGATTCTAATGGACTCTAGAAAGGATATTGGCTCAGAAAATAAAGATGTAGAATCAGTCTGGGTGGAGCTCAGAAGCACCAAGGGGCAGAAAAGATTGGTGGGAGTTGTCTATAGGCCTCCAAACAGTAGTGGTAATGTAGGGCATGGCATCAAACAGGAAATTAGAGATGCATGTAACACGGGTACTACAGTAATCATGGGTAACTTTAATCTACATATAGACTGGCCAAACCAAATTAGCAATAATACTGTGGAGGATGAATTCCTGAAGTGTGTACGAGATGGTTTTTTAGACCAGTACGTTGAGGTGCCAACTAGGGAACAGGCCATCCTAGATTGGGTATTGTGCAATGAGAAGGGGTTAATTAATAATCTTGTTGTGCGGGGTCCTTTAGGGAAGAGTGACCATAACATGATAGAATTTGTCATTAAGATGGAAAGTGAAGAAGTCCAATCAGAAACTAGGGTCCTAAATCTAAACAAAGAAAACTACGAAGGTATGAGGAGTGAGTTGGCTATGATAGATTGGGGAGCTTCATTAAAAGGCATGACGGTGGATAGGCAATGGCTAACATTTAAGGAATGAATGCATGAATTGCAACAGTTATACATTCCTTTCTGGTACAAAAACACAAAAGGAAAAGTGGCCCAACCATGGCTAACAAAAGAAATTAAGGATATTATTAGATCCAAAAAGGAGTCATATAAAGTTGCTAGAAATAGTAACAAGCCTGAGGATTGGGAGCAGTTTAGAGTTCAGCAAAAAAGAACCAAGAGATTGATTAAGAGGGGAGAAATAGAGTATGAGAGTAAACTTGCAAGGAACAAAAAAGTGGATTGTAAAAGCTTCTACAGTATGAAAAAGAAAAAGATTAGTGAAGACAAATGTAGGTCCCTTACAGTCAGAAATGGGAAAATTTATAATGGGGAACAAGGAAATGGCAGAGCAATTAAACAAATACTTTGGTTCTGACATCACGGAAGAGGACACAAATAACTTCCCAGAAATGCTAGGGAACCAAGGGCCGAGTGAGAAAGAGGAATTAAAGGAAATTAGTATTAGTAAAAAAATAGTGCTGGAGAAATTAATGGGACTGAAAGACAATAAATCCCCAGGGCCTGATAATCCGCATCCCAGAGTACTAAAAGAGGTAGCCATGGAAATAGTGGATGCATTGGTTGTCATCTTCCAAAATTCTATAGATTATGGAACAATTCCTGCAGATTGGAGGGTGGCAATTGTAATCCCACTATTTAAAAAAGGAGGGAGAGAGAAAACAGGGAACTACAGACCGGTTAGCCTAACCACAGTAGTAAGGAAAATGCTGGAGTCCATTATAAAGGATCTGATAACAGGACACTTAGACAATATCAACGGGATTAGACAAAGTCAACATGGCTTTATGTAAGGGAAATCGTGTTTGACAAACCTACTGGAGTTTTTTGAGGATGTAACTGGTAGAATAGATAAGGGAGAACCAGTGGATGTGGTGTATTTGGATTTTCAGAAGCCCTTTGATAAAGTCCCACATAAGAGGTTAGTGTGCAAAATTAAAGCACATGGGATTGGGGGTAATATACTGGCATGGATTGAAAATTGGTCAACAGACAGCAAATAGAGAGTAGGAATAAATGGGTCTTTTTCGAGGTGGCAGGCGGTGACTAGTGGGGTACCGCAGGGATCAGTGCTTGGGCCCCAGCTATTCACAATATATATCAATGATTTGGATGAGGGAACCAAATGTAATATTTCAAAGTTTGCTGATGACACAAAACTAGGTGGGATTGTGAGTTGTGAGGAGGATGCAAAGAGGCTTCAAGGCGATTTAGACAAATTGAGTGAGTGGGCAAATACATGGCAGATGCAGTATAACGTGGATAAATGTGAAGTTATCCACTTCGGTAGAAAAAACAGAAAGGTAGAGTATTATTTAAATGGTGATAGATTGGGAAATGTTGATGTACAGAGGGACGTGGGTGTCCTTGTAGACCAGTCACTGAAAGCATACATGCAGATGCAGCAAGCAGTTAGGAAGGCAAATGGTATGTTGGCCTTCATTGCAAGAGGATTTGAGTACAGGAGCAAGGATGTCTTACTACAGTTATACAGGGCCTTGGTGAGACCACACCTGGAGTACTGTGTGCAGTTTTGGTCTCCTTACCTAAGAAAGGATATACTTGCCATAGAGGGAGTGCAGCGAAGGTTCACCAGACTGATTCCTGGGATGGCAGGACTGTCGTATGAGGAGAGATTTGGTTGACTCAGCCTGTATTCACTAGAGTTTAGAAGAATGAGAGGGGATCTCATTGAAACGTATAACATTCTGACAGGGCTAGACAGACTGGATGAAGAGAGGGTGTTTCCCTGGCTGGGGGGTCTAGAACGAGGGGTCACAGTCTCAGAATACAGGGTAGGACATTTAGGACTGAGATGAGAAGAAATTTCTTCACTCAGAGGGTGGTGAACCTGTGGAATTCGCCACCACAGAAGGCTGTGGAGGCCAAGTCACTGAATATATTTAAGTAGGAGATAGATAGATTTCTAGACATAAAAGGCATCAAGGGGTATGGGGAGAGAGCGGGAATATGGTATTGAGATAGAGGATCAGCCATGATCATATTGAATGGTGGAGCAGTCTCGAAGGCTGAATGGCCGACTCCTGCTCCTATTTTTCTATGGTCTATGACACGTTCATCCCGGAGGCAGTCACACCCCTTCGGTTAGGTAGTGGTAAAGGTCTGGTTAGTGGTCAGGGACAGGAGGGTGTGACTGCAACTCAGGCAGGTAAGGGGACCCCTGGTGCAGTGCTGGAGGAGCCTCAGCCTTTGCCCTTGTCTGTATGAGGATATAGAGTCATAGAAGAGAGGAGCAGGAGTAGGCCATTCGGCCCCTCGAGCCTGTTCTGCCATTTAATGAGATCATAGCTGATCATCCAAATTCAGTACCCTGTCCCTGCTTTCTCCCCATATCCCTTGATCCCTTTAGCCTTAAGAAATATATCTAACTCCTTCTTGAATATATTTAATGAATTGGCCTCAACTGCCTTCTGTGGTAGAGAATTCCACAGGTTCACCACTCTCTGGGTGAAGAAATTGCTCCTCATCTCAGTCCTAAATGGCTTACCCCTTATCCTTAGACTGTGACCCCTGGTTCTGACTCCTCCGCCATTGGGAACATCCTTCTTGCATCTAGTCTGTCTAGTCCTGTTAGAATTTTATAAGTTTCAATGAGATCCCCTCTCATTCTTCTAAACTCTAGTGAATATAAGCCTAATCGACGCAATGTCTCTTCATACGTCATTCCTGCCATCCCAGGTGTCAGTCTGGTGAATCTTCGCTGCATTCCCTCCATGGCAAGAACATCCTTCCTCAGATAAGGCGACCAAAACTGCACACAATACTCAAGGTGTGGTCTCACCAAGGCCCTGTACAACTGCAGCAAGACATCCTTGCTCCTGTACTTGAATCCTCTCCCTATGAAGGCCAACATACCATTTGCCTTCTTAACCGCCTGCTGCACCTGCATGCTTACCTTCAGTGACTGGTGCACAAGGATTCCCAGATCTCGTTGCACTTCCCCTTTTCCCAATCTATTGCCGTTCAGATAATAATCTGCCTTCCTGTTTTTGCCACCAAAGTGGATAACCTTGCATTTATCCACATTATAATGCATCTGCCATGCATCTGCACAATCACCCAACCTGTCCAAATCATATTGGAGTTTCTCTGCATCCTCTTCACAGCACACACACCCACCCACCTTTGTGTCATCTGTAAACTTGGAGAGATTATATCTAGTTCCATCGTCTAGATCATTAATATATATTGTGAGTAGCTGGAGTCCTAGCACCGATCCCTGCGGTACCCCACTAGTCACTGCCTGCCACTCGGAAAAAGACCCGTTTATTCCAAATTTTTGCTTCCTGTCTGCCAACCAGTTCTCTATCCAAGTCAGTACCTTACCCCCAGTCCCATGTGCTTTATCTTTGCACGCTAATCTCTTATGCGGGACCATATCGAAAGCCTTCTGAAAGTCCAAATACACCACATCCATTGGTTCTCCCTTATCTTTTCTAACAGTTACATCCTCAAAAAATTCCAATAGATTAGTCAAGCATGATTTACCTTTTGTAAATCCATGTTGACTTTGTCCAATCCTTTCACTGTTTTCCAAGTGCTCTGCTATTACATCTTTTACAATGGAATCTAACATTTTACCCACTACCGATGTCAGGCTTACCGGTCTATAATTCCCCGTTTTCTCTCTCCCACCTTTTTTAAATAGTGGGGTTACATTAGCTACCCTCCAATTCATGGACATTGTTCCAGAGTCTATAGAATTTTGGAAGATGACCAGCAATGCATCTACTATTTCTCGGGCCACTTCCTTAAGTACCCTAGGATGTAGATTATCAGGCCCTGGGGATTTATTGGCCTTCAATCCCGTCAGTTTCCCGAACATCATTTCCCTACAAATACTGATTTCATTCAGTTCCTCCCTCTCATTAGACCCTATGTTCCCCGACATCTCTGGGAGGTTATTTGTGTCCTCCTTTGTGAAGACAGAACCAAAGTATGTATTTAATTTGTCTACCATTTCTTTGTTCCCCATTATAAATTCCCCTGATTCTGACTGCAAGGGTCCTACAAATGACTTCGCCAATCTTTTTCTCTTCACGTATCTATAGAAGCTTTTACAGTCAGTTTTTATGTTCCCTGAAAGCTTACTCTCATACTCTATTTTCCCCTTCTTAATTAATCCCTTTGTCCCCCTTTGCTGAATCCTAAACTGCTCCCAATTCTCAGGTTTGCTGCTTTTTCTGGCCAATTTATATGTGCTCTCCTTGGATCTTATGCTGTTCCTAATTTCCCTTGTTAGCCACAGTTGGCTCACCCTTTTTGTTTTATTTTTATGCCAAACAGGGATGAACAAATTCTGTAGTTCATCCATGCGATCTTTAAATGTTTGCCATTGCCTATCCACCGTCAACCCTTTAAGTAACGTTCCCCAATCCATGCTAGTCAACTCGCGCCTCATACCATCGTAGTTTTCTTTATTTAAATTCAGGACACTAGTCTCTGAGTCAACTATTACTTCACTCTCCATCTTAATGAAGAATTCTATCATATTATGATTGCTCCTCCCCAAGGGGCCTCGCACAACAAGATTGCTAATTAATCCTTTCTCATTACATAATACCCAGTCTAAGATGGCCTGATCTCTAGTTGGTTCCTCTACATATTGGTCCAGGAAACCATCCCGTATACACTCTAGGAATTCCTGCTCTACAGTATTGTTACTAATTTGATTAGCCCAATCAATATGTAGATTAAAGTCACCCATGATAACTGTGGTGCCCTTATTGCACGTGTCTCTAATTTCCCATTTAATGCCATCCTCAACTGCATTACTGTTTGGGGGTCTGTATACAACTCCCACGAACGTTTTCTGCCCCTTGGTATTTCTCAGCTCTACCCATACAGATTCCACATCATCAGAGCTAATATCCTTCCTTACTATTGTGTTAATCTCCTCTTTAATCAGCAATGCTACCCCACCTCCTTTTCCTTTTTGCCTGTCCTTCCTGAATATTGAATACCCCTGGATGTTGAATTCCCAGCCTTGGTCACCCTGGAGCCATGTCTCCGTAATCCCAATTATATCATATCCATTTACCTCTATTTGTGCAGCTAATTCATCCTCCTTATTATGAATGCTCCTTGCATTAAGACACAAAGGGGGAGAAATTTAGTATCGCCCCATTTGGGGCGCAATTATCGGCCGGGCGCAAAGATTAGCGCCTGGCGCTAATTATCGCCACCGACTGCAAACTTGACTTTTATCGCCCCTGGAGGTGATTGGAGCGCTAAATCAGGCGCTTTACACCTGTCTTAAGGCGCAAAGGCCGAGGAGCGAGGTGCTACCTCAGAGCACTGGCGAAGCTCATGTGATGTCAGTCAGCAATGGAACACACACACAATGGCATGGGCCAGTTCTTAAAGGGGATGGTTAATCTTGCTTTCCATCCACATCCTGCTCATTGCAGCCTTGAATCTCGGCCTGGAGAGACCTGCACATCAAATCTGCTGGAAAGAACAATGGAGAGTACCAGGGAAAGAGCTCAGAGTGCAGCCCCCACACTCTCGTCTAAATCGATACAAGGAATGGCAAATCAAAATGAACCTGCAAAGTGCTGCTCAGTATCCAAAACTCCTTCACACAACGTTGAATCTCTCCAGAAGTCTCTCTCTCTCTCTCTCAGAATGCGTAGTTCAAAAATGGCACCAACACTAAAAGACAGGAAGCGGTCACCTTTAAATAGCGCTCCCCCTTACCCTTCATGACTGCAGAACGCTCCCCTCAACCTGTCGTTGCTAGCGTCAGGCGGTAAGGCAGGGGGCACCACTCAATATCCGCTCCGGGGCGATACCGGGGCGTTGCGCACTCGACTGACGTCACGATCTGCCGGTGCAGGAGATCGTGGCGGTAGTGTTTAGCGCTGCCGCAAAATGTCTAGTTAATTTTGCGAGCAGCGCAAACTTCGCCGCGCCTGGGCGCTAGATGCTTTGCGCCCCATTAGCGCCCTCTTAAGGCGCTAATGGGAGGCGGAACCAACTGAATTTTTCCCCCAAAGCCTTCAGGCATATTTTTTTAACACTCTTAGACCTTTTAGTATTATTGTTTACTGTGGCCATGTTTGATTTACACCCTTGATTTCTCTGACTTCCATATTTGCTTTTCTCCTTCCTGTCTTTTGCTTCTATCCTTGCTTCCCTTTCGTCTGTCTCCCTGCACAGGTTCCCAACCCCCTTCCATTTTAGTTTAAACCCTCCTCAACAGCACTAGCAAACACTCCCCCTAGGCCATCGGTCCCGGTCCTGCCCAGGTGCAAACCGTCCAGTTTGTACTGGTTCCACCTCCCCCAGAACCGGTTCCAATATCCCAGGAATTTGAATCCCTCCTCCTTGCACCATAACTCTAGCCACGTATTCATCTGAAATATCCTTCTATTTCTACTCTGACTAGCACGTGCCACTCGTAGCAATCCTGAGATTACTGCCTTTGAGGTCCTATTTTTTAATTTACCTCCTAACTCCCTATATTCAGCTTTTAGGACCTCATCCCATTTTTTACCTATATCGTTGGTACCTATATGCACCATGACAACTGGCTGTTCACCCTCCCCCTCCAGAATGCCCTACAGCTGCTCCGAGACATCCTTGACCCTTGCACCAGGGAGTCAACATACCATCCTGGATTCTCGTTTGCGGCTGCAGAAACGCCTATCTATTCCCCTTATAATAGAATCCCCTATCACTATAGCTCTCGCGCTCTTTTTCCTCCCGTCCTGTGCAGCAGAACCACCCATGGTGCCAGGAAGTTGGCTGCTGCAGCCTTCCCCCAATAAGCCATCTCCCTCAACAATATCCAAAGCGGTATATCTGTTTGAGAGGGGGATGTCCACAGGGGACCCCTGCACTACCTGCCTGCGCCTACTACTCTGCCTGGTGGTCAACCATTCCCTTCCTGCCTCTGCAGCCTTTACCTGCGATGTGACCAACTCATTAAATGTGCTATCCACGACATCCTCAGCATCGCAAATGCTCCAGTATGTATCCATTTGCAGCTCCAGCGCCGCAATGTGGTCTGCCAGTAGCTGCAGCTGGATGCACTTCCCGCACACATGGTCGTCAGGTACACAGGAAGTGTCCCTGATTTCCCATATAGTGCAGGAGGAGCATGCCACGGGGCCGAGCTGTGCTGCAGTGACTTACCCTTTAATTTATTTAAATTAAATTAAATCAAATCAATACCACTAATTATACTAAAATTAAATGATATACTCAAGGGCCCTTGTTTACTAGCACTCCCCGCTACACAACAGAGACCTTAGAAACTATAACCACAAAATTAAGACCTTCTAAACTTTATAAACTATTAACCTTAACTGTCAAACTATAGAGTAGTATAAATACTCACCTGGCCATACTCACCCAATCAGCTGCTTCCTCTTGCCCGCGTCACTTTTTGAATCGTGACGTGGCTCTGGAACGCCGCCGCCGGTCTGAGATTGGTAAGCCTCTGAGAAAAAGCCCGCGAAGGTGAGTTTAAATACTCACTGTACCATCACTCTCTCCGCTCCCGACACCAGCCTCTGAAAAAAAGCCCGCGAAGGTGAGTTTAAATACTCACTGTACCGTCGCTCTCTCCGCTCCCGACACCAGCCTCTGCAAAAAAGCCCGGG
>JASTWF010001833.1:0-23343 GCA_030390025.1 Squalus acanthias | reverse complement strand
GGTAGAAACAGACATACACTGTCGGAGGGTCAGTACTGAGGGAGTGCTTCACTGTCGGAGGGTCATACTGAGGGAGTGCTGCAGTTTTGAAGGTGCCGTCTTTAGGATGAGACGTTAAACTGAGGCCCTGTCTGCCCTTTTGGGTGGAAGTAAAAGATCCCAAGGCACTTTTTGAAGATGAGCAGAGGAGTTCTACCCGATGTCCTGGGGCCGATATTTATCCCTCAACCATGATGTGGAGATGCCGGTGTTGGACTGGGGTGGACAAAAGTGAGAAGTCGCACAACACCAGGTTATAGTCCAACAGTTTTATTTGAAACCACAAGCTTTCGGAGCGCTGCTCCTTCGTCAGGTGAAGTGAAGGAATACGAATCGGCAAAGCATATATAGACAGGGAACCAGGCCTGTACAGCGTACAATGTCAGACGACTACAGTTAATCTTTCTGACTGCCTTTTATCACACCTCGGCAGAGAGACAATCAGCTCAGGAAGACATTATATCAAAGACATAGCAAAATACAACTGAGACAATGAGGTGGGGTCACAGGGGGTCTAATGTGTCAAATGCAGTCTGTATGGAAAACCATAAACTTTAAACTTCTTACTTTTTTTTACTGGAAATCACATCTGTGAACAAGCCAACGACGACTCGAGTCTGGATGACTCTACGTCATGTAGCGTGACATGAACCCAAGATCCCGGTTGAGGCCGTCCTCATGGGTGCGGAACTTGGCTATCAGTTTCTGCTCGATGATTTTGCGTTGTCGTGTGTCTCGAAGGCCGCCTTGGAGAATGCTTACCCGCAGATCCGAGGCTGAATGTCCTTGACTGTTGAAGTGTTCCCCGACTGGGAGGTAACAATCCTGCCTGGCGATTGTTGCGCGGTGTCTGTTCATACGTTGTCTCAGTGTCTGCATGGTCACGCCGATGTACCATGCTCCGGGGCATCCTTTCCTGCAACATATGAGGTAGACAACGTTGGCCGAGTCACATGAGTATGTACCATGTACCTGGTGGGTAGTGTCCTCACGTGTGATGATGGTATCTGTGTTGATGATCTGGCATGTCTTGCAGAGGTTGCCGTGGCAGGGTTGTGTGGTGTCGTGGTCGCTGTTATCCTGAAAGCTGGGTAATTTGCTGCGAACGATGGTACTTTTGAGGTTAGGCGGCTGTTTGAAGGCGAGTAGTGGAGGCGTGGGGATGGCCTTAGCGAGGTGTTCATCGTCATCGATGACATGTTGAAGGCTGCGAAGAACATGGCGTAGTTTCTCTGCTCCGGGGAAGTACTGGACGACGTAGGGTACTCTGTTGGTTGTGTCCCATGTTCGTCTTCTGAGGAGGTCTATGCGATTTTTCGCTGTGGCCCGTCGGAACTGTCGATCGATGAGTCGAGCGTCATATCCCGTTCTTACGAGGGTGTCTTTCAGCGTCCATAGGTGTCCATCACGTTCCTCTTCGTCTGAGCAGATCCTGTGTATTCGCAGGGCTTGTCCATAGGGATGGCTTCTTTAACGTGGTTAGGGTGGAAGCTGGAGAAGTGGAGCATCGTGAGGTTGTCCGTGGGCTTGCGGTAGAGTGAAGTGCTGAGGTGTCCGTCTTTGATGGAGATTCATGTGTCCAGGAATGAAACCGATTCTGAGGAGTAGTCCATGGTGAGTTTGATGGTGAGATGGAACTTGTTGATGTTATCGTGTAATCTTTTCAGTGATCCTTCGCTGTGGGTCCAAAGGAAGAAAATGTCGTCGATGTATCTGGTGTACAGCGTTGGTTGGAGGTCCTGTGCAGCGAAGAATCTTGCTCGAACTTGTGCATGAGGATGTTATCGTGTAGGCCCCTCAACCAACATTGCTAAAAAAAGCAGATGATCTGTTGATAATCAGATTATTGTTTGTGGGAACTTGCTGTGCACTATGAGATGTCCTGAGGCTGTGAAAATTGCTGTAGGAATGGAAGTCAAAGAGTCAAAGAGTCATAACGGCACAGAAGGAGGCCATTCGGCCCATCGAGTCCGTGCCGGCTCTCTGTAGAGCAATCCAGTCAGTCCCATTCCCCCGCTCTATCCCCATAGCCCTGCAAGTTTATTTCCCTCAAGTGCCTATCCAGTCTCCCCTTGAAAACATTGAGTGTCTCCGCTTCCACCACTTCTGTCGGCAGCGAGTTCCAGTTCCTCGCCACTCGTTGCGTAAAAATGTTTTTCCTCACATTCCCCCCTGTATCTCTTGCCCAAAACCTTAAACCGGTGTCCCCTAGTCCTTGTACCATCAACTAGTGGGAACAGCCTTTCCCCGTCTAGCCTATCCAAACCCATCATAATCTTGTACACCTCTATCAAATCACCCCTCAACCTGCTTTGCTCTAATGAAAACAAATCCAGCTTCTCCAACCTGTCCTTGTAGCTAAGATCCCCCATCCCCGGAACCATTCTGGTAAATCTCCTCTGCACCCTCTCAACGGCCTTCACATCCTTCCTAAAGTGTGGTGACCAGAACTGGATGCAATACTCCAGTTGTGGCCTAACCAGCGCTTTATAAAGGTTCAGCATAACTTCTCTACTTTTGTACTCAATACCTCTATTTATGAAGCCCAAGATCCCATATGCTTTCCTAATACTCACTCAATATGTCCTGCCACCTTCAGGGACCTATGCACATTAACTCCCAGGTCCCTCTGTCCCTTCACACTCTTTAAAACTGTGCTATTAAGTGTATATTGCCTCTCCCTGTTCCTTCTGCCGAAATGCATCACCTCACACTTCTCTGTATTAAATTCCATCTGCCACTTGTCTGCCCACTCTGCTAGCCTTTCTATGGCCTGTTGCAGTATCATCCTCACTGTTTGCCACACCCCCAAGTTTGGTGTCATCGTCAAATTTAGAAATTCTACTCTGTATTCCAAAATCCAGGTCATTTATATATATCAAAAAAAGCAGTGGCCCCAGCACTGACCCTTGGGGAACACCACTGTCTACCATCCTCCAGTCTGAAAAACAGCCATTTACCACAACTCGCTGTTTTCTGTCCTTAAGCCAATTCCTTATCCAAGCTGCCACTGACCCACCTATTCCATGAGCCTCAATTTTGTTAACCAGCCTTCTATGTGGTACTTTGTCAAACGCCTTCCTAAGTCTTATTTTTTTAATTTTGTGCCCTTTGATAGAAGGACTCTTGCTGTGAATATCAAACCGCATTATGTTATGATTATATTCTCACCTCTACATTTTCTGTTCAATAAATTCATTCATTGTTCAAATTGTAAATCAAGGACTGATTTTGTGAGACTCTATTGCTTATCGAGGGCAGGAGAGAGAGGTCTGGGATCATCTCAGTATCTCAAGTAATGAACAGGAAGCTGGTTCCGGTTTCTTTCCCGGGCAGAGAGCCAAATAGAAGGGCTCGAATACACAACGAGCTGTGACTCGCCCACGAGAGTAAAGCCCAGGACGGGAAACCACTCTCCGAGCCTCCACTGATACTCGGCCCCTCACACAGCTCTCAAGCTCACTCGCCCTCCACACCCGTCTCCCAACCTGGACATCAGTTCCTCGATGCTCCAAGCTGACTCCACCCTATCTACAAATCAACTTCATCCCACCACGGGACCTCTGACTTTAACCTTGGAATCTCTCTTATTGTCTCCTCTCTATTCCTCGTTTACAACCAGGACATATCTATCCTACTCTTTGCCTTCCTGTGTAACCGGAGTTTCCGTGTCCATTCGCGTGCCCATTTTGACTGCCGCTCCGGACCCGAGCCCATCACTTCTATCTCCCATTATCGTTCTCTTCTCTTTATCCCTCTGTTTCCTCCCCTTCCTGTGACCCGGTCATGCCTCCTTTCATTTCTTCCCTCTCGGATACTCTGCCCTCCCAATCCCTACCCCAACCCTTCAGCACTGCTTGACCTACCTACTCTCCTGCCACCGTCCCAGGCTTGACTCCCTCTTAGACAGGCCGACAACTTCCCTCTCTGCCTCTCTTGGCATCCTCCAAAGGGCCCATCAAGGCACTCGTCATTGCCTCCTTACAAGCAGCAACTCCAACTGCCCCATCCGACTCTCTCGCCAACCTTCCCACCCAGCGCGCCGGCTGGGGATTAATCCTTCCTAATCCTTCCCGACCCACTCACCCCTCCCAGTGCTGACCCTGTGGACTCTGTCACTGGTTCAGCTCTCACCGCCCCTCTCCGTATCTCCCTCCAGAATGTCCGTTCACATGTGAACAAGGCCCTTGCCATCCATGAGCTTATTGTGGATGATTGCATCGAGACCACGGCCTTGACAGAAACCTGGTGATGACACCTTCCCCCTAAATGAAGCCTCCCCCCCCCCCGACTCTACCTTCCAACACTTGCCCCGCCCAAACCGCGGCGGTGGCGGTGTGGCTCTAATCACCAAATCACACCTTGGCCTGTCCCCCTACCCCTCCAGCACCTTCTCCTCATTTGAACATCTCACCTTGTTCCACCCCTCTCGCCTCTCCTTCAAAATCCTCGTTCTCTACCGCACACTCAAGAACCACGACAATTTCTCACCGAGATATCGGCACTGCTTTCCTCCCTCAGCCTCTGCACCGAGCGACTTCTCATCCTCGGTGATTTCAATCTCCATCTGATCTCATCATGTGCTCTCTCCTCTGAGATCACTGCCCTCCTATCAACCCTTAATCTCTCCTCCCCATATTCACGGCCACCCTTAACCTTGTCATCTCACATGGCCTCGCTACTCCCATAATACAAATCACAGATAAGGCCATCTCTGGTCACTTCCTCGTATCGCTCTCCACCCACATCCCCCTTCCCACTCCCCACCCTTCTTCTTTCTGTGTCCGCCCCTGGAAAAATCTCTCTCACAATTCACATACAACTGCACTTTCAAATCCCAACTGGCCAGCCTTTGGCCCTCCATTCACCACGACATTTCTGCTCAATCACACCGTCACCTCCACCTTTGTTGCCCTTGTCCCCATTAAAACCATTGCTCTCTCTCACCCTGGCCATTCCCCTGGTATGGCCTTCATTTCCACTCCCTTAAGTCCAAGGGGCGCAGACTTGAACGGATATGGTGGACAACTGGTTTAGCCATTCACCGTCAGATCTGGCTGGACCATTTAAGCAATGTCGAGTCCTGCTCTCCACTGCCCGAGCTCTAAACTCGCATCTTTCTCCAGTTTCTCTCCGATCTCCTCTCATTGCCTTCGCTGAGCTCATAATGTCCATGAGATGCACCACCTGCTCACTCCACCCTATTCCCACCAAACTGCTGACCACCCAACTTCCCTTCCTGGCTCCCATGTTAGCTGATATTGTTCACGGTTCCCTCTCCTCTGGTACTGTCCCCTTCCCTACAAATCTGCCATCATCACCTCCCTCCTCAGAAACCCACCCTTGACCCCTCTGTCCATGCAAACTACTGCCCCATCTCCAATCTCCCTTTCCTCTCCAAAGTCCTTCAACCTGTTGTCACCTCCCAAATCCATGCCTATCTTCTCTGGAACTCCATGTTCCACCCCTGCCACAGTACTGAAACGGCCCTTATCAAAGTCACAAATGACATCCTCTGTGATTGTGACCTTGGTAAACTAACGCTCCTCATCCTTCACCACCTGTATAGAGCCTTTGACTTGGTTGAACACACCATTTTCCTCTCCTCCATTTACCCACGTCTGAAACATTCCATTAACATATTGAAATAAGGGCCGAACACCTGCTGCTGCTCCCTCTCGCAGGTTTGGGTTGCGGCTGAGGCAGGCAGCGCCAGTGATGTTTACTCCCGAGAAAACCAACGCTAAACACCACTGAATTAAATAAAGGCAACCACTTACCATTATCACCGCCGCTCCCGGTCCCGAGATCTTCGACCTCACTCCCGACTCCGTCCTCCTGGCCCCCCGATCTTCCTCTGAACCCGGCCCGACCTCCGATCAAGGAGCAAGGATGTCTTACTACAGTTATACAGGGCCTTGGTGGGACCACACCTGGAGTACTGTGTGCAGTTTTGGTCTCCTTACCTAAGAAAGGATATACTTGCCATAGAGGGAGTGCAGCGAAGGTTCACCAGACTGATTCCTGGGATGGCAGGATTGTCCTGTGAGGAGAGATTGGGTCGACTAGGCCTGTATTCACTAGAGTTTAGAAGAATGAGAGGGGATCTCATTGAAACGTATAAAATTCTGACAGGGCTGGACAGACTGGATGCAGGGAGGATGTTTCCCCTGGTTGGGGGGTCTAGAACGAGGGGTCACAGTCTCAGGATACGGGGTAGGACATTTAGGACTGAGATGAGGAGAAATTTCTTCACTCAGAGGGTGGTGAATCTGTGGAATTCTCTACCACAGAAGGCTGTGGTGGCCAAGGCACTGAATATATTTAAGAAGGAGATGGATAGATTTCTAGACACAAAAGGCATCAAGGGGTATGGGGAGAGAGGGGGAATATGGTATTGAGATAGAGGATCAGCCATGATCATATTGAATGGCGGAGCAGACTCGAAGGGCCGAATGGCCTACTCCTGCTCCTATTGTTCTATGTTTCTCTATGTTTCTATGATCCCTCCCCGACATCACTACCGAGCCCCCACCAATACTGCAGCAACCCCCCGGCCACGATCTTCTTACCCGACCCCCGACAGCCCTCCGATCACTGACTCCGAGGCCCACCCATTCCTCCTCCAGACCCACTAGATGCAACGCAATCACTTACCTGGAAATTGAAGCTTCAACCTGGGTGGGCTCCAACCGCAGCCCCATCTACATGGTAATGCGGTCCCAGGCCCAAAATCCCGGCCTCCTTGGACCTTCCCATCTGAGCGCGGGCTGTTCGGACTCTGCAGGTAATGCGCCCAAAAATAGACGCTAATGAATTTCTAACCCATCTTCTCTACATCTCCCCTATTAGCACTAAACCAAGGGACTGACTGTAACTGGAAAGAGTTTGCAGGTGTTGGAAAGTGCAGGTTGTTGGGAAACACCAAGATTGATCTTTCTCAAGGAAGTTATTGACTTGGGTCAGTCAAGCCAAGCCTTAAGACAAACATCTAGCCTCTGAATATTGACAAACTGCACAATGGGCTTTAGCTGATTGACGCTGTGTGAGGCAGGTGAAGTTTAAGTCAACTGTGTTCATCCCGGACGTTCCCAGTGCTGCCAACAAATCAATCATGTTTCTTGTACTCTTAGGAACATAGGAACAGGAGGAGGCCATTCAGCCCTTCGAGCCTGTTCCTCCATTCAATGAGATCATGGCTGATCTGTATCTTTTCCCCTTAGTAGAGGGGTCAATAACCAGGGGGCATAGTTTCTTGGTAAGGGGCAGGAGGTTTAGAGGGGATTTGAGGAAAAACTTTTTCACCCAGAGGGTGGTTGGAATCTGGAACTCACTGCCTGAAAGGGTGGTAGAGGCAGGAACCCTCACAACATTCAAGAAGCATTTAGATGAGCACTTGAAACGCCATAGCGTACAAGGCTACGGACCAAGTGCTGGAAAATGGGATTAGAATAGATAGGGCTTGCTAGCTGGTGTGGACACGATGGGCCGAAGGGCCTCTTTCTGTGCTGTATAACTCTGACTCTATGACTCTATTAACTCCATCAACCCGCCTTTGCTCCATATCATTTAACACCCTTACACAACAAAAATCTACCCATCTCAGTTTTGAAATTTTCAATTGAGCCCCAGCATCCCCAGCTTTTTGGGGGAGAGAGTTCCAGATTTCCACTTCCCTTTGTGTGAAGAAGTGCTTCCTGACATCACCCCTGAATGGCCTGGCTCGAATTTTAAGGTTATGCCCCCTTGTTCTGGACTCTCCCCACCAGAGGAAATAGTTTCTCTCTCTCTACCCTATCGAACCCTTTAATCATCTTAAACACCTCGATCAGATCACCCCTGAATCTTCTAAACTCAAGGGAAAACAAGCCTGTCCTCATAATCTAACCCTTTTATCCCCGGTATCACTCTTCTGTGATGATGAACAGTAATTCCAGTTGATATAATCGCAGGCCCTGCCTTTGCCAACCTACGTCTTTCCCTTAGATTTGAATACAAACTGATCAGAACGATTGACCATGCAAAATCAATGACCTTACAAAGCTCTTGGTTCCTCAATCACTGAGAGCTCCCTGACTAAGGAGAGGGTATCGATAGAATCATAGAATCAGACAGCACAGAAGGAGGCCATTCGGCCCATCGTGCCAGCTCTTTGGTCGAGCTCTCCAATTAGTCCCACTCACCCGTCCTTTCCCCATCGCCTGGCAAATTTCCCCCTTCAAGTATTTATCTAATTCGCCTTTTGAAAATTATAACTGAAGAGGCGGCCATTCAGCCCATCCAACACATTCCCTCCTCAGGTGATTGACTGCATCAACGTACTCCTGATCGCTGCCAACAGGTCAGCAACAGAGTGTCTCCATAATCAGGCCATTGATCTGACTTGAGGGCTGTCCAGGAGAGTGATTGCACACCAGTGGGCTTTGCACTGGTTGCAGTATACCCATGATCTGACACAAAGCCACATTGCCAGTATTAGCGAGCTGGCAGCTCCACCCACGCATCCTTCACTGAGATTTATCCGGACATTGTCCAGACTTCCCTATAGGGGGAATTGGACAGTCAGCGGAATTTAGTAATACTCTACCCAGCAAAAATGGAAATCTGACATGTGGATAGTGGTCTGAGGCCAGGCCTGTAATACTAGAGGTCTCTGTGCTAGCTCTTTGCTGGACCAATTCATAACTAATGCCCACGGGTCTAATGGATGGGTCACATTGTCCGCATGCCCGATATGAGACTCCCAAAACAAGCGCTCTACTCAGAGCTCCGGCACGGCAAGAGAGCCCCAGGTGGGCAGAGGAAACGCTTCAAGGACACCCTCAAAGCTTGCTTGAAAAAGTGTAACATCCCCACCGACACCTGGGAATCCCTGGCTCAAGACCGCACAAAGTGGAGGAGAAGCATCCGGGAAGGCGCCGAACACCACGAGTCTCTTCGCCGGGAGCAAGCGGAAGCCAAGCGCAGGCAGCGCAAGGAGCGCACGTCAACCCAAGCACCCCACCCACCCGCCCCTTCAACCACCGTCTGCCCCACCTGTGACAGAGACTGTAGGTCCCGCATTGGACTCATCAGTCACCTGAGAACTCATTTTTAATGTGGAAGCAAGTCATCCACGGTTCCGAGGGACTGCCGAAGAAGAAGACTGCCCTAAGCTCTCCCCATATCCCTGTATCAATCCCAAACTAATCCCACTGCCCCGCTCTCTCCCCATAGCCCTGCATCAATCCCAAACTAATCCCACTGCCCTGCTTTCTCCCCATAGCCCTGTATCAATCCCAAACTAATCCCACTGCCCCACTCTCTCCCCATAGCCCTGCATCAATCCCAAACTAATCCCACTGCTCCACTCTCTCCCCATAGCCCTGTATCAATCCCAAACTAATCCCACTGCCCCGCTCTCTCCCATAGCCCTGTATCAATCCCAAACTAATCCCACTGCCCCACTCTCTCCCCATAGCCCTGTATCAATCTCCAAACTAATCCCACTGCCCCACTCTCTCCCCATAGCCCTGTATCAATCCCAAACTAATCCCACTGCCCCACTCTCTCCCCATAGCCCTGTATCAATCCCAAACTAATCCCACTGCCCGCTCTCTCCCCATAGCCCTGTATCAATACCAAACTAATCCCACTGCCCCGCTCTTTTCCCATAGCCCTGTATCAATCCCAAACTAATCCCACTGCCCCACTCTCTCCCCATAGCCCTGTATCAATCTCCAAACTAATCCCACTGCCCCACTCTCTCCCCATAGCCCTGTATCAATCCCAAACTAATCCCACTGCCCCACTCTCTCCCCATAGCCCTGTATCAATCCCAAACTAATCCCACTGCCCGCTCTCTCCCCATAGCCCTGTATCAATACCAAACTAATCCCACTACCCCGCTCTTTTCCCATAGCCCTGTATCAATCCCAAACTAATCCCACTGCCCCACTCTCTCCCATAGCCCTGTATCAATCTCCAAATCACTGCCACTCTAGCCCTGTATCAATCCCAAACTAATCCCACTGCCCCGCTCTCTCCCCATAGCCCTGTATCAATCTCCAAACTAATCCCACTGCCCGCTCTCTCCCCATAGACCTGTATCAATCTCCAAACTAATCCCACTGCCCCGCGATCCCCATAGCCCTGTATCAATCCCAAACTAATCCCACTGCCTCGCTCTCTCCCCATTGCCCTGTATCAATCCCAAACTAATCCCACTGCCTCGCTCTCTCCCCATAGCCCTGTATCAATCCCAAACTACTCCCCCTGCCCCGTGCTCTCCCCATAGCCCTGTATCAATCCCAAACTAATGCCAGTGCCCCGCTCTCTCCCCATAGACCTGTATCAATCCCAAACTAATCCCAGTGCCCCGCTCTCTCCCCATAGCCCTGTATCAATCCCAAACTAATCCCAGTGCCCCGCTCTCTCCCCATAGACCTGTATCAATCCCAAACTAATCCCACTGCCTCGCTCTCTCCCCATAGCCCTGTATCAATCCCAAACTAATCCCACTGCCCCAAGCTCTCCCCATAGCCTTGTATCAATCCCAAACTAATCCCACTGCCCCGCTCCCTCCCCATAGCCCTGCATCAATCCCAAACTAATCGCACTGCCCCGATCTCTCCCCATAGCCCTGTATCAATCCCAGAATAATCCCACTGCCCCGCTCTTTCCCCCTAGCCCTGTATCAATCCCAAACTAATCCCACTGCCCCGTTCTTTCCCCATAGCCCTGTATCAATCCCAAACTAATCCCACTGCCCCGCTCTCTCCCCATAGCCCTGTAACAATCCCAAACTAATCCCACTGCCCCGCTCTCTCCCCATCGCCCTGTATCAATCCCAAACTAATCCCACTGCCACGCTCTTTTCCCATAGCCCTGTATCAATCCCAAACTAATGCCACTGCCCCGCTCTTTTCCCATAGCCCTGTATCAATCCCAGAATAATCCCACTGCCTCACTCTCTCCCCATAGCCCTGTATCAATCCCAAACTAATCCCACTGCCTCGCTCTCTCCCCATTGCCCTGTATCAATCCCAAACTAATCCCACTGCCTCGCTCTCTCCCCATAGCCCTGTATCAATCCCAAACTACTCCCCCTGCCCCGTGCTCTCCCCATAGCCCTGTATCAATCCCAAACTAATGCCAGTGCCCCGCTCTCTCCCCATAGACCTGTATCAATCCCAAACTAATCCCAGTGCCCCGCTCTCTCCCCATAGCCCTGTATCAATCCCAAACTAATCCCAGTGCCCCGCTCTCTCCCCATAGACCTGTATCAATCCCAAACTAATCCCACTGCCTCGCTCTCTCCCCATAGCCCTGTATCAATACCAAACTAATCCCACTGCCCCAGCTCTCCCCATAGCCTTGTATCAATCCCAAACTAATCCCACTGCCCCGCTCCCTCCCCATAGCCCTGCATCAATCCCAAACTAATCGCACTGCCCCGATCTCTCCCCATAGCCCTGTATCAATCCCAAACTAATCCCACTGCCCGGCTCCCTCCCCATAGCCCTGTATCAATCCCAGAATAATCCCACTGCCTCACTCTCTCCCCATAGCCCTGTATCAATCACAAGCTAATCCCATTGCCCAGCTCTTTCCCCATAGCCCTGTATCAATCCCAAACTAATCCCACTGCCCCGCTCTTTCCCCCTAGCCCTGTATCAATCCCAAACTAATCCCACTGCCCCGTTCTTTCCCCATAGCCCTGTATCAATCCCAAACTAATCCCACTGCCTCACTCTCTCCCCATAGCCCTGTATCAATCACAAGCTAATCCCATTGCCCCGCTCTCTCCCCATCGCCCTGTATCAATCCCAAACTAATCCCACTGCCCGCTCTTTCCCCATCGCCCTGTATCAATCCCAAACTAATCCACTGCCCCGCTCTTTTCCCATAGCCCTGTATCAATCCCAAACTAATGCCACTGCCCCGCTCTTTTCCCATAGCCCTGTATCAATCCCAGAATAATCCCACTGCCTCACTCTCTCCCCATAGCCCTGTATCAATCCCAAACTAATCCCACTGCCTCGCTCTCTCCCCATTGCCCTGTATCAATCCCAAACTAATCCCACTGCCTCGCTCTCTCCCCATAGCCCTGTATCAATCCCAAACTACTCCCCCTGCCCCGTGCTCTCCCATAGCCCTGTATCAATCCCAAACTAATCCCAGTGCCCCGCTCTCTCCCCATAGACCTGTATCAATCCCAAACTAATCCCACTGCCTCGCTCTCTCCCCATAGCCCTGTATCAATCCCAAACTAATCCCACTGCCCCAAGCTCTCCCCATAGCCTCGTATCAATCCCAAACTAATCCCACTGCCCCGCTCCCTCCCCATAGCCCTGCATCAATCCCAAACTAATCCCACTGCCCCAATCTCTCCCCATAGCCCTGTATCAATCCCAAACTAATCCCACTGCCCCGCTCCCTCCCCATAGCCCTGTATCAATCCCAAACTAATCCCACTGCCCCGATCTCTCCCCATAGCCCTGTATCAATCCCAGAATAATCCCACTGCCTCACTCTCTCCCCATAGCCCTGTATCAATCACAAGCTAATCCCATTGCCCAGCTCTTTCCCCATAGCCCTGTATCAATCCCAAACTAATCCCACTGCCCCGCTCTTTCCCCTAGCCCTGTATCAATCCCAAACTTATCCCACTGCCCCGCTCTTTCCCCCTAGCCCTGTATCAGTCCCAAACTAATCCCACTGCCCCGTTCTTTCCCCATAGCCCTGTATCAATCCCAAACTAATCCCACTGCCCCGCGCTCTTCCCATAGCCCTGTATCAATCCCAAACTAATCCCACTGCCCCGCTCTCTCCCCATAGCCCTGTAACAATCCCAAACTGATCCCACTGCCCCGCTCTCTCCCCATAGTCCTGTATCAATCGCAAGCTAATGCCACTGCCCAGCTCTTTACCCATAGCCCTGCATCTTCTCTTCTTAGGCAGTCCCTCGGAACCGAGGATGACTTGCTTCCACACTAAAAATGAGTTCTCAGGTGACTGATGAGTCCAATGCGGGACCTACAGTCTCTGTCACAGGTGGGGCAGACGGTGGTTGAAGGGGCGGGTGGGCGGGGTGCTTGGGTTGACGTTCACGCCTTCCGCTGTTTGCGCTTGGCTTCCGCTTGCTCCCGGCGAAGAGACTCGAGGTATTCGGCGCCTTCCCGGATGCTTCTCCTCCACTTTGTGCGGACTTGGGCCAGGGATTCCCAGGTGTCGGTGGGGATGTTACACTTTTTCAAGGTGGCTTTGAGGGTGTCCTTGAAGCATTTCCTCTGCCCACCTGGGGCTCTCTTGCTGTGCCGGAGCTCCGAGTAGTGCGCTTGTTTTGGGATTCTCGTATCGGTCATACGGACAATGTGGCCCGTCCATCGGAGCTGATCGAGCGTGGTCTAAGCTTTGATGCTGAGGATGTTGGCCTGAGCGAGAACACTGACATTGGTGTGCCTATCCTGCCAATGGATTTGCAGGATCTTGCGGAGGCAGCGTTGGTGGTACCACTCCAGTGCTTTGAGGTGCCTGCTGTACATGGTCCATGTCTCTGAGGCATACAGGAGGGCGGGTATCACTACTGCTCTGTAGACCATGAGCCTGGTGCTGGGTTTGAAGTCATGGTCTTCAACACTCTCTTCCTCAGGCGACCGAAGGCTGCCCTGGCACACTGAAGACGGTGTTGTACTTCGTCATCGACGTGTGCCCTTGTTGACAGTAGGCTCCCGAGGTATAGAAAGTGGTCCACGTTGTCCAAGGCCTCGTCGTGGATTTTGATAATCGGGGGGCAGTACTGTGTGGCGGGGGCAGGTTGGTAGAGGACCTTTGTCTTACGGATGTTTCGTGTAAGGCCCATGCTCTCGTACGCTTCAGTGAAGGTGTTAAAGATGGTATGGAGTTCGACCTCAGAGTGTGCGCAGACGCAAGCGTTGTCTGTATAATGTAATTCAATGACAGAGGATGGGATGACCTTGGATCTGGACTGGAGGCGACAGAGGTTGAACAGTTTCCCATTTGTTCTGTAGATTAGCTCCACTCCAGCGGGGAGCTTACTGAGGGTGAGATGGAGCATTGCAGCCAGGAAGATCGAGAAGAGCGTTGGTGCGATGAAACAGCCTTGCTTGACCCCGGTCCGTACGTGAATTGGGTCTGTGGTGGATCCGTTGGTCAGGATCACGGCTTGCATGTCGTTGTGAAGCAGGCGGAGGATGGTGACAAACTTTTGAGGGCAGCCGAATTTGAGGAGGACACTCCATAATCCCTCATGGTTGACAGTGTCGAAGGCCTTTGTGAGGTCAAAGAAGGCCATGTACAGCGGTTGGTATATATTGGCCTTGGAGGGAGTGCAGCGTAGGGTTAAATTACGAGGAGAGATTACACAAACTAGGGTTGTATTGCCTGGAATTTATAAGGTTAAGGGGTGATTTTAAGATATTGAGGGGAACAGATAGGGTAGATAGAGAGAAACTATTTCCGCTGGTTGGGGAGCCTAGGACAAGGGGTCATAGTCTAAAAATTAGAACCAGACCTTTCAGAAGTGAAATTAGGAAACACTTCTACACACAAAGGTTGGTAGAAGTTTGGAACTCTCTTCTGCAAATGGCAAATGATGCTAGATCAATTGTTAATTTTAAATCTGAGATTGTTAGATTTGTGTTAAGCAAAGGTATTACGGGATATGGGCCAAAGGCGGGTACATGGAGTTAAGTGGCAGATCAGCCATGATCTCATTGAATGGCGGAATAGGCTCGAGGGGTTGAATGGCTCCTCCTGTTCCCATGTTCCCGTGTTTCTAGGAGATTTATTTCTGCCCTTTGTAACTCAATATTTCAGCACTTAAATAATCCTCTGTGAAGTTGTGATCTTTTGCTGAACATCAGATGCAGATTTTGTTGACTTTGAGTAAAGTAAATAACACAATGTGAGTAATGAAATGAGAATCTGTGGTTTATCATCTCCCTTATACACGACACACGTAACGTCACCAATAACAACAAGACTGACAGTAACCGGGACTGGATCCAAAACTGCGGCTTTATAAACTCCTCGCAGGGGGGCTCTGAGCATCTGGGAGAGGTCTGTGGAAGGTAAGGACTTTTTACTGATCTCTGGTATGTAGGACCATGAAAAGGCAGCAGGTTTTTCAAAATGGCTTCAAGAAATTGTTCAATTCAGCAAGTGATTTTCTGCAAAGGCTGTTAATAGGGGAGCGGATTGGAGACAAGTGCAGTCTGGATAGAGGTTGCAAGACACTGTCCATACCAGCCCTGGATGAGCAAGTCTAAACTCCTCATCCTCTATCTAATGACGGTATTTAACCATTTTAAATAAACAGTGTTCAAAGTTACGAGGGGGTTTTGATGGAGTAAATAAGGAGAAACTGTTCCCAGTGGCAGGAGGGTCAGTAAGCAGAGGACACAGATTGAAGGTAATTGGCAAAAAATCCAGAGGGGAGATGAGCAGAAATTCTTTTTACACGGTGACTTGTGATCTGGAATGCACGGAATGAAAGGGCGGGGGAAGCAGATTCAACAGTAACTTTCGAAAGGGAATTGGAGAAATACTTGAAAATAAAAAATTTGCAGGGCTATGGGGAAAGAGCGGGGGAGGGGGATTAATTGGAGAGCTCTTTCACAGAGCCGGCACAGGCACGATGGGCCGAATGGCCTCTTTCTGTGCTGCATCATTCTATTTTAGTAGGTCTGTTAAAAAGGAGTGTGATAAAAAGCACATGAAGTGTTAAAATGAGAAGGCTACACCCAGTAGCTTCCAGGCTTAGAGGTTTCCACCCAGAGTCTCGGACTTGTGCAATGGACTCTCACCAAAGGCGATGGGGTAATGCTAAACCTATCCTCATCGTTCACTGGGCTGCAGTGTGAGTGTTGTGTCCAGGTCTGGTTGTCCTATTTTAGGAAGGATGTCAAGGAGATGGAGAGGGAGAAGAAGAGACTGTCCAAGGTGATCCCAGGGATGAGAGGCTTTTAATCCAAGGACAGACCGGATAAACTGGGCTCTTTTCATTAGGAACAGTCCAGAGGAGATCTGATAGAGGGGTTCGAAACCATGAGGGGTTTAATGAGGTCAATCTGGAAAAATTATTCCCACTGGTCAGTGAATTGGTAACTAGAGGGGATAAATTTACAGATCATCACCAAAAGGATGAGGGGAAAGACCAAGAGAATTACTTGCACATGGAGGGTTATTAGCACATGGAATTGCCCAATCAGAAACAGTCTGAAGCAGAATTCATAATCGCTTTTAACAGGGAATTGGAGAAGTATTTGAAAAAGGAAAATTTAAACGGGTATGAGGAGAGGGTAACAATAATTTGCATTTATATAGCGCCTTTAACGTAGTGAACGGTCCCAAGGCAGGAGAATGGGAGTAAGAAGAGAGCTCGTTCAGAGAGAGGGCAAGGGGCAATGGGCTGAATGGGGAAAGGGCAGGGGATTGGGATTAAAGAGAGACGTGCATTTGTATAGCGCCTTTCACAACCTCTGGACGTCCCAAAGCGCTTTACAGCCAATGAAGTGCAGTCACTGTTGTAATGTAGGAAACACAGCAGACAATTTGCACACAGCAAGATCCCACAAACAGCAATGTGATAATGACCAGATTATCTGTTGTAATGATGTTTATTGAGGGATAAATATTGGCCAGGGCACTAGGGAGAACCCCCTGCTCTTCTTTGAATAGTGTTGTGGGATGTTTTGAGTCCACCTGAGAGGACAGACGGGGCCTCTGTTGAATGTCTCATCTGACAGTGCAGCACTCCCTCGGTACTGCACTGGACTGTCAGCCTAGATTTTTTGGGCTCCAGTCTCTGGAGTGGGACTTGATCCCACGACCTTGTGACTCAGAGGCGAGAGTGCTACCACTGAGCCATGCTCACACTCTACGTGACAAATTAAGTGGAGAGTTCATTCAGAGAGTCGGCACAGGGGAAATGGGCTGATTGAATGGTCCGCTGTCCATAAAATTCAGCTGATCCAAAACTCTGCTGCCCGAGTCCCAACTCGCACCAAGTCCCAGTCATCCATCACCCCTGTGCTCGCTGACCTACACTGGCTCCCAGTCCAGCAAGGCCTTGATTGTAAAATTCACATCCTTGTGTTCAAATCCCTCCATGGCCTCACCTCTCCTTATCTCTGTAACCTTCCCCAGGTCTACAACCCTCTGAGATCTCTGAGCTCCTCCAATTCTGGCCTCTTGCTCATTCCCGACTTCATTCGACCCACCATTGGCGGCCGTGCCTTCAGCTGCCAAGGCCCTAAGCTCTGGAATTCCCTCCCTAAACCTCTCCGGCTCTCTACCGCTCTCTCCTCCTTTAAGATGCTCCTTAAACCTACCTCTTTGACCAAGCTTTTGGTCACCTGCCCTAATATATCCTCCTGTGTCTCGGTGTCTTTTGTTTGATAATGGCTCCTGTGAAGCGACTTGGGATGTTTAACATTGTTAAAGGTGCTATATAAATGCAGCTTGTTGAATGGCTTCCTCTGTGCCGATTCTGTGATTCAGTTACGGGGAAGAATCAGCGACTTTCAACGTGCTGGAGAATGAGCTGCTCAAGAGAGAGACGTCCGTTTAGCGGGACTCCGAATAGTGAACTCAATAGTCTGTTAGGCGTCTCGGTCCACTTTCTAACCAGAATGAAATTACACTTCATCGTAGCTCGTGCAGACTCCGGGTATTTGAACACAACAACCAGTAAACCCGACCAGACTCTGCCCATTGCAGCAGACGTTAAAGGCAAGTTACCAAGGCATTTAAAGGCACTTTTCTAGCAGACAATATTTCAATGGTGTTTCCTGCATTTCAGTTAATTTTGCAGTTTTCTACACTGAGGACTGGAACACTGTCCACTTCAATAACCAGCGTCCCATCAAACACTCCCAGGGCAGGTACAGCAAGTGTTAGATACAGAGTAAAGCTCCCTCTACACTGTCCCGTCATACACTCCCAGGGCAGGTACAGCAAGAGTTAGATACAGAGTAAAGCTCCCTCTACACTGTCCCATCAAACACTCCCAGGGCAGGTACAGCACGGGTTAGATACAGAGTAAAGCTCCCTCTACACTGTCCCATCAAACACTCCCAGGGCAGGTACAGCACGGGTTAGATACAGAGTAAAGCTCCCTCTAAACTGCCCCATCAAACACTCCCAGGGCAGGTACAGCACGGGTTAGATACAGAGTAAAGCTCCCTCTAAACTGCCCCATCAAACACTCCCAGGGCAGGTACAGCACGGGTTAGATACAGAGTAAAGCTCCCTCTACACTGTCCCATCAAACACTCCCAGGGCAGGTACAGCACGGGTTAGATACAGAGTGAAGCTCCCTCTAAACTGTCCCATCAAACACTCCCAGGGCAGGTACAGCACGGGTTAGATACAGAGTAAAGCTCTCTCTACACTGTCCCATCATTCACTCCCAGGGCAGGTACAGCACGGGTTAGATACAGAGTAAAGCTCCCGCTACACTGTCCCATCAAACACTCCCAGGGCAGGTACAGCATGGGTTAGATACAGAGTAAAGCTCTCTCTACACTGTCCCATCATTCACTCCCAGGGCAGGTACAGCACGGGTTAGATACAGAGTAAAGCTCCCTCCACACTGTCCCATCAAACACTCCCAGGGCAGGTACAGCGCGTGTTAGCTTCAGTGTAAAGCTCCCTCTACATTGTCCCATCAAACAATCCCAGGGCAGGTACAGCATGGGTTAGATACAGAGTAAAGCTCCCTCTACACTGTCCCATCAAACACTCCCAGGGCAGGTACAGCACGGGTTAGATACAGAGTAAAGCTCCCTCTACACTGTCCCATCAAACACTCCCAGGGCAGGTACAGCACGGGTTCGATACAGAGTAAAGCTCCCTCTACACTGTCCCATCAAACACTCCCAGGGCAGGTACAGCACATGGTTAGATACAGAGTGAAGCTCCCTCTAAACTGTCCCATCAAACACTCCCAGGGCAGGTATAGCACGGGTTAGATAAAGAGTAAAGCTCCCTCTGCACTGTCCCATCGAACACCCCCAGGGCAGGTACAGCACAGGTTAGATACAGAGTAAAGCTCCCTCTACACTGTCCCATCAAACACTCCCAGGGCAGGTACAGCACAGGTTAGATACAGAGTAAAGCTCCCTCTACAGTGTCCCATTAAACACTCCCAGGGCAGGTACAGCACGGGTTAGATACAGACTGAAGCTCTCTCTCTCTCTCTACGCTGTCCCATCAACAACAACAACTTGTGTTTATTTCATGCCTTTAGTGTAGTAAAATGTCCCAAGGTGCTTTGCAGAAGTATTACAAAACAAAAATATGAGATCGAGCCACATAAGGAGAAGTTGGGGCAGATGACCAACAGCTTGGTCGAAGGGGCAGGTTTTAAGGAGCGTTTTCTGTGCTCCAGTCTCTGGAGTGAGACTTGACCCCATGACCTTCAGACTCAGAGGTGAGATCGCTCCCCCACTGAGCCATGGCTGACACCCGAAGGAAGAAGTTTCTGTTGTGGACCGGATTTAAACACAAGGGGGTCATATTTACAAATTAAATTGAACAAAAGGAAGTGGGAAATGCAGGAAGAGATATTTTTACAAAGTCTGGTAAATAAGTGGAAGCGATTACTGGCATGGTGGGTGGAGCAAGAAACCTCAGTGTGTTTCAAGAGGATGCAGGCAAGGTCTTGTAACCCCAGGATTATTTAATCAGAGTTGATCCAGTTTGGGATCTTTGAATGTTTTGCTTGTTTTCTCTGGGAGTTACATAGAATTCCATAGAACGTACAGCACAGAAACAGGCCATTCGTCCCAACTGGTCTGTGCCGGGGTTTGTGCTCCACACGAGCCTCCTCCCACCTTCCTTCCTCTAACCCTATCAACATATCCTTCTACTCCTTTCACCCTCGGGTACTTATCTAGCTTCCCCTTAAATGCATCAAAGAGTTGGGAAGACCAATGCAGGGGTTTTCCCATCCTGGAAGCTTTCCTGCTTTTTTCATTCGACTTCCGAGAAGATGAAAGAGTTTGGTGAGAGTGCACGATGCTGGGAATAGTACCTGGCCAATCCTTCCACGAACTGTGGTGAGGTGCTTTGATTGCATTGTTTGTTTTCTCCACAGGATGGCGCTGCTTCACCTGTTGGCATTCACCTGTCTCTCTGGGATATTGTCCATTGGATGGGCCGAAGGTAGGTCTTTGGTCCTTGTTGACAGTTTCCTTGTTACACAAGATCAGATGAGCAATAATTTTACAATTAAATAGAAAATGAAAGTCTTGCGTTTCTACAGCACCCTTCACAGCCTCAGGAAGTCCCAAAGCACTTTACAGCCAATGAAGTACATTTGAAGTGTAGTCACTGTTGCAATGTAAGAAACGCGGCAGCCAATTGCGCACAGCAGGATCCCAAAAACAGCAACGAGATCAAAAGCAGATAAAGGGGGTGAAATTCGGTGCCTTTGGGCCGTCTGTTAGCGCAACCTACAAGACCCTCCGACAGTGCAGCGCTCCCTCAGTACTGCCCCATCAACAGTGCTGTACTCCCTCAGTACTGCCCCTCCGACAGTGCAGCGCTCCCTCAGTACTGACCCTCCGACAGTGCAGCGCTGCCTCAGTACTGCCCCTCCGACAGTGCAGCGCTCCCTCAGTACTGACCCTCCGACAGTGCAGCGCTCCCTCAGTACTGCCCCTCCGACAGTGTAGCGCTCCCTCAGTACTGCCCCTCCAACAGTGCAGCACTCCCTCAGTACTGACACTCCGACAGTGCAGCGCTCCCTCAGTACTTCCCCTTTCACAGTGCAGCACTCCCTCAGTACTGACCCTCCGACAGTGCAGCGCTCCCTCAGTACTGCCCCTCCGACAGTGCAGCGCTCCCTCAGTACTGACACTCCGACAGAGCAGCGCTCCCTCAGCACTGACCCTCCGACAGTGCAGCGCTCCCTCAGTACTGCCACTCCGACAGTGCAGCGCTCCCTCAGTACTGCCCCTCCGACAGTGCAGCGCTCCCTCAGTACTGACCCTCCAACAGTGCAGCGCTCCCTCAGTACTGACCCTCCGACAGTGTAGCGATCCCTTAGTACTGCCCCTCCGACAGTGCAGCGCTCCCTCAGTACTGACCCTCCGACAGTGCAGCGCTCCCTCAGTACTGACCCTCCGACAGTGCAGCGATCCCTCAGTACTGCCCCTCCGACAGTGCAGCCAGGTGGAGGGGGCTCTGGAGGAGGGGGGACTTGGGGAGCGCGGTCTGGTGGAGTTGGGTCTGGGGGAGGGGGGCTCTGCGGGAGGGGGGTCTGGGCGTGGGGGCTCTGGGGGAGGGGGATCTGGAGGCGGGGGGTCTGGGGGAGGGGCTCTGGAGCAGGGGAGGGTTCTCGAGTGGAGCATCTGGTGGAGGGGGTGGATTCTGTTTCCACTTGCAGGACGGTCGACACGGTAATGAAGCTTCCCCTTGCTTCAGGTGGCCTGACCAGAGGATAGAGCAGGAATTTGGTAGAAATCAGCTCCGCCATATTTCCCAGCCTCTATCGCTCCGCTAGTGCCCCAAATCAGGGAGTTGCAAGATGAAAATCTATCTATCTATCTAATCTACTAAAAAGATGTGTGGCCCAGTTGGTTGAAGGGTTAACCTGAGATTTAATTCTGCTGTTGAGGGGAATTTTAGTGTTCCTGTACAGGTGTCCTCGTACAGGAAACACAGAAAGTTAGCATGCAGGTACAACAAGCAATAAGGAAGGCAAATGGCACATGGCCTTTATTGCAAGGGGGTTGGAGTATAAGAGTAAGGAAGACTTACTTCAATTGTACAGGGCCTTGGTGAGACCACACCTGGAATACTGTGCACAGTTTTGGTCTCCTTATCTGAGAAATGACATATATGCTTTAGAGGCGGTGCAACGAAGGTTCACGAGATTGATTCCTGGGATGAGAGGGCTGTCCTATGATGAGAGATTGTGTAGAATGGGTCTGTACTCTCTGGAGTTTAGAAGAATGAGAGGTGATCTCATTGAAACATACAAGATTCTGAAGGGGATTGACAGGGTAGATGCTGAGAGATTGTTTCCCCTGGCTGGAGTGTCTAGAACTAGGGTTGTGAATCTTTGGAATGATCTGTCCCAGAGGGCTGTGGATGCTGAATCGTTGAGCATATTCAAGGCTGAGATGATAGATTTTTGGACTCTGGGGGAATCAAGGGATATGGGGATAGTGGGGGAAAGTGGAGTTGAGGTTGAAGATCAGCCATGATCTTATTGAATGGCGGAGCAGGCTCGAGGGGCCGAATGACCGACTGCTCCTCCTAATTCTTATGTTCTTATGTTTTCCCACAGAAGACAATTTGGCCCTGAGGGGGACTGCGACCCAATCTGACACAGCTTACTCGGCAGAGGCATCTCGAGCCATTGACGGCAGTGTAGACCCGTCGTATTGGTCTCCGAAGTCGTGCACACACACCCCAGAAATGGTTGCCCCGTGGTGGAGACTGGATTTGAAGCGGAAGTACCTCGTGTCTTCAGTAAAGATCACTAACAGAGCAGACTGCTGCTCGGACCGGCTCTCAGGTGCCGAGATTCACATCATGAACTCGCTGGAGGAGGAAGCAAATTCCAAAACACTGTAACTATCCAGCAGCGAGCGCCGGGACTGTTAAAGCTGTACATTAGTGGAATGTGTTGTATGTTTGTTCAGGAAGTTTAATCGTGACTGATGTATTGAAGAGTCCATATCCCGTTCCAGGAGTCTGTTGTGTTGTTATTACATCGATCGATCTCTGAAACTCACAGAGTGGCTCACAACATTCAGCTGGAATCTGTATTGTAAATTCCCAGACCCTGTCTACGGCAAAATGCATTTTAAAACTACTGTAGGAACAGCTTGCATTTGTATAGCGCCTGTAACATCGTAAAACCTCCCAAAGCGCTTCACAGGAGCGATTACCAAACAAGGTTTGACACCGAGCCCCGTAAGCAGATAATAGGACATGTCGGTAGGTTGTAAGGAGCGTTTTAATGGAAGAGAGAGTGGTAGAGAGGCGGAGAGGTTTAGGGAGGGGATTCCAGAGCTTAGGGCCCAGGCAGCTGAAGGCACGGCCACCAATGGTGGAGGGAGTAAAATCAGGGAGACGAAAGAGGCCTGAATTGGAGGAGCCCAGAGATCTCGGAGGGTTGTAGGGCTGGAGAAGGTTACAGAGATAGGGAGTGGCAAGGCCATGGAGGGATCTGAACACAAGGATGAGAATTTTAGGAGCGAGGGGGCAGAGGAGGGGGAGTGAGGGGGCAGAGGAGGAGCGAGGGGGAAGAGGAGGAGCGAGGGGGAAGAGGTGGAGCGAGGG